>OX101788.1:27174202-27509969 GCA_944452715.1 Ophion slaviceki
TCGTTCTCCTTTTACTCTTATTGCTCCGCATCTTTGTCTTTTTATTCTTCTTCATTCTCGTTCTCCTTTTATTCTTGTTGCTCCTCATGTTTGTCTTTTTATCCTTCCTCCTCCGCTTTCTATTTTTATCCGTTCTCCTCCCCTTACTCTTTTTATCCTTCGTCCGCGTCTGCCTCCCTTGATCCTTCTTCGGCCTCTTCCACTCTTTAATCTTCTTCCTTCCCCTCTCACGCTTTTCATACTTATTCCCCCTCCTTTCTCTCGTTTTGTCCTAATTCCTGCTTTTCTTTCTCTTTTTTCCTTCTTGCTCCTTCTCTTTCTCTATTCATCCTTTTTCCTCCTCTTCTTTCTCTTTTTGTCTTTTTTCTTCCTCCTCTTTATCTTATTGCCCTTTCTCTTATTGCTCTTTTTTCTTTTTTATCCTTCTTGTTCCTTTTCTTTCTCTTTTTGTCCTTATTCCTTTCCATCGTTCTTGCCCCTCCTTTTTCTCTATTTGTTCTTTTTCTTCCTCTTTCTCTTTTTTTCTTTTGTTATTCTTCTTGCTCCTTTTTTTATCCTTTCTCCTCCGCTTCCTTTCTTATCCTCCTCTTCTTTTTTATCCTTTCTGTTCTGCTTCCGTTTTTATCCTTCCTCCTCTTTCTCTATTTATCTTTTCTCTTCCTCCTTTTTATGTTATTGCCCTTTCTCGTGCTCTTCCTTTTCTTATCCTTCTTCTTCCTCCGCTTTCTCTTTTCATCTTTTTTGCTCTTTCTTTTTCTTTTGTTATTCTTTCCTCTCCTCTTCCTTTTTTATCCTCTCTCCTCCTCTTTCTCTTTTTGGCCTCATTCCTTTCCATCCTTTTTGCTCGTCCTTTTTCTCTACTTATAGTTTTTCTTCCTCCTCTTTCTCTTCTTATCCTTCCTTCTCTTTTTTCTTTTCTTATTCTGCCTCTTCCTCTTTTTGTCCTTCTTTCCCTTTTTTTCTTTTGTTATTCTTCTTCGTCCTCTTCTTTTTTTATCCTTTCTCCTCCACTTCTTTTTTATCCTTCCTCCTCCTCTTTCTCTTTTTATATTTCTTGCTCTTTCTTTTTCTTTTGTTATTCTTTCCCCTCCTCTTCCTTTTTCATCCTTCTTACCTCTTCTTGTTGTCCATTTATCCCTTTTCTTCCTCCTGTTTATTTTATTGCCCTTTCTCTTCCTCTTCCTCTTCTTATCCTCCCTTTTTCTGCTCCCCCCTTTCTTTTTTTTATCCTCCTCACTCCGCCTCTTTCTCCTTTTATCTTTCTTCCTCGTCCTATTTCTCTATTTTCCCATGTTCCTCCTCCCCTTTGCCTTTTTATCCTCCTTCTTTTCTCTCCGCTCTCTTGTGCTCCCGCTTCTTCCTCTTCCGGCGCTCGCGACAGCGATCTTACCCCTGGAGAACCGCGGAGACGTCGGACCACGATGATGGTGGAACACGCCGGAGAGGAAGTGCCTTACGAGTGCGCTCGACGATGCCCCCAGTATGCATTAAAGTGCATTGGCACACTGGTACTTGCACATTGCCTTAACACCTAGCATACACACGCACACGCTTATGCGCGCGTCTATGTTTCCGGCAGTACATATCTATATATAATGAGAATTTACGATTTCTGCCCCTGGTACATTCAACATCTGCCTGCATATGCGAGCTATTAACGAAATACATCGTCCACCCTCTCTCTTACTTTTCTCTCTCCTATGTGCAGCTCACAAGTACATTATATGTATATATTTTGGTTGCACTACGGTAGATCGACGTGTGTATGCAATCTGCAAAATCTGCATTCATACTTTGCACTCGTATACACGTATTCGATGTGTGTGTGGATCAAATGTATATACAGGGTGTATCTTAACTACTGGTTTTTCGTTCGGGAGCACATGGGGTGTCTCTTTCCGAGCAAAACCCTTTTTTCAATGTCGCGCGACAAAAATTGGGAAGATATTCACAATTAAAATCCGACGCTGAGTAAACGATGGCACAGTGGTTTCCGAACACACCGAAATGTTTTTTTTTTCGATTTTTTTTTATCAATAATTAATATGTAGCGAGTACAAAAATGGCAAATAACCAACTTCCAGCACGAATAAAAAAAGATACTCTCATTTAACAAATTATCGAACTCATTCGTGTTTATTCTACCGCGAAAGAAAAAAATTTAAAGAAAAGTTCACTAGCCCGAACGTGGATTCGAACTCGCGCCCGGTCTCGCCTAGACGTCGAAACTATTCTGCCATTGCTTACTCGGCGTCTTTGCTCGTGAATATCTCAACAAATTTTTCTCGCGCGACATTTATAAAAAAAAAAAGCGTTTCGCTCGGACAGCGACACCCTATATGCTCACGAACGGAAAACTAGTAGTTGAGATACACCCCGTCCACATATATACAAACGTGTATACGGAATAGCGATCATGTTGAATCGAGTTATACACGTACACCTACATGTAAACTAATGCCTGGTTCAAGCCAAGTGAATATTTAACATTCATGAATTGCGCGCTGCACAGGCACGACTCCGGGCTCTAATAATGTACTGTGTACACGAAACTATACATGTATATCGGCCATTCCGTGCCGACTCACAAGTTCCAGTGCCTATGGTCAATTTTGTTTCTGTTTTTTTTTCACCACACCAAGACTGCTGATTGCGGCGAGAAGATAAGAAAGAAATTTCGTGGTGGAATTTTTTCTTTTATTTTCTTTCTCGTCTCGTAGGTACCGTGTGCTATCGCGCAAGTTTTCAGATATCTTGAAGCGCGCGATCCTGCTGGATCCGCGTGGGTGAGAGAGAAAAAACGACGTCGGTGTATTCGGGTCGTTTTCGTGGTGCTCGATGCTTTTCCAGGTAAATGCTTATGGTTAAGGGGAGAAGAAAAAGTATGCGTTGGAAAACACACTATATATATATATATAGAAGAAAGACGAGAGATAAGGCTTGCATATATATATACACACACACACACACACACACACACACACACACACACACACACACACACACACACACTATTTCGTGCATGTGTGTATTTGCGTGTGCGTGGGTGTACATATGTGATCATTTCGTAAGTGTATCTTCCTATGCATGTACTCTCACGGTCTCATCATATATATGACGCGCTCCCCGAGCATTGGTACACTCCCAATTCACCCGCTCGTCAGATAGTATCTATCTTTCCCTCTCGTTCACAACCGGCTGGCGAAACTCGACGAGAGAGTAAATATACCACATACAAATGTGTACGTGTATCTCTATACGTATAGGTCCATGTAATATGTAGTGCAACGATGGTTACCAACATACATGTAGGCAGTACGTACAACTGAGAGGCCGGATCGAGACTCGTTTTCCTGTACTCTCGCTATATATACCCGTTTACCGTGCATTCCACGACCTCGTCCCTGATGCGCTCTTTCTCCCTTTCTCTCCCTCTTTATAATTCTCCCGGAGTCCCTGACAATGAAGACAAAAGCAAATAGGACGCTCCCCAAGGCGAAAAATCGGCATCGCACTGCCTCGGTTTGTTTTTCATAGGTTTTCACGAGTGAAAAATCGTGGGATCTCAATGGCAGAGGTGGGTCGAGGTGGGCTCTCGCGATGGTCGAAAAACCGAAACGATCGCGAGACGAAGAAGGATCTTTTTCTTCGCAAATTTATTCGCAAAATGCCGAACGGTAATTTTTATGCTGAACTTTTCGCGTTTGAATAGCGTGGGAAGATGGAGAGAAAATAAAAATATATTCCAACTGGAGTAACGTGTGTGAAATCGACAGGAGAGTATGAGAAAGTCGTCGGCTACTTGAAGGTTGTGTTGTTGGAGATGAGCACGCGCGGTGACATCATTTTTCAATTTCTCGAAAATGTCAGGATGTCCGCATAGAAATTGGTTGTTCCTCGCGGCTGTCTCGTTCTCATACGATGACGACGACGATGAAAGTATGCCATGGACCACCCTCGTCCTCTCTGTGTCTCCCTCTCTCTCTCTCTCTCTCTCTCTCTCTCTCTCTCTCTCTCTCTCTCTCTCTGTCTCTCGCAACTCCGCGGTCACCACAGCTGCATCATACGAGCTCTCGCCCGGTGGCGGTCACGAGGAAAGGCAGTATACTCCGCGAACTAGTTCGTGAATCATGCTTAGAATGCTTTAACATAAATTGTTCGGTGTCTACGTCACGGTCTCTCGTCGGGCCCCGCGAGAGCCCGTGAGAGAGGATCGCGCGGAGGAACCACCGAGAGAGAAAGGGAAACGAGATGTCTTTGCTTGGCCCACCTATATATATATATATATATATATATATATATATATATATATATATATATAATGTATGCATGCATGTATGTGTGCATGTATGCATGCGTGTATGTATGCATACATGCATGCATATATGTATGCATGTATGCATGCATATATGTATGCATACATGCATGCATATATGTATGCATGTATGCATGCATATATGTATGCATGTATGTATGCATATATGCATGTATGTATGTATATATGCATATATGTATGCATGTATGTATGCATATATGTATGCATGTATGTATGCATATATGTACGCATGTATGCATGTATGCATGTATGTATGCATATATGTATGCATGTATGTATGCATATATGTACGCATGTATGCATGTATGCATGTATGTATGCATGTATGCATACATGTATGCATGTATGTATGCATACATGTATGCATGTATGTATGCATACATGTATGCATGTATGTATGCATGTATGTATGCATGTATGCATGTATGTATGCATACATGTATGCATGCATGTATGCATGTATGCATGTATGTATGCATGTATGTATGCATGTATGCATGTATGTATGCATACATGTATGCATGTATGTATGCATGTATGCATGTATGTATGCATGTATGCATGTATGTATGCATGTATGTACGCATGTATGCATGCACGTGTGTGTGTGTGTGCACATACTATACACGGGCATAAAGAGTAACAAATGCATACACATATAAATACATTTATATTACTTTTTAATGCTGGCATGTACCAGATATATGTACGTATCTGTGTGTGTCTATTCATCCGGGCTCTATGTATATGTATCTGCATACTCCGAAGCTCACAGCGAGCTCAGCACAAAAGTAAACGTATACGCACGTACGCGGAGATGAAACGGATGACTCAACTGCATCGGGCAGGTCTCAGTTACCAGGGCCCGAGAGGAAACGCGCTATTATGCATTTTCGGTCCATCATTCGACCTCCTTTCTTCGACGCTACGTTTCACCGACGTTAATTATCAAAGTAACAGTATGCCGAGAACCGCACGAATTCTGACCCAAAACTCGCGGGACCGGCTCGTGGCGCTCGCGAAACGAGACGCGAGACACGCGTGCAAATTCGAGAAACCGATAATTAATACTTCGACCGACAAAATTAACTTCGATTAGCAAGTGAAGTGAGCAGTTCTCGGTACGAGTAGTTCTCGAGACTTTTGAGTCTCTTGAGGTGAGCATTGTAATGTAATTGTAATGGGATCCAATTCGGTTTGGGGCGGCGTTTGTGTGAGCTCGATATGTTCAGGCGGGACCACACTGCGACGGGACAAAAAATCGTTTCTATTTTAAATGCGTTTGATCGAAGTTTATGTATTTCAGAATATGGGGAAAAAACGTTAAGTTAAAATATTTAAATTTGACCAAGTTACGATTTAGTGACAGCAGGTAGCGCAACGATTCACTAAAACTTACAATCGCGTTTTTGTCGAAACCACTTTTCTCGACCTGGCGGAAATTCTAACTCTAGTTATAATTGCCCGATTTTCAATGTTAAATGGCACGATTTCCGTAATTGCAGTAGCACGTTGTAAGTAGCCATTTTTTTAAGTATTTTTTTAAGCGCTCTAATATAAGTAAAAATTTCGCCGGAATTACTTTTTTAACGCCATCTTGTGTTTTTTATCCGAAAAACGGCTATCTACAACGAAAATTACATTTACATGGATAATAAAACATTTTTATTTTTCAGACCAACCATTGTCAATCTATCGATCTGGCCGTTGGACCACATTTTTTACACAAAGGCTCTATTATGCTTCAATAACGTTGTTAGTTAAAAAAAATCAATAAAAATTTTTACGAAGTAAGATCAATGTATGCTTAATAACATACCTTTTTTCCAAATGCCAAAACAATAATCTAGTAGACAAAAAAGTTCTGAAAAAACGACCTTTTTTCGACCCGCCACCGTGGTGTCCTCCCTTACTTTGTGAAATTTATAATGAATCGATATTTGTTTGGGTCTGAGAGATTTCGATGGAAAATTACAAAGTGTCATTTTGCATTGGTTATATTATTGTTATTGTTTTTGTTATTTTTTTTTTGTTATTGTCATTTTAATATATTATTGTTATTATTACTGTTGTTACTATTCATAACACCTTCTTTTTGAGGAGGTTCAACCCCAAAGAGGGTTTAAACATTCCTTTTAAGGAGGTTCAAACCCAAACAAGGAGATGGAAATTAAAAAATAAAAATTGGGAATAAAATTAGTGCATAAAACTCGAAAGAAATGATTCACGATATCGGATATTGATGAGCTCTGTATTTTTTATGTACAACTTTTATGTACACGTATTTCATACGGCAAATGCACAATCCACCGTCGATTGTCGAAAAAAAAGTATATAGTTATTATAAAAGTAAATCGGGTTGCGTGGCTTGAGTGTTAAATTTCTTTTTTTTTTTTGGCAACCATGTGTCACTTGTGAACAAGATTCAAAGCTCGTACACTGACAACAGTGAGTTGCATATTTATATATGTGTTTCAGTTTTTCTTTCTCAGACGTGCGTGAGTGTTTCAATGGCTGATACCTCGGGTGCTTCTGTCGTCGGCGATGCTCAGGGCTGGTGATCTCTGGAACAACGCGAATACTTCGATTCAGGTAGGATATTTTTAGAAATTGTCGATCGATCGTTTCGCGATCTACTCGTGTGACATGAGACGAAGAGAAATGTTTTAATGGGGTAGGATAATACAAATATTTGTCGTACTCAAAAAATAAACGATCAGTTACTTTTTCCCCAGTGTTCCAAAAAGTAACTAGGGAGTTACGAAAAAAATGAGGAAATTACTATATGCATAGTAACTTCCTTATGTACTCGGAACTCGCCAGTTAGGTTTTGGAGAATTGGGACAAAAGTAACTAAAGTAAAAGTAAATTAGGGCAAAAGTAAGTAATTCTCTAAAAACCAAGCAGGGGGTACCAGTGAAGAAGGAAATTACTATATATTAGTCGTAACTCTCTACATACTACTTGGAGAATATAAATTCAATATACACCATCGGTCAAAAGTTTTCGATCACTTTGGATAATTGCAGCATTGTATGTGAGAATAATTCAATTATTCTTAGAGACCTATATAGTATCTTCGTGAAATAAGAAATAAAATGAATTATATTATGGTAATATAATTTCGCAATTATCCAAAGTGATCGAAAACGTTTTACCGGTACTGTATATATCATAACGTATACAAGGTGCATACCATATTATATTATATTATACACAGTTCATTATAATGATATACCATTATATGTCATTGTATTTAACATAATTGATATTATGTAAATATATATATATATATATATATATATATATATATATATATATATATATATACAGGGTGTTTGGCGCATGGACCGACACATTTTTGGGGGGATAGGGGGGTCATTTGCTAATTTTTTCACCCTTAGATCCTATGTCCTAAGTGTCACGGTATTTGAGACATGATTTTTTTTTAATTAACCGAAATGTCGCCTTTAAATCGTCATAAATGTTTTATTTGTGGTTGTAATAGCACGAAATAACTTTTGTTGTATTCTGCAATGTATGTTCATTGTAAATAAATCATTATTTGATACAATTGATTTCAAGAAAGTGACTCTTGAGGTTCCGGTCTTAAAAATGTGTAAATGTATGAAAAATTTTAACTCCTAAATTCATTATAAAAATACGTATTCTCATATTTTGACCACATAATCAATGATTTCTATAAGATGTAGGAAACTGTTGGAAAGGGGATAAACTTGAGAACTTTTTAAAACAAAGCTAAGTTCAACATTGCTTTTCGTTTTTTTTTTATAATAAATTTAGAAGTTCACATTTTTTATACATTTACGCATTTTGAAGACTTTGGAAGCTCATGAGTCATTTTCTTGAAACCAATTGCAGCGAATAATGATGTGTTTATAATGAACATACATCGCAGAATACAACAAAAGTTATTTCGTGCTTTTACAACCCCATATAAAAGTTATAACGATTTAAAGGCGAAATTTTGGGTAATGAAAAAAAAAACAAAAAAATCATATCTTAATTACCGTGACACTTAGGACATAGGGTCTAAGGGTAAAAAAAGTAGCGAATGACCTCCCCAATCCCACAAAAAAATGTGTTGGTCCATGTGCCAAACACCCTGTATATCTACACTCCCAGCCAAAAGTTTTCACACACTTTAGATAATTGCAAAACTTTCGATCACTGAATAATTGCCAAATAATGTAAGAATAATGAAGTTCGTTTCATTTATTATTTTACGAAACTATATAGCTCTGTATAATTGATTATATTATTGTAATATAATTTTTCAATTATCCAAAGTGATCGAAAGCTTTGCAATTATCTGGAAAACTTTTGGCCGGTAGTGTATATATAGAGAGCTCATAAACTGAAGGAACAACCAGGGAGTAATTTTTTTTTAGGATCTTGCTACCCTACCAAAGATCTATCACTACACGAACGAACGATTCGATGTATTTAAGAATGGGGAAGAGCATCGTTCGATAAAACAAACGTTTAAAAAGAGCTTTTCGCAAAAGTTGCCGCGCACGATTATTCCAGAAGAATGGAGTTAGTATATTTTTTTTCGCTCGAATATTTCGCGGTCATTGGTCTTTGAGAAAAAATTTTCGACGAGGAATCATTTCGTACGCGGTGTTTTTTTTCTTTCTTGTCTTTCATCGAATGCTCATCCCTGAATGTTCAGGGACACGCTATATGAGCTTACCACTCTCTCGATTATATCTTCCGCCGCGTTAACCTTCGCTGGTCTCGCCGGGATTCCTGTCTTCGGTTCACGCTCCATTTTGTGCAACATTTTGTATACGCTGGAGCTCATCAGATGATCGTAGTTTGGCAGCCAATTTTTCTCAAATTTCTTGAAGTTTACCCTGTTGAAAATTGAGGCGTTAAGGTCGATTGCCCTGGTGCATCTGGGTCTTCTATTTTTTCTTGTCCAGCCTCGAATAACTTTTGGCAATGATATTTAAGGCGGGACGTCACTGGGACGGGTGAAAAATCGATTTTTTTGCATTTTCTCAAATTATACATATTCAAGAATATGTGAAAAAAATGTCGGGGCTGGGTGGAAATTTCGAACTTTGAAAGATCAAAACTCCGAAAGAATTTTAAACGAAAGACCAAAACTCCAAAAATCTAAACACCGTCAAAATAATTCGGCTATGGAAGTTTTAAAAGTTTCAAAATTTTCAATAAATCGACCCATAAATTAAAATTAGGGATTTCAAACCGTCGGCGCATTCAAAGTTCGGTATTTGAACCGGGCCCTCATCTCAAGATCATGCCATCGAAAGTCTACACAGTTGACTGACTGTAAATGATGTAGAACGTATAACATTGTCTAGACACATTTCGAAACTGACGCAAAATCACTTCTTAATAAAAAAAAAATTCTTGAAATAATTCGTCGATTTATTGAAAATTTTGAAACTTTTAAAACTTCCATAGCCGAATTATTTTGACGGTGTTAAGATTTTCGGAGTTTTGGTCGTCCCGACCATTCATCTTGAATTTCGGAACATTAAAATTATAAATTTTAAAGCGTCGGCGCATTCAAAGTTCAGAATTTCAACTCGGTCTCCATGTCAAGATCCTTGCCAGCAAAAGTCTACACAGTTGACTGTAAATGATAGAGAATGTATAACATTGTCTAGACAAATTGCAAAATTGACGTAAAATCATTTCTTAACTTGAAAAAATTCCTGAAATAATTCGTCGATTTATTGAAAATTTCGAAACATTTAAAACTTCTGTAGCCGAATTATTTTAACGGTGTTCAGATTTTCGCAGTTTTGGTCTTTCGTGTAAAATATTGAAAATTGACCAAGTTCCAGACGATTCAGTGAGAGCAGGTAGCGGAACGATTCACTAAAACTTTCAATCTCCTTTTTCTCGAAACGACTTTTCTCGACCTGACCGCAATCTCCAGCTATAATTGCCCGATTTTCCATTCTTTTAAACCAAACTTCCGTAATTGTGGTCGCTATCGCTGTACGTAGCCCCTTTTTCATTCAGTATTTTTGAAGCCCCCAAATATAAGTAAAAATTCGCCAAAACTGTACTTTTTTTAAACAACCGTAATTTTGTAAATTTTTTTTCTTCGAAAAACGGCTACCTACAATGAGAACTACATTTATATAGATTATAAAACTTTTTAAATTTTTGTCTTCAGACCAACCATTGTCAAGGTATCGATCCGACCATTGAACCACATTTTTTATATGGAGGCTGTATTCGACCTCAATAACATTTTAAGTTTTTAATATTTTTTAATAAAAATTTACACGAACATAGCTCAATGTATGCTTAATAACACAGCTTTTTTTCCAAATGCCAAATAAATCATCTAGCACACAAAAAATTCGGATAAAACGACTTTTTTCGACCCACCACAGTGGTCTCTTCCCTCTATTGATTGAAAAGTTATCGTGGACTGGGGGAGTTTATTTCTGGTATGTGCTCGATGCCGAAGAATTCATGATTGCACGATCTCATTGTTCTCATCGAATTATAACGAGAGCAAGGGAGATAAAGGGAGAAATGGAAAAAATAATGTTCACCCCATAACTCGACCGCGAATAACTTCCGCCTGGGAGGACAAGACTTCGGCGATCATTTCGTCGTTGAAAAAATCATTCGGACACCTCCATCTTCGACCGTAAGTGAGCTCCAACTGTTTAGCCTGGGGCCATAAATCCTGCGAGCGCCTTCTTCCGCCCCTCTGCTGCGAATAAATACCAAGGATAGGATTTGTTTTCACACGTGTTCTCTCAAAATACACGTAAATCTCCGACTGTTTGCGTTCACAACGTTGCGAATGAAAGAGAAAAAAAATGGGCAACAAAGTACAGTGGGATAGGGAGATTAGATCTACCGAAATTGAATTTGACAAGAAAAACTATAAAAAAAAATCCTCTCGTCAAATCACTTTTTCGCCGGCAGTAACTGAGAATATTTAGGTATTGGGATTTTCTTCGGGAGATAAATTTGAATTTTGTGTTTTTCACGGGAAACGTGCGACATCGTGGTGGAAATTCGAACAACACGTGGGTCTTATTAATCACAGAATAACGAATTCGAAAAACTAATGGAAGGTACATAATTAAGGGGAGAAAAACTTTTAGGCGAGGAAAAAATTGCTCATTTTCATGATTTTTTTTTAACAGGTAACATTTCTTCGCCCATTTGGAAACTTGGGGTATGTTTTATTACTGCTTTTGGCTGTCGCATGGTATTTTTTTATTAATCTTTAAACATGTCGAAGTTATGGCACGGGCTTCTAAACGGGTTCCGGCGGATCTTGTCAAACGGCGTGACACGTAGCGTCGGCGAGATAAATCGGAAAAAAACCGACGAAGATTTTTATTTTATTAACACTCATACGCAGAATATGAACCAAGAAAAAGTGAGAAATGTTGAAAATCGATGAAATGGTACGCTTTGAAACAAAAAGATTGAATTTTCCGAAAAAACTGACTACGTTTTGCAATAAAAAATACTTGTTTTTTAGATTTAAAAAAAAATTTAGAGTCACGTTCTAGACAATAAGGCTAAAAAGATTTATACCGAATTTCACCAGAATCGGTCGATTATTTTTTCAGCTATTCGTCCCACCAGTTTTTAAAATGCAGTTTAGAAAACCGTGCCACACCTCGGCCATTTTCAAAGATTAATTACAAAAAAAAATACCATGTAACAGCCAAAAGTAGTTCTAGAACATACCCTAAGTTTCAAAAATGGTGAAGAAATCTTTCCTTAAAAAAAAATTTATGAAAATCAGGAAATTTTTTCTTTGCCCAAAGGAATCTCCCCCTTAAACGAGGTTGTTCCAACGATCAATAGACAAAATACATCGGGGATCGTTCCGTGATACCTTCAGCTCCTGTATCACTTGATCTTTCGGCGCGAGATTTCGATCCGGTTCGTAACTCCCTAGAATTTTTACGGAAACCATCGATTTTATATTGAAAAAGAAAATCAATCGAACAATAAACGATTTGACGAATCGTGAATAATCGTCGATCAAAATTTCGTCAAAATATTTTTTCGCTCGTAAAATCCAAGCTTGTATTACCGTAAGAGGAAGGAGCGGGACTTGGTTCCCGCGATTTCAAAACTTTCGATTGATAAGACGCGATACATTTCTTCACGCGGCTCTCCTCGGCCGTCTTGATGTTTACTTCTCCCAATTCCTTCGTCTCCGGTATTTCCTCGTCGTCGTCGTCGTCGGCCGGCGGTTCGATGATTATCGGAGGCTCGTCACTCATCATCGTCGCCGGAGATTCTCTCATTTGGGACTCGGACGCTTTCAGATGTTCCTCCTTGTATTCGGCCTCGTCCTGGTCTGGCGAGGTTGGTGATTTGTTCGGTGACCTCTCTTCCGTTTCGTCCCTCGCGTTGCTTTCATCGTCTGGATTGCGTATATCGTCGACAAAAAAATCGTTTTATTAATAACATCTTCGGAAAGCGTGTCGTCAAGTAACTGAAAAAATCAGTCGGAGAGGAAGAGATTCGACGGTTCAAGATTGACAAGCGGTTAATTTTGTTGAATAGGAAGTCGGACAACTTTTCAGAAAGTGTTGAAAATTAACCATTATGCATATGTATAGCCATGAAAAATGTTATTTTATATAAATAAAGCTTTTTAATCACCGGAAACTATGCCTTAAGGGGCTATACTAGTGCGACACTTTAAAAAAATCGATTTTTTTTCCTTTTTCGACAGTATACTTTATACTTTACGTCTATACTTAGCAGTTTTTATAGTAAATATCTTTAAACGCGTTTTTCTCAAAATGAGATTTTTCAAATTTGCTGACATCGTAATTCAAAGAGCAATTATCCGATTGACTTGAAATTTGAACTGAGTACTGTTGAATATATTTACTCTACAATGACGTAGAATATTTTTAATTGGATGAAAATTGACGATTTGGCATTGAAAAAAACGACCATTTTATAGGCAAGAAAACAGAATTTTTTCATAACCACGCCATTTTGTTAGATTTTGATATTTTTCGAAAATCCTACGTCATTGTACAGGAAATACCTTCCAGTTTAACGACATTTTTTTCTTTTCCGGTTTCAGCTGTTCAATCGGCCGGAATCATGTCAGCAGTGGAGGAACTTTTTTGGCGCCTCAGAAGGCAGCGCATAAGTCGCTTGGATCTCAAAATTTTTCTATGAAAAAATTATGTAATAAAAGTCAAATGTAGCCAAATATATTCTTAATTTTTCGAAACATTTAATTGAGTACTTATCTTCCAAAAAATTCCCGAAAATCACCTAAATTTTCAGCGTTCAAACTGGTATAGCCCCTTAGTGTTATTTGTTTTCAAATTGCAGCGCAAACGTCACACCATGTCGTTGCAGAACGCCTGACGTCATATGTGTGTAAACAAACGACAACCTAACCTCGAAATCAAGTGCAAGGTGTTATTTTGTGCGTTTTTGTGACGTTTGGGGTTCCTGGTTAAATTCTGGTTCCGTGTTTTAAAAAAACGTAAACAACGGACGAAAACGTAAACAAGGGAAAAAATACGCGCATGGGAACGTTTGT
Organism: Ophion slaviceki; assembly: GCA_944452715.1. NCBI lineage: Eukaryota > Metazoa > Arthropoda > Insecta > Hymenoptera > Ichneumonidae > Ophion > Ophion slaviceki. The sequence continues at coordinate 27,188,107 of OX101788.1, forward strand.
TTACACACGAATGACGTCATAAGCTGTGATTGGTGTTTCGTTTGAGGTGAAGAACAGATTGAAATTATAAATCATGATTATTTAACATAAATATTGATTGAATGATCGTTTTAATTATACAGGGTATTAGGAAGGTTGATGCAAAGCCTTAAGGGGGCGATAGGTCACCTCGTTAGGAACATATCTAACCTATGTTACCTTAGTACAAAGTCTAAGGATTTCGTGTTATCATGGTAAGTATGATTTTTGGAGAATTTCCTAAAATTAGGTACTAACTCGTTAATAATGTTCAAAAGACAATAATTGGTTACTAAAATCTTATTTGCGTCTTAGCTTAATGCGTATTCAATCGACAAACACCAATACAATCATCTGTATCCACACAACTAACTAAATGGGACGTGTTCAATAATGAAAAATTTGTCAAAAAAAAGAGTCAATATTTTTTTTTTAATAGCATCAACATAAGAGGTAAACGAGCTTGTACCTCATTTTGGCAAATTTTCGAAGAAACATAGTTACCAGGATAACTTGAAATCGTTAGACTTTGGACTAAGGTAACCTAGGTTAAATATGTTCCTAACGAGGTGACCTATCACCCCCTTAAGGCTTTGCATCGACCTTCCTAACACCCTGAATAAACATGCATTCTAACTACATTTTAGATTTTGTCTCATTACTCTCCGATTGCCTACTGGCATTTTTCACATGTTTGAGGTGTATTTTAATGTTAATTTAATTTCGAATCGACACAAGCGTCGTCAGGAAAAAATCCGTTTTTCATTGGTCCTTGCATATATATGTTTGTAGGTTATAAATATTCAATCATCGATCAAATTCAATTATACATGTCGTAACATGATACTGAAGTTTGTATCGTTGGAACACAACGACAATTTCGGAGCACAATTTTTGTCTTCGACAAATTTGTGTCAGAAATATCGCTTGAACGGTTTTCAGGGTCCTTATGAGCGATCCACAGTCCAAATTTGCAAGATAAGATTTTGGACGATAATGACGATAAAGGAATGAAATAATGGAAAAAAAATGAGTTGCATACCAACGATACAAACTTCAACATCGTAAAGTGAAATCATTTTAAAAATCATATTTAGTAGGATATTCAAACCATTAAAAAAATTACTCTAAAAATATATATGTAATAATAATAACAATATATTGATATGTACACTAGTGGAATTATTTTTTTACGCTTTTAATAGAAATTTGCCTTTTTCATATTTTCGCAGAAAATGTATAGTCTACGCTGAAATGAGACCGTAATGTGCTTATTTTAATCTATAAGGTTTCTACTTAATGTTTGCTTTAATAAGCGTATGTTGATAAGAATATAAAATGGAAGTGATTGTAACGTAAAAAATAATCAATAAATCCGAAATCTGAAAAAATTGAAAAGTGTCCAGAATTAATTCTACTATAGTGTATAAGAAGCTGGCGAACCGAACCGGACTTTTCCATGAATTACTTTTTTACAGGAGGCGTCAAAAAGTAAAATAACCAAATAGAGATGAGTTAGAGTATTTAAGCTCTAATAGATGAAAGCTCTATCAAAATGTAAGCCTGGGTCTGGCTTTACTTTACTAAAAACACTAACTACCATGTGTTTATTTTTATTTTGGACAACTCCGCTTTTGAATGAAAATCTTATCGACATATCCGGTTTTGAAATAAAACAGATAATTTGAATTGAACATGAATTTGTTTTTTATCGTCAATTTAATAATCCTACACAAACTCTTCCATGTCAGGCTCGCAACAATCGCATTCAATGTCATCATCGTCATCACTGTGGTCATCTGGTGCTAATTTTTCATCCGGCTAGCCATGGACAAGTCCGTTTCTGCTTGAAAGGCAGTTTTTGACAAATGTTAAGGTGTTCAGAGCCGGATTTGATGCAACATATTTTGGGAGCTAATAACGGTTTGCTTCAAGAACATGTAAGGAAAAAAAATTTGACATAACGTGGGCAAGTCCGGTTTTCTTCGCCACCTCCTCGTACATATACCATAATAATAAATGTAATAATATAGATATATTCTTCTTTTTATTATTATTATTAGTGTCATTTTTATACGATTAATACATTATTAATTTATTGATATATTATTATTGTCATGTTCATTACAAACTTAGTAATTTTTTTGTTAAATCTGTATTTAAAAAAATGACACTTTATAATGGTTTGCAAACCCTCTTTTTAAGGCGTTAGGCCACAGTAACGGGTATAAAATCATGTGCGAATTTAGCAATCTTTTTTCGTATGAAAAAATGATTCACTCATAAAATTAATTATACATCTATTTAGTATGAATATCAAGCTGTTAGAAAAAATATATTTTTTTTTCGATGCACAAAATGGCCGACTACTCGAAACTTCTCGAAACAGCTTTTTTCCAATTGGCGTGACAAATAACTTCAACAATTTTCACTCGATTTACTTCAAATGTAAAAGTTATGTTCCTAATTGCATTTCGCAGAGAAGTACATACGGAATTTCTGATTAATCGAAAACTTTTTATTCTATGAGCAGTTATAACGAAATTTTTCACTGAAAATTTATTTCTTAAGCTAAAATACCTACAACTTTTTATAAAAACAATATTTTTTCAATTCCGTACGTACTTCTCTAGGTATTCCAATGTAGATTGACGAGAATTTTTGTTTTTTATTCTAGGTAAAAAATTGTGGATGCTAAATGTCACGCCGCGGAGCGCCTAAAAAAAAGATAACAAAAGAAAATATTAGTAATCGGCCATTTTGTACATCGAAAAAAATATATATATTTTCTAACAGCTTGATATTTATACTAAATAGATGTATAATAAATTTTATGAGCGAATCACTTTTTCATACGAAAAAAAATTGTGGTAAATATTTACAAGTGGGGCTCCAGCCCTAATCGGCTCCAAAAAATTTTTCACCTTTTCGGGGCTATTCTGCAGTATGAAAATATTTTTTTTATGATGGGGGAGGGATATTTTATTAAGAAAAAAATTTATTTCCGGAAAATATTCGATTTTTTAAATACGTTTGTCTGGGTTTGTTTGGTGACATCAAGTGGGTCAAATGACAAACCCATGCCATTTGACCCACTTGATGTCACCAAACCCGTTTCCTCCATACCTTTTTTTAAAGTAAAAAAAAAGCGTTTGTAGGTTGAAATAAGGATTGAAATTGTCTTCCCCTGACTTAAATATTATAAACAAAGTGCCCTGAAATACATCGACTCGGTACAACGTTTCTAAACCCCTTTTCTAGCTGGAGCCCCACATGTAAATATTTATCAATATTGTTAAATTTGCACATAATTTTATACCCGTTACTGTGGCGTAACGCCTTAAACGTACGAAGCACTAGACTACAAAAAAAATCTAAGCATGACTACCTGCCGAGTCCCGGCGTCCACCGCGCTCACCTCCATTCTGCACTCCGCTCAGTTCCATTATTTTGTGCAATTGTTCGGACACTATTCTCAGATGGTTCTCAATTTCGCTCGGCAGTTGTTTGAGTGCGAGCAACTGATTTTGCACAGCTTCGAGTTGCTTCTCGAGACTTATCTCGGTGGAGACCAATTCCTTGACTTTTTGCTTGTCAAAAGTTGGCAGTGCTGGATAGTTGACGGATCTCGGGCAACTCATCGTCGTCTCGGTTATCTTATTATCGTCCTCGTCCTTTGGCTCTTCGACGCACGACTCAGGCTCCTCCTCCTCCTCCTTGGCGTTGATCTCTTCGCACGGACTCTCGCGATCAAATTCCGCAACTTCCGGTTTCGAGTCCTCTTGGGACGCGACGACTTCCTGGCGCGACAGGCGTCCTGGCTCCGGAGTTATGGTCGGCGTACTTATCTGGTTAATTTTTTTTTCTTCATTTTGTGTTATTTTTCCTATCTCTTCTTTTTTCTCGTCTTTTGCATTGCGACTGTACAATTGAGATAGTCAACGTTAACGAGAGAGGGAAGTTTGGAGAGGAATCTCGGGATCGTCTTTCGTTTAAATGAATTCCTGCAAACTACGATTTTTTACCGGCTAAGGTTCATCGAACTCGACATTATTGAAGCTCGAACGTAAATGGGGGATGAAAACGATCAATTTTATTGTACGTTGAGCCCTGGTATATGATCGTGCCGTGGACAGTTTCGAACTCTTGTTTTTTTCTGCCTTAAACAAATCGCAATCATGCACTTTGCCAAAACTACCAAGATCAGCCACAAATAGTGTGACGTAGAATCAACGAAATTCTACTGGTATATACTTTTCACACTTTCGCTATATATATATGAATACAGGGTGTCCCTCTTATCTCTGCCACCCGAAATAACTCGGTAATTATCGACGTTACAAAAAAATGTTGCAGACAAAAGTTGTACGGTGTGAAGGGGGCCATCAAATGCGACGATTTTTTTTTATTTCGGTGGAGACGCTGACGCATAGTGAAGGTCACCTCCACTTTTTAAAATGGAATGGTACATTTGTTTTCAACCATCTTGTGAAGCACCTCAAGCCGCATAAAAAATATTACGGGGTCAAAGTCGTTCAAGGTCATTCAAGGTCAGTTATTAAAATGAAATACAAATCTAAATATTTCGGGACACTACCAAATATTTGGTAGTGATCCGAGACATTTAGATTTGTATGATCGATACTGACCTTGAATGACCTTGATCGACTTTGACCCCCGAATGTTTTTATGCGGCTTGAGGTACCCCACAAGATGGTTGAAAAAAAATGTACCATTCCATTTAAAAAAGTGGAGATGACCTCCGCTGTGCGTGAGCGCCTCCACCGAAATAAAAAAATGGTCGTATTTGATGACCCCCTTCACACCGTACAACTTTTGTCTGGAACACTTTTTTGTAACGTCGATAATTGCTGAGTTATTTTGGGTGGTAGAAATAAGAGGGACACCCTGTGTATATGTATATATATATACATACATACCAGAGTTGTGAATAATGCATTATTTTGATAGTGCATTACTGTATACATTACAAATTACAAAATTAATGTGTAATGGATATATGTTCCATTACAAATTACAAAAGTAATGTGTAATGGATATACGATCCATTATAAATTACAAAAGTAATGTGTAATGGACATATGTTCCATTACAAATGACAAAAGTAATGTGTAATGGATGTGTGTTCCATTACAAATGACAAAAGTAATGTGTAATGGATGTGTGTTCCATTACAAATAAGAAAAGTAATGTGCAATAAATGCATGTTCCGTTACAAATTACAAAAAGTAATGTGTAATGGTTGAATGATCCATTACAAATTTCAAAAGGTAATGTGTAATGGACGCATGTTCCATTACAAATTGAAAAAGTAATGTATGATTAATGAGTGCTTCATTACAAAATACAATTACAATAAGGTAATTCGTAGCGGAGAATATTCCATCACAAATAGAAAAATTGCCGTGCTCACATTAGAAATTTGCACATTGCTATCTCATTATTTTATTTCGCTAATTGCAATTTGTTTTAAGTAAATTCGTTTTTCTTCTGCATAAAACTCGACAACACAAAAAAAAGGTTTATACAAGCCAGATTTGTATCATCAAAAAAAATTACTTCTCAATACAAAGTCATGATCTCCCATACTTTTATGTGCACTCTTTCAGAATCCGGGGTCAACATTGAGTTTTGTGCATTAAAAAAATAAATATGGCCGTTAAAAAAACCTCGTGTTACAATTATAACGACAGAAGCGAGAAAAAGATCGAGAGAGAAAGAGAAAAAAGTGGCTAAGATGATGTTTCATGTATCTCACGAATCCGCAGAATAGGCGGAAGAAATTATACTTAACACAATTATAAGCATTCTAATAAAATATACGTAACCTAGCTAATAATAAAAGATGTAAATAATAATATAAGTAATATAACAAAAATGAATACAAGTTACTGAAACAAAACATGTCGCTTTATATAGTTTCTGTATGATATACCTATTTTATTATTTCAGATAACTATATAGATCGTTTGAAATTTATAACTCCTTGAATGGATTGTTCAGTAGACCAAACAATTTCGATCTATTTGAATTTGAAGTGGAGTTTTATAAGTTTGCAACGCGTAATCTGTTACACGTTGCTTTTATAATCGATATCCATTATCAATTGATAATAATAATAGTAATTGCTCTTTGCATTTATTCATGGTATATTACTTTTTCAATACTCAATGAGGCACGCATTCATTACACATAATTTTTGCTTTTTTAAAGAGGAAGCTTTGTGATAAAAAGAATTTGTTTTCCAGTTTTCAATGTTAATGCTCGAAAAATTCTTATATATCTCAAAACTTCGAAAAATCATGCGAGACAATATATCATATCAGATCAATTTCAATATGCAGTTTTTTTCATTATTTGTAACCAGCTTTTGCTTGCAACTTCGTCCATGTCTTTAAAAGTATCGACTTTTTCATGTAGATAGCTTTGTCTGTGTAAAACAGCAAGGTGAAAGTAATGTGCGAACTTCTAATTTGAACGTTTTTCGTCTGCATTATTGAGTTTCAAGCAAAAAAAATTAATTAGTCTTGAAAGAACTTTTAGTGAGCGAAATTAAATAATAAGACAGCAACTTTTAGCAAATGTGCAAATTTCTAATGCAAGCACGGCAATCTTGTTATGTGTAATGGAATATTCTCCACTACAGATTACTTTTTATCAATTGTAATTTGTAATCGAACATGCATCCATTACAAATTACTTTTTAAAATTTGTAATGGAACGTGCATCCATTACTCATTACTTTTTGAAATTTGTAATGGATCATGCAACCATTGCACATTACTTTTTGAAATTTGTAATGGATCATGCAACCATTACACACTACTTTTTAAACTTTGTAATGGATCATGCAACCATTACACATTACTTTTTGAAATTTGTAATGGCACATGCATTCATTGCACGTTACTTTTCTCATTTGTAATGAAACACACATCCATTACACATTACTTTTGTAATTTGTAATGGAGAACTTATCCAATACATATTATTTAAAGTGATGAGTAATGCATTATTTTAAAATTACTATTTTCACAACTCTGATACATACATACATACATACATACATACATACATACATACATACATATATATATATATATATATATATATATATATATATATATGCGTTACATGGTAATTATTTAATACTAATCTTCCGGTTAGCAAGCAGCAAGTGTGTTACCGAGAAAAACGTATTCACTTCATTCGAATAGAACTTCCCTTATGTACATCGAGCAAAATTTATTCGAATTACACAAAATCCATTTAGCCGACATGAAATTTGGCGGATAAATAAATTTTATTCAATTGCAACAAAGTTTGATTTGATCCAAGCTGGAGTTCATTGGAATCAAGCGAATGCCTCTTTCTCTCGGTGCCAGTTAGCAGAAGCGATTATTCTTGCAATTACGTATTACTTTTTTTTTCCTTTTGCGATACAAGAGGCATGCCGGAATATTTCGAAAAAAAAATGAAGTTTCAGTGAAACGATCGCATACACTTGTGTTTTTTTCTTCTACGAACGCGTTACTCGATACGAAGTATTTTTTTTTTGTTTCATCTCAGTGTTTCGGATGATCCAGGGTGATCAGTCAACCTTTTTAGCGGTGTCTACCTTCTCTATATGCAAAACAGAGCATGATTAATGTACTAGCAGAAATATGATTGGTTCGCGATCAATCAAGGCGGGACACCACTGTGACGGGTGAAAAAAAACCGATTTTTTTTGCATTTTCTCAAAGTACACATGTTCAAGAATATGTGAAAAAAAAATCAAGAGAAAATGTTGAAAATTGACGAGGTTACAGGCGATTTAGTGAGAGCAGGTAGCGCAACGATTTACGTATAGAAACTGAAATTTTCGATCGGGTTTTTTTTCGAAACGACTTTTCTCGACCTGACCGGAGTCAAGACTCTAGGTATACTTGTCCGATATTTAATGAAAAAAAACTTCGGCAATTGCAGTAACCATCGTTGAACTTAGCCGTTTTTTAACTTAATATTTTTTAAGCCCTCGAGTGTAAGTGAAAACTTTGCCAAAATTAGACGTTTTTTTTAAGACTCGCCCTTTTATGAACTTTTTTTTTGAAAAACGGCGCTGACCAATATACATTTACATGGATTTTAAAATCGTCTTATTTTTATTTTTCAGACCAACCATTGTCTTTTATCTATTTTTTATCTGTCCGGCCATTGGACCAGATTTTTAATACAGAGGCTCTCTTGTACCTCAATAACGTTGTTAATTTTGAATCTTTTTCAATGAAAATTTACAGGAACTAAGTTCAATGTATGCTTAATAATATACCTTTTTCCCGAATACCAAATAAATTATCTAGTGGACAAAAAAAATCGGAAAAAATGACCTTTTTCGGCCCGTCACAGTGATGACTTGCCTTCAGGACGTTTCACTTCTATACAGTCACGAGCCAAAGTTGGGTGTGTCGAAAATCGAGAAAAGAAATATATACATATTTGTTTATTTGTGTATATATATATATATATATATATAAAATGTTCGCTACATTCTCAATGCTGTTGAAATAATGTTTTTCCAACATTCATTTTCCTGAATTATACCAGCTCTCTCGACTATCGCAACTTTTGGTCCTGACCGTACACAAGAGGTGAATAGTCCTTACGCCTCTATTTATAGGCATACAGCAAAATGATCGAGGTAAATGGTACGAGAGCGTATGCCGCGAGTTTCGCGATATTGCGAAAATCCGTGCAAGAATTGAAAATATCAAAGACGAGCGAATTCCGAAATTTCGCTCGAAAATGATCACAACTGTCATCGCGATAATCTTCAATCTCGCTATCGTCTATATCGGTACTGCCGTAACTATCGTCATTTTCTTCCCGCGGCCGAAACATCGTGACGGAATTCTCAGCGGAAAAAAAATTTCTCAAATTTGCATCATCGCTCACGTCCGCGTGAGTGTCGACGTTAAGGTGCGGAAATTCACGGGACGACCGAGCCTTGCCGTCCAAAATCTTTTCCGTGACGAAGCAACCGGTGGTCCTTAAAACATCGCCGAGCGCACCGCAAATCGCGTTCGTACTTTTCGATCGTACGCACAATTTCGCGTCGTGTTTCGAATTTTTCCGCGACACTAATGCTCTCGCGTAGGAAAAAAGAACGCGGGAAATCCTTTCGGCGTAACGTCCCCTGTCGGCGCGATTTGTCGCGATTTTTCTCGCGAGAGTGCGCAGCCGCGATTTTCGAAAATCTGCGGCGGGGCCCTCGACCTGGTAGCTTTTCTTGAAAATCACCGAGCTGAGATAATTTTTTCCGGTATTGAAAATATCGAGATTACTTTTCACGACTCGCGCGAAGTAGGATCTTTTCTTTGCCGGAAATCGTCTGGGGACCGTACCGACGATTTTTTTACCGCGGACGAAACGACCGAGCGATCGGTACAGAGACGAAATATTTCGCGACAGACAATTCTCCAGGTAACGTCCCTTTCGACGCAGTTTCATTTCGCGGGACTTGGGAACCGTCACTTCCGGCTTCGTGATTTTTTTGCTGAAAAAACACGATCTCAGATACCGATTTCGAGCGCACCGACGACGGCTTCCGCGCCTATGGATTGTCGGAGACGCGCGGAAATCGATCGGCGCGCCGATCGTTCGATTTTCCATTGGAGCGCAATGTGACTGCGGATCGTTCGCATCTACAAAGTCGCAGAGTGGATTTTCGACCGGAGCAACTTCGATCTCCGAGCGTTCTTTCGTCTCGATCGGCTGACCGATGTTAATCGTGAATTCCGCGAAAACATCGTCCGACGGAACTTCCAACTGAAGCTCGGACTTGAACGCGTTGCACCAAGGGGTATAATTGATCGTGGAGGTGTCCGCGTCGCGATCGTATTCGTAATTTTTCGCGGCGATCGAACTGGCCGATAGCTCACCAGACGGCGTCTCGTCGCCGGCGCCATTTTGCGGCAGCGCGACGCCATCTTGTTGAGAACACTTGCGCAGCAAAAGAGCCTCGAGACTCTGCACGCTATCGAGAAGTTTCAAAAGATCGCGGGTACTCGGTGCGTCCAATTTGTCGCCGTTCGGTTTGTCGTCGGAGACAGTGCGAGAATTTTGCGCGATCGGGGATTCTTCGGTGACGCGGATCTCGCGAATTCGCGGCACAACTTGCAACAGACTTATCTCGGTAACGGGCGGCACTAGAGTAACGCCATCCTCGTCGACAAGTATTGTGTGAGGCGTGTACTTTTTTACCTCGTTCGCCGGCGGGGGCTCGGGAGTCGCGTCTTCTCTCGGCTCCAGGAGTCCGCGTTCCAACAGACGCTCGGTCACGCTTTTCTTCTGTTGCTTCTTGATCACCACTTTGTACTGCTCACCCTCGAGACTCGCCTGCTTCTCGAGGTCGCTCTTCGACGGTGGTGGCGGACGCTGAGGCTTCTGGAGAAACGTCGACGTGTGCTTGAGCTCTTGCACACACGGCGGATCCTCGACCGCGATCTTTTGCAACTCCTCGAGAACTTTCGATTGTTTTAACTTTGGTACGCGAGGCCGGAGCTTCTTGAAGTTAACCCTGAAATTTTGTTTCATGTTATGCGCGATCGCGCTGACACCCGAGTACACATATTTGTAAAAATATGCATTTTTGAACATTCGGTGATTGCATTAAGTGTTTTCGTTGCTTTGTACAATTATTTTCTATAACTTTTTCTCGCTCAATCGACGCGAAACGAATTGGCAACGTCGTAAATCGTGGTATATCATAATGCCCGGGGTGGCAGAAGTGTCGCGAAATTAGAGACATATGCGCCCCGTTCGTAACGTCAAGATCGGCCCAAGGCGCTGTCAAAAATGAATATCAGTCTGAGTAAAAAAAAATCGCTGCAAAGAAAAAATATGTACTAAAGCTGTCTATAATCTCGAAGAAATCAAAAACTTTAGTGTCTTTCCGATATTATTAAAAAAAAATTATGCATAAAAAAAATCCGCGTTATTTTGCCTTTGCCTAGAAATGTCTCGAAATGAATAATTTCTGAACATAGTTATCAAATTAATATGTTACTAATTAAGTTACTAATAGTTACTAATTAAGAGAATAAGTACCAATAATATTCGTTGTTAATTATCCTGACCGAGTAGTTTGAGGTTAGCGGGAATAATTACCGAATGCGGGTGAGTTAGGTAACATTTTTACCGTCTACGACGTTGCCGTGATTGCACAGTCTAATATATTGTGTGCGTGATTTTCGCACAAATTCCCTATCAAAAACATTAATAATTTTATTTTATAATAATTTTATAACGATACTGTGAAACCTCATTTTCACGGTACCAAGGGTTAGTCCGATAATTAGTCGAATCGTACTTATTTTTTCAGCTCCGTGGTAACATTCACTTAGCAGATATTAATAACGTACTGAAAAATTATCGGGAGGTTTCCATAAGCGTCATTTAATTAGCCCGAGAAAAACGTCGAGTTGCTGATTTTTTTTCTCTAAAAAATGGTACTGTGGATCACATTCAAACTGCACAGGATGATCAGCAAACAGGATATAAAGGGCCAGAAAAAAATTCAGCTCGGTGGTAACATGTTGACTTAACCCCTTAACAACGTTAACCGGATATAAAGTCACATTCGGTATATACGTGAACATTGTATTTTTATCGATTTAATATACGTTGACACACTGGGTCATTTTGACCAGGACGAATGTGGCATGAAATTCTCACTTTCTCAAAATTGAAAGATTTCAATAATTGTTTAAAATTCAAATTTATATTTTTCGAAATTTAATTATGCAGACATGTTAAGATATGTTTAAAGTGTGTTCCTGATTTTTTTCAATAAAAACCCATCGAAGGTTTTTTCATGACAGGTGGATGAATTTGACACACTGGGTCAAATTGACCCAGAGTGTCAATCCAGTTTATTTTTTTTTATGCTACAAGGAATTATAATGCATGCGAGACTTATTTTTTGGCGGTAATTATGAATTTCGAAAACCTCGAGCGACCTCTAAATATTTTTTGACCGCTCGCAGCTTTCGCGACATTTTTTTTCTTCTTTAACGGGTTACGCCCACTTGCGATTTTGAAAAAATCGATTTTTTTTTATTGCATTTTTTTGAAGTGCAATTTGAAGTGCAGTTTTTTTATGCCCGGAATAGATGACTGTAAGTTTACAAAAAAAAAAAATATTTTCTTCGTGTAAACTGAAATTGAAACTTTAAACGCGTTTTTCTCAAAATAGCATTTCTGAAGTCGGTGACCAAGATTACTCGAACACTAATGAACCGATCTTCTTGAAATTTTGCAGGCTTATTTAATACATAAAAATGTAGTCTTTAATCGTTCGATTTTTTTTTCGAAAAAAAAATGGCCGTTTTATAGCCAAAAAACGGCCGTTTTTTCGTTAAAATCGAACCATTAACTTTGACCGTCCGCCATTTTGTGAAAAATGAATATTTTTTAAAATCCTTCGATTAAAGACTAGTTTATACTTATATTTGACTAAATCCATCCGCATTTTTTTTTCAGATGATCCACTTCGCCGCAATGTTGGTCACCGCAAACCGTGTATATAAAAACATTATTTCATTGACGGCCATTTGCCACTAAACAATGTAATATTTTTCAATAAAAAAATCACTGAAAGTTCTTCAAGATGTGTTCTTTAAGATGGTATGTTGATCGATTAAAAAAGTTTTGTAGTTTTCTTTAAAAATATTCACGAAAAAGGCCTTTTTTGCGCTACAAGTGGGGGTAACGCCTTAAAGAAGATAATTGGATGGTGAGAAAAAGAAAAAAAATAGCTCAAAATTGTGCCACCATAGCATACATATATGTTGATCTCACAATTGGTACCGATCAAAAAAATAATTTTACTCGATTCAGTCACCACCAAACGTATTTCGAATGATTAAAAATGTTATACAACGACCAGAAAAATGATTTCCATGGAGTGACCTCTATCAAATAAACGGAAATTCCTCGAAAAATAAAAAGCAAACATGATTTTTCGCATTTCACTTACCCCAGCACTCCTTGATCGGGCAGCAGCAATTCTTCCTCCTCCAAAATCAATTGCGCTATCTCGTCATCCGTGAGATCTTTATTGGGCACGACCTCGCTATTGTCGTCGACCGGTTTTTCCACAGTCACCTCCCTAACTTCATCCACGATTTCCTCCACCTTTTCCTCGAAGAAGCTGTACTCTTCGACCGGCGCAACTAATATTTCTTCCGGAAAGACGGGTGGCAACTGATCGAGCTACGGAAACCCACAGAGACGAGTCTTAAAAAAAAAAACATCTCGCGGCGCGACGAAAAATCTTCCGTCCCAAAAAACGTGAAAATTCGTAATGACAGCGACTTACGGGTATCGTGTAGGGCACGATATTCTCGTCCTGAATCCCCTCAACAGTTTCGAGACAGTTTGTGGGTCTGTGCGCGTAATTGACGACGAGAAATCACCGAAACCAAAAAAGGACAGAAAAAATCGTAAAATAGTGGTCGTTGCACGAGGAAGTTGATATATAGATAATTTATAAATAATCGAGTTTCATCGAGGATTTTCACGAGCTCGCGTACACTTTATTCCCGCGCGAAAGTTACGAGGATACTGACGTGCGAGAGAGCATTCGAAAAAACTTATTGAAAAATCATTGGTTAATTGCGAACGCGATGTATAGATAACGTACAACTATTTGGCGATGTTCGTCGTGATATACGGTCAAGGCTATTGCGCTACACCTCACGTACGTGGCTAAAATAAAATCATTGTTTCTAAATATAGCCTCTCCTCTTAATTATCGCATATACCATTAACACTTTGTATTTTGGCATTTAAACATTCATTTATAGCTCCCACAAGGTTCTCAAGTGTCCGCCTTCGATTTCGTTGAAACTCTTTTATGTGATAAAGGATTGGAAACTATTTTTTTTATTTTTTATCGTAGATTCCATTTTGTACCGGGTACTTCCCCTTATTACATTCCCCGCCATATTCCACTTCACATCCCCAATCGATCCCCCAAAGCATTGGAAACTATTAGACGAGTATTTTTTAACGGCGAAAAATAGCTTTAAGGGGGGAAACGACTCCTCAGAGAAAGGCGCGTCGAGGGGTGACTGCAGTTTCGCCCACAAGCAGTCCACCCATCTGGATCAAATAAAAATCAAGATTCTTTCAACGTGAAGCAATTAAAAAATGCACCATAGAAGCATTGAAAAAATAAAATTGAGGGGTGACACGCTTTTTGTTGAGGCATAGTTTTCCCCTCTCGAAACGTTTTTCCGCCGATAAAAGAAAATAGGTACGTGTTTAATAGTTTTCAATGCTTTATCGCATGTATGAGATTCAACAAAATCGAAGGCGGATACTTGAGTGATGTTTTCTGTTAGAGCGCAAAGTCAACACTGTTTGACACGTTTGTCAAATGATTTGAATATATACAGGGTGGACCATTTAACGTGACCAGCCCAAATATCTCCGTTGCCTCTAAAGTGACGAAAAAAATGTCAAGAGGTAATTCGATTGATTTCGAAGGGCTGATACAGTGGTGAAGAATTCATTTTCATCAAGGTCATAGTTTTTGCGTTCTCAAGGTTAACAATGGTTTTTCACGTGGCAAAATGTTTTTTTTTTATTAAGACGTCATAAAAATAATGTCAAGGTCATGATGTCATAAGTCTGAATATCAGCTACAACGTCTTGATAAGAAAAAAACATGTTCCCATTTGAAAAACCATTGATCCGTTATTCGTTGGATAACCTGCGCCGCTGTCACGCCAGAAACTATTCGAAGGTCAAGAGAATCATTCATCCGACGTCTTCAAAAATGTGTCGAAGTTAACTGCCATCACTTTGAATATTTGTCACAAAAAATTCTCTGCCCAAAAAATTCAATTACATTATTCGGATATTATTATTGTCAATACCATCACGATTTCCCGTTTTTACACGTGTATTTTAGTGAAAAATCATTTCAAGATCATGATATCCCAGGTCATTGGATTCGTCTGAATATCAGCTACAAGGTCTGAATAAAACAAAAACATGTTCCCATTTGAAAAACCATTGATGACCTTGAGAACGCAAAAACTATGACCTTGACAAAAATGAATTTTTCACCACTGTATCGGCCCTTTGAAATCAATCGAATTACCTCCTGACATTTTTTCGTCACTCTAAAGGCAACGGAGATATTTGGGGTGGTCACGTTAAATGGTCCACCCTGTATGTATATATATATATATATATATATATATATATATACGGGTTGTCCCAAAATTCACGCAGACTTGAATTTTGCGCCTTTTTTGCGGTAAAGTTTTGCCAACAAAAAAAGACAGCAACACAGCTGACAGTTCAGGGTTATTAAAAATGGAGCGCTACACGAAAGAACAACGCGTTTTCATTGTTGAGCAATATTTTAAAAATAATGAAGGTTTGGCAGCTACAGTTAGCAATTTTCGTACAAAATATGGTCGGTGATTTAACTTCATAAACTGTGAAGAGATTAAATTAAAGATTCAGGGAGATTGGATCATTTAGTGATCTTATACACTCTGGCCGTCCTTCAACAAGTCGTTCAACACAAAACATCGAA
The DNA here is from genome assembly GCA_944452715.1 of Ophion slaviceki. Classification (NCBI taxonomy): domain Eukaryota; kingdom Metazoa; phylum Arthropoda; class Insecta; order Hymenoptera; family Ichneumonidae; genus Ophion; species Ophion slaviceki. The sequence continues at coordinate 27,203,741 of OX101788.1, forward strand.
CCAGTTCGTGAGAGTGTTGATGAGAGACCAGGAACATCAATTCGGCACCGTGGTCAATAATTGGACATTTCGAGAAGCTCTCTACAGCGTATGCTCACGAACGATTTGCATCTTCATGCAAATCATGGCCGTGGAGACCATTTACCCGATATGCTATTCCATGCATAACCCTATACTGTATACTTTATGAATCAATAAAAAAATTACGTTTTTATATTAAAAACCTGTGTTTTCTATCAAAATTACTTCTTGCGTGAATTTTGGGACACCCTCTATGGATAAAGAGTACGTATATTCGGTCAAAAGTATTTTTATCAGCATTGAAATTTCAACCTGAGAACGGCGAGAGAGAAATTGTTGCCGGCAAGGACGAGGGCCTCGTGAACTTGTCCATGTGTTAAACTGCTCACAGGCCGATCGTTCAGTCTGGTGACGATGTCGCCAACTTTAAGTCCCATACACTCCGCGAGGCCTCCTTCCGCGACCTGAAAAAAAACATTTTATGAACACTAACTTCATTCTTTTCAATCACTAATCCTCAACAGAGCGAATCTTCATCAACAAAGCCTGACAAATCCTTGAGGTAGTCCTATCGCCAGGCTTCAATTCGTAGGATTTTCGCACTTTTTTTTGAGCTTCACTAAATGCATTAATAATCGTCTCTGTAAAATTTCAGGGTCGTTTATCGACCTAATTACAGAGAAAAGAAATATTAAAATTGCGTATTTTTGTGAAGGAATTCCGAGACGACGTACAAAAACCCAATTTCCGGTCGCTACAAAAGTGTATATAATAGTGGGAATCCGTCAGATTCTTAAAAATAATCAGATTTACATACTTAACACTTGTAGTAATCCGGTGCTCTCAGAAAAAATTACACTTATTGACCTAATTTTTATGTAATATCAAGTTTAATTTGGACTTCCGGTATTGTATTTATTACCACTTGCTACGATAAAGAGACGTGACAGGAAGGCAACAGCTGACTGTAGTCCTAACCACATCTCAGTCATTCGAATTTCCACACATATTTCGTTTTTAACCGACATATTTCGCCGACACAAATTTTCCACGCTTTTTACCAGTCGTGGCCCGAATACAATGCTTTATATTTCCCGCACCTGACATTGTTTTGACAGATCGACGTTGAAAAGCATGGACGTTAAACTCGCCTGGTTGAGTACAAAAAGACGGATATAGAACCAATATTGCCAAATATCAAACCTAGAAATACTGCGCGAATCGTTGAAATAACTATTTTTTCATTTTTCTGATTAAATGTGAACATTCATTAAGGGGTTACCCCCACTTGCAATTTTGAAAAAATCGATTTTTTATTGCATTTTTTTGAAGTGCAATTTTTTTTATGCCCGGAATAGATGACTCTATGTAAGTTTACAAAAAAAAAAATATTTTCTTCGTGTAAACTGAAATTGAAACTTTAAACGCGTTTTTCTCAAAATGGCATTTCTGAAGTCGGTGACCAAGATTACTCGGACACTAATGAACCGATCTTCTTGAAATTTTGCAGGCTTATTTAATACATAAAAATGTAGTCTAATCGTTCGATTTTTTTTTCGAAAAAAAAAATGGCCGTTTTATAGCCAAAAAACGGCCGTTTTATAGCCAAAAAACGGCCGTTTTTTTTCGTTAAAATCGAACCATTAACTTTGACTGTCCGCCATTTTGTGAAAAATGAATATTTTTTAAAATCCTTCGATTAAAGACTAGTTTATACTTATATTTGACTAAATCCATCCGCATTTTTTTTCAGATGATCCACTTCGCCGCAATGTTGGTCACCGCAAACCGTGTATATAAAAACACTATTTCATTGACGGCCATTTGCCACTAAACAATGTAATATTTTTCAATAAAAAAATTACTGAAAGTTCTTCAAGATGTGTTCTTTAAGATGGCATATTGATCGATTAAAAAAGTTTTGTAGTTTTCTTTAAAAAATTCATGAAAAAGGCCTTTTTTGGGCTACAAGTGGGGGTAACGCCTTAAACAGTTTACACATGGAAAATTTAGTTATTACAATTTTTTTTGCATATGTTAAAAATATAAATTGTACAAGTCTCAAGTATGATCAGTGGGATGACTAGTGTGAAGCGACAGGACTACCTTAAATAAATTTCTATTGGAAGAAAGACAAATCAAGAAGAAGGCAAATGAAACAAGGGGATTCGAAAAAAAGACCCATGGAAGAAATCAATTTTGAAGCAATAATATCGTACTTTTATAACGGTGAGTGGCTGAGGAAAGTCGCTTCCTCCCGCCAGTCGAAAGCCCCATGGCGTATTGTCGAACTTGGTGAACTTGACGTTTATCACCGACATGTCGTTCTACATCTGCAACGTAAAGGTGAATTTTTAGAAAAACTGTGTGGATCAGCCTTCTCGGCGAATCGAAGTTCGGTATGGGAGTGTCGTCGATAAAATGGGGGTTTTTTTTATATCGCCGCGCTGTGCAGTAGTCGAGGAACGAAATAGTCGGGCGGAATTTTGCGACAGGCGCCTGAAAGCGTCGCAAGTTACGGAGAGGAAGAGAAGAAGAGAGAGAGAACACGAGTTCTCTATAGGCACTTCGTAAAACGATCCACCCGCTCGACGCATACCAAATCGGCTCACGTATTGATTTCACTCTCAACTCTCCCGAGAAGTGAAAGTAACGAGATCTGACGTTAACACTAATCGGCCAACGCAGTTTCGACCTCAAAGTCAATTTTTCTTATATTTCTTCCCACTGCAGATATTCATATAGTTGATTTTGTTTCACACTTTTATTTTTGATTGTCAATCGTCGCACGTTTTTTTACGTTCCGTTCTTTTATTTCCCTTCGTGGAAATAAAATCACGATTTTAAAACCGCACAAAGGGCGCACTCAAAATTCTTAAGCTTGTCGATGATTTTGATGGGAGATAGTTCTTCTGTTGGGTCTTTGATACCAGGTCTGTTGGCAGTGAGATAAGTGCTGGGGAAAATCGACAAAAACCCCTTAAGGCGGGAGCCTGAATTAGAAGGTCTGAAAAATCGTTTTTTGTTGCTTAAATCGGTAGATAAACTATCCAAGAATATATTTACAAAGTTACAGAGGCCAATTGTAAATATTTTCGAAGATACAAGGCAAAAACCAGAGAAGCCATTGATATTTGATATTGATATTTCCTCCTATTAAAAACTTTGAAACGCGTTTTCTCCAGTTTTCATTTTCATGATTTTTCCAAATTGGCGGGCGTGATAGCAAAAAAACTAAACCACTTATTGAATCAAACCGAAGTTTATTTTCTTCAGTATGAAAATCTCTTCTAAGTGAATTTATAAAGTCGTTGAAAAAGTCTTTTTAAATAATTTTTATAGCACGTTGGTGTTTTTTTTAACACATTTTTTTTCAAACCTGAGAAAAGTCATAATTTCACGATTTTTTCTGCTTTTTCTTAATTTACCCAGAAGAAAAATATATGACAATTGAAAGTTTTATTGGTTTATTTGATTTGGTCAAGAATTACGAGCTGCATCTTTCCCGCCGTTTGGGGACTGCAGTGGCAAGACGCACAATAGGCTGATAAATCTGCAGTCATTTATTGTTTCATGTTGAAATTTTTCTTATGCATTTCACATATACATGAAAAGATGCCTCAATATTTACTGAGCTCACTTGTTTCTTCCCTTCTAAAAAAAATCCCGAAAAAACGCTTTTTTCGACTTTCTAATTCAGGCTCCCCCGCCTTAACGGGCTCCATCTACCTAGAGAGGTAAAAAAATTGCATTTTACAAAAATATTTTTATTCGATAGTATCACCTTTTAGCTATATTCACTGAAAATTTTATTGAAAAATTTCTAAAATTGAATGAGCTACAGCTTGTAACAATCGGTCAGGCGAGCGGTAGCAGCACCATGCTTCAAACTTTAATCGCGTTTTTCTCGAAACACTGTTATCAAAGTCGGGGGACATGATTTCTCGAGAACCACTCGATAGATTGTTTCCAAATTCACAGGAGATACGATGAGAAACATTTAAAGGTCGTTGACGATCTCACTTTTCAAAAATCGATCTTCATTTTTTGATAGTTACGTAAAAATTACGACTTTTTTCATAGATTTTGTATGATCGAGATGCGATACGTCGCCACGTTGTTAAAAAAAATTATTAAAGAAATCGACGATCGTCAACAACTCGTATTTATTGTAAACTTGAATAATCCGTTCGGTTTTTAGATCTCAGATGAACTGTTCAAACTGGAGAGTGTCCACCGCCAAACGCCGCGAACAAAATTTCATAATCTGCCGGCTGCCATGTTTTTGCAGTTTTTCTGTATTTTTTGGTGACTTTTTTAACGGCTCAATATATGCACATTAGGGTTAAGAAAAATGCGTTTCTTTACCAACTGTTTCGTAGAAAAAAAAATCGGAATTTGGTAATTTTTTTCGGGCCTCCAGGTAGATGCAGCCCTTCATCAAAGAAGGAAGATTGATGGCTGGGAATTATTGTCGATATGTTATTAATATTATTTTTACAACTTTTATGGTTAATGTCGAATTTTTATAGCTGTCAATACCAGAGTATAACCATTGATGCATTATTCATTTCGAATGATTGAAATCAGATGAGAAATCAGAAAAATAACCATTTCCCAAATAACTCTTTAAACAAAATATAAGCGAGGACTCTTTACTCTCTCCTCAAATTGGCCATTAATGTTTTCTGTTTACCGTGTTGGAAAGAATTCTAGTTAAAATAATAGACTTCGAAAGTCTATTATTCTCAAAGAAGGAAATCATTATTTTTATATAAAAAAACAAGGTAATGTTCCTCTTCAATATTTTGCGCGATTATTTTCAATTTTATGACTGCGATCGCAGACACTATTCACAAATTGACAGAAGCTGGGTGTCTGCGTATCATCGTACACATTGCGTAATTGCATACTCTCGGCAACGAAGACGGTTCGCAACGATTGAACAACGCATGATCCACACAAACTGCTTGGAAAATGCCATGGAAAAAAAACAATTCAACACCACTGTCATCAGACATGCTAATTGTCCCGGAAAGGGTATTTCAGCTTCGGAAAATCTGATTTACGATGATGATCGAGCACCGTGTCCCGTTACGTAATCCAATAGACCATTCTATTATAAAATACTATTATTATTATTATATCGAGCGAAGTGTGCGTGGCGTCGTATAGGTCGAAATATTTTGCACAACTTTGTCACAGCGATGGTATAATCGGAGGAGACCGTTTATAACGGTTGGCCGATCGTCTCGGATCGTTTATACGTGTCTTCGCCTGCGAAGCAACCTCGTCGTCATATTTCTCTCTTATTCTCGGTCGAAGAATCGTTGTGTCGGTATTTTCGGGGTTACTTATCAAAACGTGCAACAGTTCAGCCCGAGATTTGGCGAAATTCAAAGCGCGATAAACAACGCGATTGTCATAAAGAAAATGAGAGAAAAAACATTTTTTCTCTTTATTTCGTGGAGATTTCGGTAATTCTTCAGAAAAGTGACTTTTCCGAAGAAAAAAATTACAAATAAAATTCAGCCGGGGGACGCTGAAATTTTTCATTAACGAATTTTTTACGAGCAAAAAATCGTTAGCAATAATTCAGAATTTTTCAAAAACCCAGAAGAATCCAATATAGGTACCGAAATGTCCAAAAATGCCCTATTTATCACATGTTTCCGCGAACTTTAAAACCCCATAACTTTTTGTGGGGAGGGAGGGGTGAATTTCAGCTTCCCCCGTTTGAATATCATCATTTATAACCCAATAAATGAGAAAATAGCAAAAAATAAATTTAGGCTCATTTTTCGGAAGAGTCACTTATCTAAAGAATTACCGAGATTTCTATTAAGACGCGTTATCTACACTGAAAAAAAAAATTCGTTCATCCATCCGAAATTCAGTTGGTTTAACAAGCTTGTATCTTTAAATACGTTCAACTTGATTTTTGATTGGCATAACAAAACAGTATAGTTGGGCAATAACCAAAGATCCATTTAAACTATCTGCTTATTTAGCATATCTGAGCAACTGTTAAAACAACAAAATTTCGAGACAACAAAATGCATTTTGCACATTCAACGATTATTTTTTCTCAGTGCACATAAATATCAAAATACTCCATTAATATTGTAAATAAAGTATCAAATAAAATAGTCTGCAGAAATATTCTTTTTTTCCAAGAGTTATTTGTGAAAGCACGGTATGGCGATACATTTTTCACCCACCATATGTATATGCATAGACGTATATACTTATGGCTCGATGGGCCAGAATTTATTCAGAAGTCATCGAATCGCTTCTGTCCAGTGGTCGAGTCGGAGATCGACAACAAAATACGTACAAATGCAATTACATTATCAATAATCAACAACTTGATGGTTCGTTGCAAAATTTTTGAAAATTGAGGTAGCTCGTGGCCTGCACGAATCGCGATCGGTTATTTCCCGGGAACGCGTCAGGGAAACACCGGAAGTGCGCGCGAATAGAGGGAGGTAGGAGTGCGATGCTTCCGGTTCTTCCGGGACCGGAAGTACACGCGTATCTTTGCGACAATCCTACAGTAGTGTAAAAAAAACGACTGCGTGTATACGTGTCATTATACTTGCCAGCATGAGGATTTATTGTCGAAATGAAAAGAAAAACAAACAAAAGTAACAATAATTATCTCAACACTGTAAAACTCTCGTAGAAACAAACGCGTTTGAAACTTTCTGTTTTGATTATTTTTGTCTCGTTTTTTTTGTTGCTGTTTCTGGTCAATGAAATCGCGTAGTGGCGACGTTCACTACCGATGAACGATCTCGCGTGACGCTATATCGACGACTCAATAGCAGAAACCCGGGACGGGGCCCTGAGAAGACTTATCCGTGATGTGTGTTACGTTCCGTTGTGACGACGGAGTGTCGTTTAGCCTCGGCGACGCGGAACACACGGCCGAAACACGAAACGGTGTCACTATAAAGCTTTGCCAAAGGCAATCAGCGATCTAACGTGTATAGATTTTGATCCGCGAAAGAGAGAGGGAGATCAAGAGAGATAAAGAGAGAGAAAGGTTTGGCAGGCTCGATCTATTTACTGATCGATTCTATTTCCGATCGTGCCACGATCTCGTTATTCCGCTGTACACCAGCGTGGAGTCGTCGACGACCCGACGCGTTAAGGGGCTATACCAGTGTGACACTATCAAAAAATCGTTTCTTTTTGTTGCCTTTTTCGACAGTTTATACTTTCGAGAATATCATTATCATTTATATCATTTTATGTTGCAAAAATCGATAGTTAAATCTTTAAACGCGTTTTTCTCGAAACGAGATTTTTCAAATTTGCTGACATTGTAATTCAAAGAGCAATTATCCGATTGACTTGAAATTTGAACTGAGTACTCTTGAATATATTTACTCTACAATGACGTAGGATATTTTTGATTGGATGAAAATTGACGATTTGGTATTGAAAAAAAACGACCATTTTATAGGCAAGAAAACAGACTTTTTTTTACAAATACGTCATTTTGTTAGATTTTGATATTTTTCGAAACTCCTACGTCATTATACAGGAAATACCTTTCAGTTCAACGACATTTTTTCCTTTTTCGGTTTCAGCTACTCAATCGGCCGGAATCATGTCAGCAGTGGAGGAACTTTTTTTTTGGCGCCTCCGAAGGCAGCGCATAAGTCGCTTGGATCTCAATATTTTTCGATGAAAAAATTACGTAATATAGGTCAAATATAGCCAAATATATTCTTAATTTTCCGAAACATTTAATTGAGTACTTTTCTTCCAAAAAATTCCCGAATATCACCCAAATTTTCAGCGTTCACACTGGTATAGCCCCTTAACGCGAGCGAGCGAGGCCCCCCATATTCTTCTCATCGTACACGCGTCTTACAGAGAGTATAATTGCCGCAACTCATTGCTGTAACGCAATGATTCGTACTCGACTCGTAGATACGCACCGGCTCTCCCCGTTCGTCAACGAGAATAGCGCAATGACGAATGATCGATTACGAAAAATTGTAGATCTAGATGCTCGATCTAGAAATCACTAATACACAGCGACAGAGAGAGGAGGGCAAGAAAGAAAAAGAGAAAGAGAGAGAAAGAGAGAAAGAAAGAGAGTGATTGATCGATCGATTGCAAATTTATGTCAGAAAATCATGAAATAAACATTATACAAGCCACTGACGGTAAGTATGAGATAATAACATTTCTAATAACAATAACAATAATACATTTTTATAGAGGTCGGAAAATAATGATAAACGCATAAATATAAAAATAATATTGTCAATAGTAATAGTGAAAATAATAATTATTATTGTAATCGTGATAATAATAAAAGTCAATCATAATGGAGAACTAAGAGTAACAACGTAATCGATCGATTGCAAATTTATCTCAGACAATCATGAGATAAACATTATACAAGCCACTGACGATAAATTATGAGATAATAACGTTTCCCATAACAATAACAATGAAAATAGAAACGATAATAATTATGATAAAAATCGTTACAATAACAATAAATTATTATGGAGGTTGAAAAACAATGATAAACTCAGAAATATGAAAATAATCTTGTTAATAGTAACAGTGAAAATAATTATTATTATTGTAATCGTGACAATAATAAAAGTTAATCATAATGGAGAGCTATGTAAAAGTAACAACGTAATCGATCGATTGCAAATTTATGACAGAAAAACATAAGACAACCATTGTACAAGCCACTCACGATAGAGTAATGATATGGGATAATAACGTGTCCATTAACAATAACAATGAAAATAAAAAATGGCAATAATTATGGTAAAAATCGTTACAATAACAATAATACATTTTATAGAGGTCGGGAAATAATGATAAACTCATAAATGTGAAAATAATACTGTCAATAGTAATAATGAAAATAATTATTATTATTATTGAAATCGCGACAATAATAATATAATTTTTCAAAAGCCAGTCATAATGGAGAACTAAAAGTAACAACGTAATCGTGAGGCTTAATAATAATGTTGTTAAAATATTAGGTTGGCGTCGGCGTTTCATCACCAAAATAAAATAAAAAAGCGGTCTTGAAACGAACGATTAATTTAATTCTACGTATCCGCCATCGAATCCTATGTAGAATTCGAATAAAGGATCAGACTAAAAAAGCAGTCTTGAAACGAACGATTAATTTTATTCTATGTATCCACCACCGAATTCTATTTAGAATCCGATGGTGGATACATAGAATGAAATTAATCATTCGTTTCAAGACTGCTTTTTTTTAAATTTTTTGTGATAAAACGCAGACTTTCTTGCCAACCTAATAATAATCATTTTATTATTGTGGTTTTAATCATGGCAATAATATAATAAAACATAATAAAGAACTCTAAGTAAAAATGGAATCGCAATCATGATAATAACCTATAAAAAAGAAGTAAAAGTAACAATGATATCGTAAAACTTTATAATAATGTTGTTAGTAATAATAATAAAAACAATAATAATGGTTCTAATCGTGACGATAATTGTGACAAAATATAAAAAAGAACTGGAAGTAACAATGTAATGGTAAAACTTGATAATGATGTTGAACTTGATAATGAAACTACATATGACCATAAAACAGTAACATATCGATGGTGATCTAGAACGGACATTTTTCTGTGCATAATATAGGCGGCAATAATTAGATAATGACATGAGATAATAACAATGTTGAGAAAGTAGTAATCGTACAGTAAAAATTGTAATTGTTGTAACAATTGCTACAATTGTAAGAATAATATTAGCAGGCTGTCTTAGGGAAGTGATGGTCGAAAATGGTAACAAAGTAATGTAATTATTAGGTAATCAAGTAACCGTAGCAAACGAAATTCTGTTTTTTTAAATGTAATTTTATTGTTTAATATATTTAAGATGTTTTGAAATTCTTTTATTGCGTGATTTGTTTATTCGTCAATTCGCAAATGGCGAGATCCGAATCACATCAAGCGATACATCAAATCATGAATGGCACATCAAGATTCTTCATACCGTGTCCCACATAGAGAGAACCATAATGCGGCGAATCAACTATATGATAGAACATCATTCCGGGCCAATACAAGCTCTGAACAGTCACAAAACGAACGTCCTGGTGAATTTGCAGATTCCAACATCCTACAATCGCGAATTGTCATTCACGTTGTGAGGCAAACGTTATCATGGTGCTACGGGGTTTCAGTGACAACTGAGAATCATGTTTTTTTTTTCTAACCACGCGGCACATCCCCGACGATGGGATCAAGAAAGTCTATGGCGTAATTGTAGTCCGATCTCGTCGATAAATTCTTGTCCCATTTTCGTTGAGGAGCTCGAGCGTGCAGGTAAGACCTCTTCAGCAATGCATCGACTTCGCTCAATCCCACGAATGACTTATTTGGAACTATTTCACCGTTAGTACGCTTGTACCATGCGCCGCGTGGTACTATCATCGCGTCCTCGTTAATTAAGTCAATTATACACGCCAAACGATCCTCCTCCTTCAGCTCTTGCGGCATAGAACCCTACAATCGTCATGGTGGAATGCAACCGGTACTTTTTATCCGAAATTCAATAAGACGTGAACTATGCATTTTTTCGTATTTTCGCCATAATAAAGGGTGTCTCAAAATGCCCTGGGATTTAAAATTGCGCGACATTTTTTTGTGGCGACCTTAGAGTACTGATGTTTGACAACTGGCATCAGGAAGTATTGAGGTTTAGTCATGGAGAATTACACGGTCGAGCAACGCATAGAAATTGTTATTTGCCGCATTGTTAGTGCATAGTTATTGCAGACGAAGCGACACCAAGCTTTCTGAAAGGCTAAGTGTATCCCAATGATCTGCAGATCGCTCCGGAGCTCAAGGAAGCAGTTGGACGCACAGTTAAGGGGAGGGTAGGGGTTTCAGCGTGAACAAAAAAACACGTTTTGCGAATTTTTTTCATCCATATAGATAGAGCAAACTTATTGAAACCTTTGTACATTGTTAAGTGTCATTTCAAGAACATTCCGTGAAATTTGTACGCGAAAATATCCACAAACAAGCCGGTGCCGCGTTTTTCTCGAAACCACTTTTTCAAAGTCCGTGTTCACTGCCATTTGAAAACTACATGACCGATTTATTTCAAACTTGGTATCCACTTTCAACATATAAAATACCTCCCCCAACGATTCGTTTGAGTTTTTTTTACATTGAGGGGGTTTTCCACCCCCAAAATGGCGGAATTTTTCGTGAAAAATAGCACTTTTCACTTTACATGACCACCAAAAATTTAGAAATGAAAAAAAAATTATCAAGCCCGTTGGGGGGAGGATTTGATGATACTTTGACTAAATTTTAATGATACTTGATTTCAGATAATTTCTAGCTGAGATACAGTGAACACCGGAAATCGTGTTTTTCCAAAGGCGTTCTTGGAAAAGCTTTGTCACCGGCTTGTTTGTGGATGTTTTCGCGTACAAATTTCACGGAATGTTCTTGAAATGACACTGAACAATGTACAAATGGTTTCAATAAATTTACTCTATCCATATAGATGAAAAAAAATCGCAAAAAAGTGTTTTTTTTTCACGCTGAAACTCCTACCCTCTCCTTAATGAAATTAGTCCGCAATTATGCCAAAATGTTATTCAACATTTTCGCAAAAGAGCGAACGTTTGCAAACAGGGACGAGGCGGCCATTTATCGAATATAGTGTTGCACACATAACCTCCATGTTTGTGCCTTATATTAAAATGAAAATATTCGTACTTTTCAAATAAATAATACCCCGAGTCGAAATTTTCGAGCCGCGTTCAACCCACAAAATGAAGGCGAGCAGAAATCGGCGTGAGCGGATTATTGGGTATCTAAAAGAGGGTACAATGTTTGAAAGTACCATGCGTTAGAGCCTCCGATGAACCTCCGGCATGGCAGAAAGTAGACTTTTTGACTCAAAGGAGGTCAGGGAGGGTCACAATTGAACCTACGGAACCTCAGGTGGGCCTACTTCGAGCGCTCCCGCAGAACCTACTGGCCCCCCTTTCGGCCTACTGTACACTGCTAAACTAAAAAATTAATTTATATAGAATCTATTTAAATAAAATAGGTTTTATTCCTTGTCTCCCAGCCTACTACGATCATATTTCTTTCAAAGATATTTATATATATTAATAAAGATGAGATTCAAATTAATCTTCATTTGCTTACAATGTACACTGTAAAGCTTAGTGTACTATATGCAAAAAATATTTCATAAATCGAAAATAAAATATACGCATTATTTGAGAGCTTTACTACAAGGATTTTTCATCGTAATTCGTCATTCCCTGGCCTTTGGAAATGATTTTTTTCGAAGAAAATATTTGCCCTATATGCGATTTGAACCTAGTCCTACCTACTCATAGCTACGCGCCGCTGCCCCTATGCTACGGAGTGCTTATAACATTTTAGTCGCTGATATGGCATAAGAGACCAAATGAATACCTCCAACTATTTGTTGTATCACATAAGCTATAGATTTTTCAAACACACACACACACACACGCGCGCGCGCGCGTGTGTGTGTGTATGTATATGTTTATTTATAGAAAATCAATCTATTTAATATCGTCCAATAACTACATATTTTATTTGATCCTAATAAATCTGTGATTCGGTTTCATCAGTTTAACATTTTCATCTGTTCAAAAAAACAATTTAGTCAAGTTCACTGAATGGATCTAGTTATTTTTTTTTAATTTACCTTAAACAAAATATTTGTAGAGTTAAGCATTTTTCTATTTGATTGAACTAATGGTCCATCTTTATTGTAACACTCATATCAAAGGGTCGGGGGGTAGTGAAGGTGGAGAGAGAGGAATTTTATATATATATATATATATATATATATATATATATATATATATATATATATATATATATATATATATATATATATATAAAATAGGCGGGAGGTAGTGAATTCCTCTCTCTCCACCTTCACTACCCCCCGCCCCCTTGATACGAGTGTTGCAATAAAGATGGACCATTAGTTCAATCAAATAGAAAAATGCTTAACTCTACAAATATTGTATTTAAGGTAAATAAAAAAAAATAACTAGATCCATTCAGTGAACTTGACTAAATTGTTTTTTTTTAACAGATGAAAATGTTAAACTGATGAAACCGAATCACAGATTTATTAGGATCAAATAAAATATGTAGTTATTGGACGATATTAAATAGATTGATTTTCTATAAATAAACATTTTTAAAATGAAAAATCTAGTTAATACAAATTTTAAAAAAATCAAATAGACGCGGTTAGTTAATATCATAATATTTAGCGGGAAAAAATAAAAATATGCTTCATACATACACGTGGAAATATTTTTTTAATTTTCGACGTGCTAAAAATGAAAACAAGGAAAAATCAAACATCTTATTTGAAATCGACGGTAATCGGCCGTCGCCATTTATCAACTCATTATTGAATAAACAAAAAAAAAACAAAACGAACAAAAACAAAAAGAAAAAATCGAATGAGGTTGAATTCTAAACCGACAATTTCAATCCTTCAGAACATGAAATAGACTATAATTAACACCCTATCCTTCCATATAGAAATCAACATTATATGTTATTTAGATATACACTGCCAGCTAAAAGTTTTCGGACACTCCACATAATCGCAAAACTTTTGAGCGCTGGATAATTGCCAAATAATGTTAGAGTAATATAATTCATTTCATTTATTATTTCACTAAGATACTATAAAGATCTATATGATTAAGTAATTTCACAGAGCTTTATAGTATCTTCGTAAAATAATTATTATTGTACCATAAGTTTGCAATGATCCAAAGTGATATTAAGTTTTGCAGTTATCTGAAGTGTCCGAATACTTTTGACTGGTAGTGTATATTCGAATATATTAACGCAACCACATATTTCGAGTATTATATATATATATATATATATATATATATATATATATATATATAAAGTATTATATAATATATACCGTCGCTTAAATGTTTGGATACACCAGTCGATATTTCTTGCTGCACTAAAAGTCGCATAGCTTCGTAAAAAAAAGATAACCAAATTTACCGAACGGCGTTTTGACGGGAATAAATTCAGCTGTATATTGCTTTTCTGAAATATTTTTTTATCATTTTCTTTTCGACCCGGTACGCACTTTTATACGTGACTGATTTTCGGCTTTTTTTCGACCATCAAGAATTGAACGCATGACTTATGGAAAAAAAATTGTTACGTTTATCCATGATGAACTTAAACGGGGTAGCAGGAACTTCATTTGCGTTTTTTATAAAGTTTTGTACGATTTTTTTCACAATGTTATTTCATTTTTTGCTAAAAAGACTAATTCTAGATAATGCAATGTAACTCAAGAACTAGAAGGCTTAAGAAGAAATGTCAAGAACGAAAAACGTAGCGTAAGCTTATACTGGATAGACTGGCATTTTTTAAAGAATTTTCCTGTGAGATTTTTTCTCACAGGAAAATGCCTATTAATCCGATAGAATTGGAGTAAGACTGTATACACAAGCATTCTTTTATCAATTGCCTATAAAATAATAATAAATCGATATTGAGCAAATTTGATTGTTTTCGCATATTAATATTGGACTATTAATTTGATAAGGGGACGATGTATTTTCATTAATTTCGTATTATTTTCGTCATCGAACGGGTTACCGATCAGGTCACAATGGAATGATGATGGAGGAGATATCGAATTTGGGCCGAAAGCAGGTTAGGTGGGGTCGAGGCAACAGTTTGAGATTGAAAGCAGGTTAAGGAGGCCTGTGCTCTGCACGTTTCACTGAAACTGGGGGTCGAGAGAAGGTTTGGGAGGTCTAGCAGAGGCTACCCTGGGCCAAGAGGAGGTCTCTTCATGGCACTGAACTCGACAAATGAGGTTTCGTAGGTTCAACGGAGGCTGGCGGCTTATGTATTACAAAAGAAATGGGTCCTGCGAGGGTTCAGGGAGGCTAAAAATTTCGACTCGGGACGTTTTATTAATAAATTAAAATGTCAGGTCATTTTCAGACACCCTATATTTTTTAGGTAAAATTCTTACACATTTGCTGCAAGATTCGAAGTCATGTATACGTCAAATGTCGCAAATCGATTAAATTAAGGAGGTCAGAGTGGTCCAGGTAAGTCGAATGACGATTCATTTATTTTTTTTCAATAAATCTCAAAAAAATGAATACCAGGTATCCATTTTTTTAGCATAGATTGCCAAATTGCTTTTTAGCATGAATTTCATTTTTCAGCATGAATTTATGCAAAGATTAATTCTATAGATGCTAATTTTTTTCATAAAATGTATAATTAAAAGGCAAAATTATGCATTTTTATATTTTTATTACGTGAATAAGAAAAACTTTTGTGTTACTACCAACTTGAAAAAGTATGACATTGTCGATGATTATTATGGGAAAAAACTGCGTCAGTGAATGTTTTATACAACTCATAACGAAATTTTAAGTAATTTATAATCATGCCTTTATGCATGTATGTCACGAGATTCTTTATTATTACCATTGATTAACATTAAGTGTTGTCGAAATACGGCAATTTCGCCGATATTGAGGTTGGCAGCAATGCTCTTCATTCGCCAGCCAAGATTGTCAATCTTTTATCAAACCTCGATGATTCAATGTTAAATATATATGGTTTACGATGGGCAAGATGGGGATTTTTCTTCTAAGTGTTAAGAACGGTTTAATTTGCGTTAATCTGTTGTTAGAAATGGTTTATCTTGGTGCAATATAACCAAACAAATTACATCATCCCATCTAACCGCACGTAAAATTACATATATTAAACTATTTTTTACCTTTGGTTTTTTGTGGTGAAAAAATGTCGAAAACATCGCAAAGACTCAGTATAGTTTTGACAATTACATAAATATAAATGTATACTTTTATCTTGGATTGTGGCTAACGCACCAACTTCCTTAAGGGGTCTGCATAAGCTAAAGATTTCGAAAGGACGATTTTTTTATTGCAGACTTTTAAAGCCTAGGATATTAACTTAGATATGCAACAAAGATTTTGTAAAATTCCGAACACTAACGGAGTTATGACCATTCATTGCAAATAATCGATTTACTCTCTTATCTTTTGGTTTTTTTTCCAAAAACTACGTTTTTTTAAACAGTGCAAGGCGTATCGCAAAATCTGTTCGTACGATTCACTTTACATTGGGACAGAGCATAGTTTATCACATCTTTGGTCATATGACCAGATGATTGTGTCATGCATTTATTAAAAATAGCTAAAGTTGTTTTTTTTGTCGAAAATCGAACTTTTTATCTACAGCTTGCCATTTTTGTAACTTTCAACATTTCAAAAAAGTATTTGACACGAAAGTTTTATTATCATACGAAAGGTCATTTTTTATTTTTCATTTCGGATCGCTGTAGTTGCCAAAACCACCTACACCGTTTGGCCATAGAGCAACGGCGGCACTTTGTTTAAATAATAATAACTTCAATGTTTATCAATATGTTTCAATACAAAAAAAAACTTGCCAAGATTATGTATTTACACAATTGTGTGTAAATCCCCATACTCGCATTTTTTTAAATATTGAAAATCTCCAAGCTTATGCAGACCCCAAGCTTTTTTTGGGCCCCAAGCTTATGCAGACCCGTTAAGAAAAGTAACAAGTCTCGCGCATTACTAGATATTTGGGTAATTACTGAATTTTCTAGATTATCTGCAGATACTTTTGAAAGAACCTTCGTTCTCAAAAAATCGAAGCTTTTTCCAGGAAGAGTAAAAAATTTAATCAAAATGATTGATTTTCACGGAAATATGATTTTCTATATGAAAACCATATTCTACTCCGAAACGTTTCGAATCAGCTTCGTTGGGGGGGGGGGGGGGTAAGAGGGGCAATACCGGATTATCTTCATCAACGGTCGTGACTACGGCCGGATCACCCTCGAAAGCTGTGGCCGCTAGAGGAGCCAAGACTTCTGCGCGGTGTGGAGGCGTGGGCATCAGTAACCATTCGATCCCATCGAAACTAATTGAAGTCAATCAAATTATAAAATCGAAATATAATTATGTCTCAGTCGATTACCGCGTCAAAAGTAAATATATGCACATGCATCAACAAACCCAAACCAAACGAAGTTATAAAGGGAAGTTGATGCAAATTATCTTTACCGTGATTAAAATATCAACGCAAGATAATCAAATAGTGGAAAAGTTATGCACACATGAACTTTCGATATTCACAATTTCTAATAAAAATTGCGAGAAGCACATGAGGTTTTTTTTTCTCATTCAAGTTTTAATTCGATCGAATGGAATCTTGATATTCAATGAGAAAAAAGCCTGCTATGCTTCTCGCAATTGTGTGATGTATTCATCAATTTGCTAATAACAAATATTAAAGTTTTTTCGTCGAAAATCGAGTTCTTTTTGTTGTCGAAAATCAAACTTTTTATCCGCAGCTTGCCATTTTTGTAATTTTCAAAATTTTAAGA
Source organism: Ophion slaviceki (assembly GCA_944452715.1). Lineage (NCBI taxonomy): Eukaryota > Metazoa > Arthropoda > Insecta > Hymenoptera > Ichneumonidae > Ophion > Ophion slaviceki. The sequence continues at coordinate 27,221,276 of OX101788.1, forward strand.
AAGTATTTAATGATACAAAAGTTTTATTATTATACGGAAAGTAAATTTTATTTCCCATTTCAGATCACTCTAATCACCAAAACCACCTACACTAATTGGCCACGTAGCAACTTTGTTTAAATAATAATAACTTTAATGTTTATCAATATTTTTCAATGAAAAAAAAAACAAACTTGGGAAGACTATCAATTGTGTTTCAAATCCTGATTAATTTGCTTGGGTTTGTTTAGCTTATATATAATATATATTATTATATATGAAGTTAGATTAAATATTATAAATTAAAATATATTATGTATATATACACACCCATATTTTAGCAATATTCAGCATTGAAAAAATCATTACCTATAGAAGTACTTTTGACCACGGAGGCAATCTCTCACATAGCCATAAGCCACGTGATAATCATTTTGTACCCCATAAATGCGTCCCCAGTAAAACGTTTTTCGAAAACGATTCTCCCATTGTAATATCTCGAGAGATTTTGGCAGAAGATGGAATTTTTCGGGACTCAAGCAGACACCATTGTAACCAAGGAAGTTCGAAATCTCGGAGAATCTAGACAAGTCCATTTTTTCCTGAATAAAAAATGGAATTAAGGTTGCATATACGGCGACGTGGATTTGCAGAACGATGAAAAGTTGCGAGCTTGACTTTTAGTGCGCCCCTCAAAATGAATTCCACCGGAAGTGTCGCACGCGCTCACGTCAGTCGTCGATTGGCACTCGTCGCAGTCGGTCGTGTGCGATATTAAGTGTGTTTTCCACGTTTTGCCGAAGCGTTGAAAAAATACGAGATTCGCAATGTCCTCGGACGAGGAAAACGATGAGATTCAAGACTTAGCGGCTATTCGTGACAAAATGATGAGTTTGCCGTTGAGCGAGCGTATGCAAGTGAGCGCTTGGGAAGACGACGACACCGGTGTCGAAAAATCTCGATATCCGAAAGGTTAGGTTCGATGTTTACGTTCCGGTACACCCATATGTCACTTTCCGCCCCGTCAGAGCTCTTCTTTTTTTATTCCCAACGCGTTAGCTGATTGCTCCGTGCGGCCTTCACTACACGGCGGACAAATTAAGACCGATAACAATTACGAACAGCGACGAAAACAAAATGAGAATTAACAGACGGTGAATAAGATCGGAAAATACCCTTAACCTAGAAACTTCGGTATTTTGTTCGACGTGTATTGTTTGAAAAGTGAAACATTACACCGATTGACAATGAGCAATATTTGTTTAGTCGCGAATATTTAATTCGAAGTGGAAGCTTCGTCCCGTAACACGAGTGCGAGGGTAGCTGACATTTCCGAATGGCAATTACTCAGAGTAAATTAATATCCAAGTCCAAAGAAAATCATCAAACTCTGCGTTTATAAATTACAGCGCCTGATGTTTTGTTTTTTCCCAAAAACCTTAACCGTCTGTGAGAAAGCGCTGTTCGAAAGTTAGTGAGGTTATGTCGACCTGGTACATGCCCCTTATATCCAAGTTCCCGATGATTCCTCTGTATCGTTTTCGAGAGGAAGCAAATTCGCATCGAGGCAGATGAATAAAATTTGTTAAAGGTCCCAACAGACGATCGAATATCGTCTGGCTGAACCACAAATTTGGTTCGCTGTCGATCCATATTCATTTGTCGAGAGCAGTACGCTGAACATTGTTATTGTCATCATTGGTACGGTTGGCTCCGATGGCTCGCAGATCGAACTTTGTACGCTCCGCACCAAGTCCGCTCATCTGGGCGCAGCACCGGACCGTGCGGCGCTTAAGTTGTTAGAATATGGTTCGACAGGGAATCAAATCCATAGTTCGGCCGGACCATATTAGATTATCTATTGAGGAGTTCGCTGATCGGTCTGGGGAGCTGTCCGCTCGTCTATTGCAATGAGCGCACTGCACATCAAACTTGGTACGCCGAACCATATTCGATCGTCTGTAAGGGCTTGAGCCTGCATGGTTGCACTGGGACAATTTCGTCCCAAGCGAAATGTCACTGCTGAATTCCTCGCAATTTGTAGGAACAAATATAACTGTTGTACTTAAGGCCTTAGGCTACAGTAACGGGTATAAAATCATGTGCGAATTGAACAATTTTTTTCGTGTAAAAAAATGATTCACTCATAAAATTAATTACACATCTATTTAGTATGAATATCAAGCTGTTAGAAAAAATATATTTTTTTTTCGATGCACAAAATGGCCGACTACTCGAAACTTCTCGAAACAGCTTTTTTCCAATTGGCGTGACAAATAACTTCAACAATTTTCACTCGATTTACTTCAAATTTAAAAGTTATGTTCCCAATTGCATTTCGCAGAAAAGTACATACGGAATTTCTGATTAATCGAAAACTTTTTATTCTATGAGCAGTTATAACGAAATTTTTCACTGAAAATTTATTTCTTAAGGTCAAATACCTACAACTTTTAAATAAAACAATGTTTTTAAAATTTCGTACGTACTTCTCTAGGTATTCTAATGTAGATTGACGAGAATTTTTGTTCTTTGTTCTAGGTAAAAAATTGTGGATGCTAAATGTCACGCCGCGGTGCGCCTGAAAAAAAAGATAAAAGAAAATATTAGTAGTCGGACAAAAACAATATTTTCTAACTCCTTGATATTCATACTAAATAGATATGTAATTAATTTGATAAGTGAGTCACTTTGTCATACGAAAAAAAATGGTTAAATTTGCACATGATTTTATACCCGTTACTGTGGCCTAACCCCTCAAGGGGCCAGTCCACTTTGAAGCCACGAAAAAAGGCTATTTTCGCGATTTTTTTTGAGTATTTTATAAAAGATATGAATATAAAAGTTGTTGGGCTTGATAAATAAAGTCTTGAAATACATTTTTAAAAAATCTAATTCATTTTTATTCATTTTTAAGTACAAAAACTATAGTTTAACGTAACGCCTCAAAAATAGATGGGCTACGTAGTTCCATCACAACTCGGCAACGGCTTGTCTGAAACAAAAAAATCAAAGTCCATTAGATTCAGTATGACACCAGCTACAAAATGACCCTCGGATATAAAGTTTTATCAAAAAATAAAAAAATTGCTGATGAAAAACGAAAAAAGTAAAAAAAAACGCATTTTTTCGCAAAAAAAAGAGTAAAAATCAAAATGTAAAAACCATCGAGGGTCATCTTGTTGCGAATCATGTTTACTATATGTGGTTCAAATTTCAAGAGAATCGGTTTATTAGTTTTAGAGAAACGATGGAGCTAGATTTTGAAAACGTTGTTTCAAGAAAAACGCGTTTAAAGTTTATACTAACGCTTACCTAAACTCAATCGGAAATTCCTGCACCGTACAAAACCCCTTCTGATTGCTCATCATCGTCGATTTCGTCAAGGCTTGTTGATTTCGATTTTTTTAAATTTTCAAAGTGGACTGGCCCCTTAAGCAATCGCGGATTCACATTCGATAGGGATTCAAGAGTATTCGTGAATTTTTTAACCGTTATCAAACGATTTAACCCGTTGCGAACGGTACGTGGACGTTTTAGTCCCAGTGCGACCGCAGAATCAGCGAAATTAAAGTGCGACCGCGCAGCCTCAAAAATCATGGTGTTGAAGTTTGCATCGTCGGTATGCAACGGATAATTCTTTTCAATTTCTTATTTCATCATTATCCAAAAGAATATTTTGTAGATCGCTAAATAAAAATCCTACAAAATGTTTGCGAGATTTTCGTAATTCGAATCTGTCAAAAAAAAAAGTGGGAAATTAGGAGAAAATAATTTTCGTTGCGATCCAACGATGGAAACTTCAACGTCATTCAAAATCACGTACTTACGATGAATTCACGATTTTTCGCCCGCAAATGTACTGAAATAGATTCAGAATGCGATATTGTTGAGATTCTAACTACTTCTTACCAATCTTGATTGCTATGCGCTGACACTCGTCTGCGAAGCGCTCGACTCTTCTCAAGTTGATGCTTCTGTGTTCAGATCCTCGTCAAAAGGCTACCCTGATAGCTGCAGAAAAGGGTAACATGGAAATTCTCCACAAGTGGCTGTCGATGGATCCGTCGCTGATAAACTGCGTCGACCTGGACGGCTATACTCCCTTGCACAAGGCTTGCTACGAAAATCACGTTGAAGTCGTAGAGGTATCGTCGCATTCTTCGTCTTACGCATGTGGAATTTCATTAAAAAATTAACAATTGTATCCACTTGTTTCATTCAGCGCTACATCTTTCTTCATTGAGACTTGGAACTTTTGGCAGCATTGGTATTTAGTCATCGGCGTTTGCAATGGCAGAATGGAAAACTTCTCTCATTGGGTTCCTTCTTTTTTTTTCAATATTCCTTTGTACATTCGATGGGGTTCTTCTAGCTAGTTCCAACTCGGTCGGTACATTTTGAATAGTTCTTTGTTGAATTTGACGTTTTTCGTGAATTTTTCCAGTATTTGCTGGACCACGGAGCGGACAAATTTGCCAAAACGGCGGACGGCTGGCAACCCATCCATTCTGCTTGCTGCTGGAACAACGTGGAGTGCATAGCCACGCTGCTAGCAGCCAACGTGGACGTAAACGCCCGTAGCAACGGCAATCAGACGCCTCTTCACCTGGTCTGCAACTCTTCCCACAATTCACCGGCCCTGCAGCTGTTGCTGCTTCATCCCGCCACCGATACGGGTGTAGTGAATGACAGCGGCGATACACCCCAACAGATCGCCACTAGGACCGGCAAATATTATCCTCTCTTCGAGATCATAGAGCCGTGTATGAATCATATTTAAATCTTAGCTGCGACTATCCAAAAACGAATCTTTTATTCAAAAGTTCTCTGTCACCGACTCAATGTCAATGATTAGTTTAGTGAAATTAATTAGTTTTGTAAGATAAGTGTAATACTGTCGGTGCGTCGAAGAGGTCGAGGTTCACGAGAAATGTGTTAATAATTAATAGTGCTAAAGATAGAGTTATATTTTGCTACCGACCGAATTACGTGACTACAATTTTTTAACGTATGCCGAACTTGCTTTTTCGCCCGATCTGCTTGGCCCTGGTGCTTCGCAATGTACATAACAATAAAAAGTCTACGCACGATGGAGCAAGATTTTTCTTCGTTGTGTATTTCTCGTTTTTTATTTGCTAAATGGAAGATGAAGAATCGTGGTAGATGTGTCGAATTCATGCTGCCTTCGCCGTAAAGTCGGCAGGAATTTGTTTTAACGATGCGTATGATTGAAAAATTATATGACAATTGATATTACGGAACGAGAGGCCCTAAGCGCTCGAACCCAAAAGTAACTTTTACTGTTTAGTGGCAGTAGTGACCTATTGTACAGCAGGGCTAGTAACCCAAACAGACCAAAACACTCCGGGCATGTTTGTTGTACAGTAGTAGTAGAATGTTCGGTTATTGGGCGTCCTCCCGCATGGTATTAAGGGGTTATGTACAGTCAGGAGGCCCGAAAAGATCGATTTTTCAAGAATTTTTCTTGAGAAGACCTTCCAATCTATTAACGTATATACACATATTATGGTAACTTTTAACCGTATTTTAATATTTTTTATTTGTAAAAATAATTATTTTTAAAGCTGCTGTAGCTGATCTCCGGGAGCACCTCTAAAAAAAGGCGTCTTGCGGTGAGCACGATATCTCTGGACTGGATCATCTAAAATGAAATGAATACAAATATTTCGTTAGTATAATGGATTGTCTTGTAATTGATCGAAGGAATAAGCAAAATAATAATTTTTGACATAATGACGGGCTTTCCAAAAAAAGAATCGATTTTTGACGAAAATTTAGGCCTCGAATTGTTTATAAAATGGAACATATTTATCGGTGAGAAAAAACCTTCGATTAATTACTAAAAAATATACTTGAAAAAATTGTGTTAAAATTTGAGACTGATCGGTTCCGCCGTATCCGAGAAATCTTGCTCACCGACGTTAAAACAACCAGTTTTGAGAAAAACGCGTTCAAAGTTTCAAAAGCGCTTTCGAACGCTCTGACACGTCATTACAAAAGTGCGTGTAACTTCGAGAATATTCGCCGGATTGACAAGAAATTTTCTGTGTGTGTACTTAAATATATGTACATTACGGAAATAAAATTTAACAAAAATCAATTTTTCAAAAATTTTAACTGTATATAACCCCTTAAGGGGTTAGCCTACTGCGACGACCCGAAAATCAGGTTTATTGGAAACACTTATTTTAAAGGAATGAGTAGGGTGATTGAAATATCGTTCGGACATTTTTTGTAAGTACTTTAAGGGGCTTATCCCATGTCACAGCTACTTTCTTCGCTTTATTTGGGATTCGTTTTTAAGAAACATTAAGACACAGTAACTTTCGATTTTAACCACACCTTTCTTAACATTTTTACAGTCCCTCATAATTTTATCAAACAAAAATAACGGGTTGAATCGACTTTACACCGTTCGGAAGACACTCTGTGTAACAAAAGTTTGTTTCGCGGCTGCCATGATTCCGGAGGTTTTGCTCATCTGAAATAGAGAAAATCAAACGACATTTCATCTTGTAGACTTGAGGCTATCGCCGGAACTAGAGAGTAACGTAAAAATATCGAAAATTGAATTTTTGGCACGGTTTTTAAAGTTGAGTGCCGAGTTTCGTAATTTTTGTCCACTTTTTCAGCTTAAAAAAACTATGGCAGATATCAAAAATATTCTAGTTCGGGCGAGAACTATATATGTGCTGACTATACCATAAAAATTTGAGCGCATTTCGTTCAATAGTTTTTGAAATATCATGGAAACCAATTTGAAAATTACAGTTTTGAGGAAAACGCGTTTAAAAGTTCAAGTACGATTTACACGAAGAAAATGTTGACTCACCATTAGTCTGCTGTGCCGGGTCCATATAACACGCACAGTTTTTTGCAATTTGTGCAGAAGAAAATCGATTTTTTAAACCTATCACAGGGATGACCGCTTTAACACAGTTGTTTTTTTTTTCTTAAAAAAGATAATATTGGCTAAGACTTGATCAAGCTTTTTCAATTATCGTGTGTCAATCATAAAAAAAACGTCTGAATCTTTTTTTCGACTTCTCGAGTACAAACGACATTATTGTTAATAACTAATGAGAACAAAATATAAAGAAAAAGACGTCGGTCAAGACTAAACTATTATTACACTGAACAGGTTTACCAAATTTCAAGTCAATCTGTTCATTAGTACACCGTTTTGAAAAACACAATTTCGAGAAAAACTCGTTTAACGGGTTAGGCCACAGTAACGGATATAAAATCATGTGCGAATTTAACCATTTTTTCGTATGAAAAAGTGATTCACTCATAATAGTATATTACGATACGTGTGACCTAAGTAGCCTATTATTGCACGGCGTGAAGTTAGCGCCCGAGCGCAGCGAGGGTGCTAACCGCCGTGCAATAATAGGCTACTCAGGTCACGAGTATCGTATACTATTTTATAGCACATGTGACATAAACCCGCCTCGAACGCGGGGAGGGGGGGGGGTGTAGAGGGGGGGTTCGGGGGGGCGCAGCCCCCCCGAGGGATGAAATTATCATTTTTAAACTTGCGTTAAAATATCATATAATCTCAACGTTAACCGCAAGTCAAGCACAGAAGAAAAAAAATTGAAAAACTGTCACACCAGAATAATAATTTCGATAATCCATGTACGTTTATTAAATAATGTACACAAAAGTAGGTGAAACAAGAGGAATAACTTTAATTTTTTCAACGCATGTAATTAAAACACCAATTTTACAAACTGTAACGATTTTTTTTAACCGCTTTTGTCGGTTTGCACCATCTTATTGTCAGTCCCGCATGTTCGTGTGACATTGCAATTATTCAATGTTAGGTTGCTGCTAGGGCCATTGAATGCGTTATACGCTGCTGTATACAATGTTTTCGATTTACTGGGCAACAAATTTAGAGTCACCGATTTCGCTATTTTTTTTATAGCGTCTGGAACAATTTCGTTTATCTCATCTTCACTAAATTCACTTCCCGAACTGTCCATTTCGGAATGAAAGATATAATTTCCATACAACAAACTATGGGTCAGCGTTTCGTTTTGATTTCGCTGTAATTTTTTGTACAACATGAAAATGTTTTTAGGAGAATCGCTAACCTATCCCTGTCTCGTTACTTGTCCGCTATGAATTTTCAAGCTTGAAATGACATTTAAAAGTATTTTCTTTTGTTTTTCATACATCTGTGAAGTTAGGCGATCGATTTTTGTACGGTGTAAAAAAGGGCTACTTAGGTCACGGAAAAGCGTGCGTAAAGTGCGGGTTTAGGTCACACTGTGCTATAAAATTAATTACACATCTGTTTAGTATGAATATCAAGCAGTTAGAAAATATATATATATTTTTTTTTCGATGTACAAAATGGCCGAGTACTAATATTTTCTTTTGTTATCTTTTTTGAGGCACTCCGCGGCGTGACATTTAGCACCCACAATTTTTTACCTAGAACAAAAAAACAAAAATTCTCGTCAATCTACATTAGAATACCTAGAGATGTACGTACGGAATTAAAAAAATATTGTTTTATGCAAAAGTTGTAGGTATTTGAATTGACTTGTAGGTATTTGAATGAATTTTCAGTGAAAAATTTCGTATAAAACTGCTCATAACATGAAAAGTTTTCGACTTATCAGAAATTCCGTACGTACTTCTCTGCGAAATGAAATTAGGAACATAACTTTGAAAATTTGAATTAAATCGAGTGAAGATTGTTGAAGTTATTTGTCACGCCAATTGGAAAAAGCTGTTTCGAGAAAAACGCGTTTAAAGTTTTAGGTACACTATGACAGTGCCAGAAGTGGGCTTACGTTGTACGCTCAAAGTCGGTGAAAAAAAATGTTTCTTGCTATAAATCGAATAGTAACTCATTCTTATGATGATAAAGCCCCGTTTTAGGGGAAAAAATCGATTTTTTGAAAATTCTACTGTGGCCTTACCCCTTAAGGAGTTTCGACACTAAAATCGAAATGCTTGTAGACGATTAAAATTCATATCACCGAGAGATTAAATTAGGATGCATTGAGTCCAAAAGTTAATCCGTTTCACCACATAGTTTTGGAGATTTTTGAGGTTCAAGTTGAACCTTCATCCATTTGGTAATACACGTGGCACTTCATGAATACTAGTTATAAGGCTGTAGGGGTTTAAATAGTGCTTCGATTAAAATTTAAAAAACTGAACAAACTGCAATTAGTGCTAGGATTGTCGTGATTGAAAATTACGCGGTTTCTTCACTTGGTTCATTAATAGTACTCGAACAAAACTCAACTTGAACCTTCAAAATATTCGAAATTATGTGGTGAAACGGATTAATCTTTGTACACAGTTAATGCACCCTAAATTAATCTCTCGGTGATATGAATTTCACTCGTCTACAAGCATTTCGATTTTTGTGTCGAAACTCCTTAAGGTAATCCTATCGCTTCGCACTAGTCATACCACTGATCATACTTGTACAATATATATTATTAACATAGGCAAAAAAAAATAATTTGTAATAACTAAAATTTTCCATGTGTAAACTGTTTAATGAATGTTCACATTTAAGTAGAAAAATGAAAGAATAGTTATTCCAACGATTCGCGTGTAGTATTTCTAGGTTTGATATTTGGCAACATTGGTTCTATCTCCATCTCTTTTTACTCAAACAGGCGAGTTTAACCTCCATGCTTTTCAACGTCGATCTGTCAAAACAATGTCAGGTGCGGGAAATATAAAGCAATGTATTCGGGCCACGACTGGTAAAAAGCGTGGAAAATTTGTGTCGGCGAAATACGTCGGTTAAAAATGAAATATGTGTGGAAATTCGAAAGAGTGAGATGAGGTTAGGACTACAGTCAGCTGTTGCCTTGCTGTCACGTCTCATTATCGTAGCAAGTGGTAATAAATCCAATACCGGAAGTTCAAATTAAACTTGATATTACATAACAAACTGGGTCAATAAGCGTATTTTTTTCTGAGAGCATTGGATTCCTGCAAGTGTTAAGTATGTAAATATGATTATTTTTATGAATCTGATGGATTCCCACTATTATATACACTTTTGTAGTGACCGGAAATTGGGTTTTTGTATGTCGTCTCGGAATTCCTTCACAAAAATACGCAATTTTAATATTTTTTCCTCTGTAATTAGGTCGATAACCGACCCTGACATTTTACAGAGACGATTATCAATATATTTAGTAAAGCTCAAAAACAATTATGAAAATCCAATGGATTAAAGCCTGACGATAGGATTACCTTGAGTTTCACTAGCAGTTATATCGTTGTAATTGAAAATTTACCTTCAATCTGCGATTCCTGCACTAGGTATGCGTTGAACCTTCCTCTTCAATTTGAGTTGTCTCAAGCGACGAACGATTTTTTTAAATTTCCACACTAGCTTAACCCCTTAAACGTTACATCATTTTCAATTGATAAGAATCTCTGAAGAAATATTCCGGCCGTTTTTTAAGTGGAACCCCGATTCGACATATTTATCATTATAAAGCAATTCTTACGGAGAACCGTGTAATCCATTCTAGAATAAAGAATCTCCCGCGTCGATCAACATGTCTAATACTAAAGTAAATGTAGCGCGATCAGGTAAGGAAACAACCATAAATATTTTTTCTTATTTCCTTCATTAAAAAAAGCGCATCGTTACATTAATCAGTACTTGGAAAAATCTATAAATATCTCAACGGTAAAGTACGAAACGACAAGTTTTCAATATACATTTTTTCAGATGTAATGACAATAATCGTAGAGTAGAAAAATATATATAGATACTTCGATATAGCTAAAAACATCGCGAGTATTTTTGCACACGCGCGAAAAAATAAACGAGAACAATTAAAATCACAATAAACAATAATAAAATAATACTCTCTAAATTCATCGTTGATTTCATAGTTCATCGCTTCGTGCAATAGCGCATGAAGAATAATTAATAAGCGATATTTTCGTGTCTTCGTAAAATATCTGACATTGTTGAACGAGCGCGTTGAACGAGCGCTTAATAAAAACAATTGAGTTCCAACTCGGGGACTTTTCACCCCATTTAACGATAAAATGAATCACAATCTGTGTTACTCTGTGGCCTAAAATCTAGAACAAGGACTTATACGTAGAGCCAGCATTGGTAAAGCTCACGCGAATTAAAAATGGAATTTAAAACAAGAACTATAAAAAATCAACCGAATAACAATCAGCCAAAGATCTACGATTAGAATTGGACTTTTTTTTTCGAGTCGTTCGATAAAAGTGAGATTTTTTCGGCACTAATTGAAACTATCAAAATGACTATCTCCATGTACTATTTACAACAAGATCAAGTGAGTATTACTCTTGCGGGTAATTCGAGTCTTCATGGTGTCAGAGGGACGTTAGATTGATGAATTTAGGTGTCCCGTTGCTGAGGCGTTTCGTGCCTTCCCATATGAGCACAGTCGAGTCTTCCGTGGCCGCGTACAAGTGGTGCTGATCAAGGGCCCAAGCGACCGCGATTATGGCGCCGCAGCCTTTTCCACCGTTCACGATCTCTCGTACCAGCCTCAAATCCCAACTGCTCCAGAGCCTGGTAGACACACGTACGTAAATGATTAGAATCGCGTCACGAGGATATAACTAGAGGAGAAAAATGACTCTCGCCATCCGTGTCCCCATAATTTCCTTCGAGAGGCGAGAGAAACGTCGACATAAATTAAGTATCGATAAGGATCGTATGGCAAGAAGGGGGGGGGGTGAAAAGCGAGCTCTGACGTTTGGAGACGCGAACGAAGGGTATGGGCGAAGGAATTCTATCTCATTCCGTTGAACGAGCGAGATCCGTAGGTTCGTACTTTGTTAATTTTATCTTGCAAACCCGCCTGAGGATTTTTTATGTACAGGGTGATCTTATCATTCTCGGGTGCGAGTAAGCTATTCAGCTATGGCTGGACTTTGGGAAAGCTCATTAAGGAGTAACGCTACTCCAGAGGCCCGATAGATGTAGCTTCAAGAATTTTTTGTGTTCAAAGAACAACGTAAATCGGAAATCTGTTTAAGGATCTTAATTGTACTATGCAATCGTTAAGGGGTTAGGCTACTGTGAAAATTCGTTCGTCGCTTGAGGCAACTCAAATTGAAGAGGAAAGTCCAAGGTGCCGGAATCGCATATTGAAGGTACATTTGTAATTACAACGATAGAACTGCTAGTAAAACTTTGAACGCGTTTTTGTCGAAATTATGTTTTTCAAAACAGTGTACACGATTTTTCGACATCTAATGAGCCGATTGACTTGAAATTTGGTACACTTATTCGTTGTAATAGTAGTTTAGGTAAGGTATTAGCAACAATAATGGCATTTGTAGTCGAAAAATAGGAGGGAAAATCAAACCTTTTTTTTACAATTAGAACACGATAACCTAAATTCCGGTCAAGTCTTAGTGAATATTATTTATTTGGAGAAAAAACTGGTTTTTTGTTTCAGGTCAACCGGGTGGCTAAAATCAAGTACACCGATGAGCCCCTCACGTTCAAAGGTCTTCGCGAGATTGTTTAGAACTTCTATGATTATTAATATTTTTAATTAAACGTGGAACACAACTTTGTTAAGGGGTCTTCTCACTTTAGACGCTAACAAAAGGCTGTTTGCATGAATTTTTTTGATAGGTTTATATTATAGATATTGATATCAAAGTTGTTATACTTAATAAATATAGTTTCGAAATACATTTTAAAAAAGAATTATTTATTTAAGTCATTATTAATAGACGAAAATGGTAGTAAAAACAAGCCCTAAAATGATTGTAGATCTGCGCTGTTGATGAAATCTCGGAGATGGATCATCCGAAACAGAAAAATCAAACGGTTTTAGATTCAGTATGTTAATGGCAATAGCGCATATCATGCGATTTTTTATATATGCAAAAATAACAAAATGGCGGACATTTTTCGAAAAAAAAAAAACAAAAAAAACTTTGTTTTCACCGTTTTTGGCCAAAAAATAGTAAATATAAAAAAATGTAATCCTTGATATGCGCTATGGCTATAGTTGTAAAGAATATCTGGTTAAAATTTCATAAGAATCGGTTCAGTAGTTTCAAAGATTTTATCAACAAAACGGTGTTTCGAGAAAAATGCGATCAAAGTTTGTTTGGGTTAGATAAATACATAAAGACATTTTTTTTTGTATTTCGAAAGTGTATTCATTAAGTGTAACAACTTCTATATCAATATCCATAACATAAACCTATAAAAAAATCATGAAAATAGCCTTTTTAGCGTCTAAAGTGAGAAGACCCCTTAATGTACATACGAATAAATCTCCAAAAGATTGTTCAATCATCTAGCTTGTTCTTGCAAAATTATTTTTTTTACCCTGATTTTCGAGTCGTCATATTAGCCTAACCTCTTAAGGAATTACATACGTTCAGCAAAAAAAAACGTTTTCTTTTCTATTGTCGATTATTAATTTCTATACCTTGTGACGTGCTTAAAAAAAGACATATTTCGAAACCTCAATTAGGGACAGAGATGTAAGGGCGAGTATGGCCGCGCGCTTAAGGCAGTTCTGTAGTTTTGGTCAAATCTTAGGAATTGGCTGAAATCTAAGTATGGTGTAGATATGACCTTCATGGACTGTTGCCCAAAAATTCCATTCGGTTCACCGTTTAGTTCATGAGATAATTGCAATTTAATATGGGTATTTTTGTACGCGATCCCTAACCTAACACGAGAACCGATAGGAGTTTGCTCGCATTTCTCGATATAGGTTCTAAACGGATCTTAGGATTTCGAAATAAAAACACACGTGTACGCAGTACTATTGTGGGATAGATTTGAAAAAAAAAATGACAAACTTTGACCGTTTAGTTTCGGAGGTATCGACTTATGAAAAGTGGTAATTTTATTCCACACCGAACTCAGGCCCAACCATCTGTAACGGAATGGCAACAGTGTACGCTTCAGCCAACTGATCAGCACGTGGTCTGAGAACTCGAAGCGTGTTTTTTTTCCCCGAGTTCTAGTAATTCAGAGACGGATGTGAAATAAATTTATTCTGCAAACAAATTTTATTTGTTCAATTTATGCATGTATTTATGCATGTATTGTCTTTGTTGCTGCGAATACAATTTAAACTGTCGGCAACATGTAAATCCACGATCCGACGCGCTTCGACAGCGAAATTGTGTTGCTGATCGTTGAGGTTATTATGGTTATTCTCGTCGCGTTTAGCCGTATTTGCTTGACACATGGCTGCCACAGCTTTCAGTCTTTTAGCAAGCGCCTTTTTTCTTGTAATCTTTCCTTTGTATCGCATTTGGGCTGACATTCTCACGTTTTTTTTATTTATATAAAATATTTCGCGAAAGGCGGATCGTAGGAAGCTCAACGCTATGACTGCGGGAAAATCGCGCTGTTGCCACGATTACAGCGCCGCTCTCTATACGAGTATGAGACCTATCTATGCATGAGGTGCGAATGTATAGGACATATAGAGGGTACAAGCTCTGTCAAAAATGTACAACCAACAGCATCGTATAGGCATTGGATGTTACTATACGGTTCGACCTAAACTTTTGGCTCATACGTGTACCTACAGAACTTAAACAGTTGAACAGTTTTAAGGAGGTACGGTGATTGGAGCGAGTTCAAAATAAAAGCCCGATTTTTTTTATAGCATTGTCGAGATCTTCGTCCAGGCATATGCGGAGTTTCCACGAGATTTACCGTACTCTTTCCGAGTTATTAATTGTTAAAGTTGGTGAATTAGTCACACGTAGACGACAAAATGTGCCTGTCCTCTCATATATCGATTTTTTTGTGCTACTTGGAGCCAAGAAACACGTAAAAAAAACTTATGGTTGCCTTCGTTGAATCTTTGTGATCGATAAGGCACCTTGAATTGGAAAGCTCACCGCAGAAATAAGCAATAAATTTAGAAATAAAGTCGCAAAAACCGAAGTTTTCGGAGAGCGAGACTTCTCGTGACGTAACAGCAGCCATCTTGCTCGACGTGTGGCAACGCCGGATACCCGCGCAAATTTGATTCGTCTATCGGATATTTTCAACGCGAATTAAAAATATGATTTTGCGAAGCCGTACATTTTTTAATGGATTATAAAGGGCCTTTCGTCGATATTTACTTGAAGTTCTTTTACGTACAGCAAAGGCATCTCAATTTTTCTGGCGACATGTACCTATACAACGCATCTATATATAAATTCAGCATGGGAGAACCGTCATATAAAATAAACGTTCCTTTTTATACCTGCAAATATTGTGAAAATTGGGAAAGGGAAAAATAACATAACAATCGATGAAATATGTTTTGACTTTGGACAGATTGGACATTGGACATTGAGGTTAACTTCATCGCGACGTTTTTTATTTGCAATCGCAATATTATCTTTTCATTTTCTAATTCTTGTCCGTCAGAATCTACATTTGTCTCTAAATTGAACTTCAGGTACAATCCCGTTACTCTTTTGATAAACTTCCACAGTATTTTCATTCTCCATGTTAACCGGCTACAAAAATAATAAGCCGGGCGCGTGGAACCGATGACAGCCACCGAAAATGCGCCGATGCTAAACGTCAACGATATGGCGTACTACTGAAGTCGAGTGGTAGATTATTAAGGTTGTTTCCATATTATAAAAATACTAGGAAACTCGAAATTCAATACTTAAAAAATATTTCTCGAAAAATAGGACATATCCATATATCTAAAACGTGGCGGTATTGCGGCGTGAAATAGACTCCAAGTTTACTATAGGTCATCACCGTATCTCCTTAAATATATTTGAATGCATTTGTAAATATTCTGCATCATACTAATTGCACCCTTTTCGAGACCCTAAACTCTTGTTTAAGGCTTAAGAAGTCGTTCTTTTTTCGTCCACCTGGAGTAGCGTTCTCCTTTAAGGGAGTTGAACGACCAGATCGATTTTTACAAGCCACCAATTTACTAATGATAAAATAATTTTCTCGACGACCCGTCGCGGATCATCAATCACGATGTTTTCACCGTTGAATTTCACTCTCTAAAAATAGCGTGGCAAAATATGAAAAATGTTGTGCCGTCGGGCATACCTTATCACTCCATTGTCGAGGCCAGTGGCGATGACATTGACGGACACGCCCTCGGGAGCGTTGCTGTAGCAGAGCGCGGTGATTCGTCGTCGTGAGAGGACCGTCCCGACCGGCCTCGCGTTGATCGTAAATACCCTCAGCTCCGATCTGCCGTCCGTATTATTTTCCTGCGTCGTTTCCGACACGTCGCAGGTGACCGCGATGTCACCGAGGGTCTCGCTGATGCTCAAGAGATTGATCGAGTGTCCGGCCTCGCACGAGATCGATCTCACGTACGTGAGACTGTTGAGATCCCAGATAACTATGACACCCGATGCATCGCCGGATACGGCGATGCTGAAGGCGCGCGACAGGGCGATCACCTTCACCGCCGTTCGATGAGCCAGCAGTACCGTCGCTGGTCCACCGCTGAATTCTATTTTTCCAACAGCGCCGACGTTGTAAGCGTGAACGGTTATTCTACCGGACAAATGACCCGCCCATAGTTGTCCACAGTCCGGGGCTGAACCGAGAATCGTTATCTGCAAGGATTGATCCAACTTTAACAGGCTACATCTACCTAGGTGGGTGAAAAATAGCTTTTTCCAAAAATATTTTCATTCCATAGTATCACCTTTTAGCTATATGGCCTGAAAATTTCATTGAAATATTCCTATAGTCGAATGAGCAGCTTCCAACAGTCGGCCGAGCGAGCAGCTGACTGTAGGGGTCATCAGAGTGCAACATTTTCAAAAAATCGATTTTTTTTTGCATTGCCGATAGTATAGACGGTTATAAACATGAACCTCGCTTCGCCGATTGACCGTCAGTAGACAATTTACATGAAAACTTGGCACTCGAAACGATAAACGCGTTTTTCTCGAAATGTCGTTTTTCCAAACAGTGTACATTCTCAACGGCAGAGTTTTCAAGCTATCCGTCTCAAATTTTGACACAACATTCTTCACGCCAGTCTTTACCTTGCTATGGAAGCTTTTTTTGTTTTTCTGAAATCTTCATATTTTTTTAACGAAAAACTGTCGAAAAAATCGGCTTAATTCGATACTTTTTTCAAACCGCCGCCTTTTCGTCAATTTTGATTCAAAAAACCCTCTACGTCGGTTGAAAATGAAATATGTGTGGAAATTCGAATGAGTGAGATGCGGTTAGGACTACAGTCAGCTGTTGCCTTGCTGTCACGTCTCTTTATCGTAGCAAGTGGCAATAAATCCAATACCGGGAGTTCAAATTAAACTTGATATTACATGAACAATTAGGTCAATAAGCGTAAGTTTTTCTAAGAGCATTGGATTACTACAAGTGTTAAGTATGTAAATCTGATTATTTTTAAGAATCTGACGGATTCCCACGATTATATACACTTTCGTAGCGACCGGAAATTGGGTTTTTGCATGTTGTCTCGGAATGCCTTCACAAAAATACGCAATTTTAATATTTTTTTTCTCTGTAATTAGGTCAATGGCCGACCCTGACATTTTACAGAGACGATTATTAATATATTTAGTGAAGCTCAAAAAAAAAATGAAAATCCTAAGGATTGAAGTCTGGCGATAGGATTACCTTAACGAAGAGCAGAAGAAAAGGCGAATGCAGCAGGATTTTGGGACTGGGAAACAAGCGGTTGAGGGTCAACAACTGGAAATAGCGAAGTGAGGAGTGTTGGAGGGAAATAAAAGGTCGTTGAAGGCCGCAAAGGCATACGAAGGAAGATTGAAAAAATGAAAATGGCGATAAACTTTATTTTGGAGCCACTTACCGGATCAAAGCCCGAGGATTTCATCAAGGGTCTGGGTGGCTGTTCCTTTTTCGATTTCAACCTCGCTATACCGTCATTGCCACCCCAGGAAGCGAGGGCTGCGCCCAACACGGAAGTTGCGCTAAGCATGTTTGATCCTGAAGGCGATTAAACGCGTCGTCGCATTAATTGGGGAACAAATTCTACACAAAATCTGTACGCGACGAATAGTGAGGGAGTAGCGATGAAAATAACGGAGTACAAACCTTTCTCCTTGTTGTAACCGAGAATAAGTGTTGTGCATGTAGGGAGGCCAAAAACATCGCCGGTTGTCAGGGGCACTAAAGACGCCATCAGAGCTCTGTGTTTATGCTTCCAACAAAGTATTGGCTCGTTTCCCGGCGCCCCCACGTAACTGCCCCATTTTATGCCTGCAATATCCGAAATAAATCATGAGCTCTCGAAGGTCTTTTATCTCAACGTGATGATCAAAAGAACACGTATAAACGACAATTAGAAAAGAAAGAAAACTACACCGGATTGCTCGGGTATTTTTCATTACTGACCATTGACGCCATCGATAACTTGAGGATTGCTGTTCGAAACTGTTAACGTGTTGACGCTCTGAATAGGCAACGGATGTTGAGCTTTGAACAATTGCGCCGGGGTCTGACCGTACGTTTTCACCATTGTTTCCCAGGCCTGGCGTTCCAGCGGATCGGCTATCTGCTCAACGTTGAAACCGTAGTACGTCTGCGATGGAAATGTAATTATTTTTGTATTGCGACAATAATTAGGTTCAACTATACACGTGCCAGTAACAAATACCGATGATAATCATAATAATAGCAATATTCATCCATGTATTCCCGTGAAAAAATGGACATATATAAACATATATAACTATTTATACTCATATATAACATTATATACAATTATATATGCCTTAACATGACATCATGAATGATCATATATGTAGATATTTTACCATGTATAGTATTTATTTTTTCTAGGTGTGGACCATATATACCAATATATGATCATGTATGTTCAAAAGTTGGTACTCTGAACGCGTATATGAACATATGGTCGTATATATGAACTCATATATGATACAACATGTGCTATATATTATTATATATAATTGCACTTGCCCCACCAAAACCCATATATAAGCCTATATAATTGTATATGAGACCATGTATATGAACCTATATATGATGTACAAACTACTTTGGTGTCATATATAATCATATGTGTAATCGTAATTGTCCGCAACAACCATATTTGAACGTATATAATAACGAAAACATATGACCATTGATATTATTCCATATATAATATCACTACAGACTATTTTGATATCACATAGGATCAAGTATACTGCGTGTCATTTTTCATTTAATACTGTCTATAAACAGCAAAATCAGCATGTGATGCTGATAATATTTAATTGTTTTATTATAAACGTACTAAAATGTGATTAAATAATTGTTAATATATATATATATATTTTTTTGTATTATTTATTTACCAGCATAATATCACAAATATGTCAACACATATTGTACTTCTTCATATAATCATATTTTACACTTGTATTATAAAAAAAAGTATTTGTTCATTTGTATCTGTATACCCGGGGAAAAAATGGACATATATAAACATAAATAATCATGTATCATCTTGTCATAAATCATATATACTCATATACTATTGCATATGCAATAAATTGATTTTTCATCATTAGACTATTTGTTGCAAGAATTCAATGTGGTTATTTAAACGCTCAAATGCATTTTCCCAAGGCGAGACCCGGCTAAAAAGTTTTCCGAAATTCGAATTGTATTGAAAAGTCCGTTTAAGGCATTAGACAACTGTGGAAAATTTCAAAAAATTGTTCGTTGCTTGAGGCAACTAAAATTGATGAGGAAGGTCTAACATATGGTGCAGGAATGACAGATTGCAGATAAACTTATGATTACAATGATAGAATTGCTGGGAACACTTCGAGGGACCGTCACAGTGTAAAATTCTCAAAAAATCGATTTTTTTTGCATTAACCGATAGTATAGACGATTATAAACATGCTGTTCAATTTTTGGGGCGAAATTCGAAGAATTTCGAAAAAATAACCTTTCTTAGAGAAAGTGATTCGAGCAGCGGCGTGCGCACTCGAACCTTTAAACACGTTTTTCTCGAAATGTTGTTTTTTTTGCTATGGAAGCTTTTTTAAATCTTCATATTTTTTTTAACGAAAAATAGTCGAAAAAATCGGCCAAATTCGATACGTTTTTTTCAAAACGCCGCCATTCTGTCAATTTTGATTTACTAAAAACGTCCACAGCAAGTTAGCGGCTTTCATACTGATTGATCATCTTTTTACGAATATTGGTTCAGATAATATTTACGCCCACAACCGTATACATCGCGAGGATTCCATTTTTTTCGAAGACATTTTCAAACGTTAAAGAAAATGTTTAAAAAATTAAAAATCAACGTTTAAAAATGTATTTTCTGTTCTTCATGAGTGCTTTGATTTGACAAAGAAAAATCAAACGCATTAGCGTTTTTTAACCAACGAAAAAAAATTCGCGAAAATCCGCTATTTTTCCACTCGTTACACTGTGATGATCCCTTGAACTTATTTTTCTCAAAACTATGTTTTTCAAAACGGTGTACGCAATTTCTCAACACCTAATGAACGCATTTACTTGAAAACTGGTGCACTTATTCAGTATAATAGTAGTTTAGTCTTGACGGACGATTTTTTTCGTAACATTTTTGTTTCATTAGTTATTAACAATAATGTCATTTTTCCACGAAAAATCGACAAAAAAATTCAATTTTTTAAATATATTCTGAACACGATAACATATCGAAGCTCGGTCAAGTCTTAGCCAATAGTTGAGTTGAAGTCTCGTTCAAATGTCCTTAACGAGGTTGTTTATAACTTCTTCAATTATTAATACTTTTTTATGAAATTTGGCACTCAAATTTCTTCATGTACACACAAATGAATGTCCAAACGATTTTTCAATCATCCCACTTATTCCTACGACATTTTTTTCAAACAACCCTGATTTTTGCGTTGTGACAGTAGCCTAGTCCTCTAAGGTGCCATTGAACGTGAACTTACGGCCGGATGGAAAACATTGATGGCTTCCACGGCCGGTCGCCCGGTCTGGCGAAAGCCGAACACGAGGTCGATCCAGTAGGGCAAAACTTCGCGAACCACATCGGACTCGAGCGCGGCTCTGTGCGCTAGAACGAAGAGACGAGCGTCTTCGCCGCACCACGGTGGCAACTCGACGTCGCTAACTCTGCATCCGTTCTGGCGCGTACCGAAATTAAAGCCCTCGGAATTCAGTAGAAATTCGGGCAGATAGAAGAATTCGGGTATGAGCTCTTTGACGTCGGTCGTAGAGTCGCAGCTCGTTAATCGCCAAGTCGTCGCGAGAGCGTGGAACGTTCGATCGGGTATATCGAAGTTGTCGTCTATTAGCAAAATCAACGAGAATCAGTCGTGCACGGAATGCGAGATTTTTTGGCAGCTTTTCGTCTGATTCTTACCTTGATAGCAGAGGAACATGCTTGTGAAGGGTGGCAGGCGTACCAGAAAGTGTAAAACGGTACCGGAATTACTGTAGTGGGAACCGTAATGGAAAGGCTCCTGATTCAGCGCAATCAGATTCAATCCTTCGGCCAGAGCTTGCTTCAGATACTGCAATTTTAGGAAAGAAAGGGACCGGTCGATCTTGTAATTCCTATTCTCGAGAGCCATTTGAGGAATGGTGAATTTTTTAAGGGTGTATGGGAGCCTTACAAAAATGCTAACATGGCGATAAGAATTAGATGCATTTTTACTTCGTTTGTTTTATCCTGTATGGAAAAGTTGGCTGTTCGATTTGCTAACTCGTTGAATAATTACGTTACTACAACACTTATAATTTGCAGTGGTTTTTCAAGACATTACGTGTTCAACAATTAAGGAGTCTTTTCACTTTAGTCTCTAAAAAAAGGCTATTTTCGTGAATTTTTTTGATAGGTTTATATTATAGATGTTGATATAAAAGTTGTTACACTTAACGGGTTATACGCAGTTAGAAATTTTTAAAAATCGATTTTTTTAAATTGCATTTTCGGAATTTACAAATATGTGAGTATATTCCCTGAAAATTTCAAATCGATCCAGCGAATATTCTCGGAAATACACACATATTTGTAAGGACGCTCGGAGCGCTACAAGGAACGGCTGTTGAAACTTCAAACGCGTTTTTCTCAAAACGGTGTTTTCAAAGTCGGTGAGTACGATTTCTCAAAAACGGCTCAACCGATCGGTCTGCAATTTTAACACAACCTTGTCAGATATATTCTTCAGGTATTGATCGAAGGAATAAGATTTCCGATAGTTATTTCTATTTTTTTTTCAACGATTTAACGAAAAAAATTTGGTCGAAAATCGAAATTGTTTCTTTCCGGAGCCACCATTTTGTCAAAAATTAAAATTTCGACTGTTCCTTCGATCAATACCTGGATTCATCTATCCCCTAAAATAATCTTTTTGGTTTTTTTCATTTTAGATAATCCAAACCGGAGATGCTTTGCTCACCGCCGGACACTTTTTTTTCGGGGACCTCCAGGAGACTTCCTACAGGAGCAATGTTAATGAATATTTTTGATCATAAAAAATGCTAATCTAAAGCTAAAAGATGCCACTACACTGCCTAATACTTTTCGTTTTGCCCAAATGAAATCCTTTTCCAGAAAAAATTCGTGAAAAAACGACTTTTTTGACCTTGCAACTGCGTATAACGCCTTAATAAATACTCTTTCGAAATGCAAAAAAAATGTTTATGTATTTATATAACCTAAACAAACTAACCGGTGCGATGGTCTAGTGGTTAGCGTGCTCGCCACTAAACCAGCGGACCGGGAGGTCCCGGGTTCGAATCCCAGTCGCGTACGTTTCGTCGTGAAATGTTTTTCTTCGGCATTTCGCGGCGAAATAAGACTAGTTCCACGACTGGGGGGCGAACTCGATGACCGGCTGTATTGGTATAGGTTTTCCGCAGTTTCCCTATACCCATGACAGAAATGTCATGATGAATATAATACAGTGGGGGAAGTCGGCTGCGGCCGCAAGAGGGGGAACAGGGAGAAATATGGAGAGAAAAAAAGGAGTAAAACAGTAGAGGAAAGAACGGCCAGAATAATGGGAAAGAATAGGTAACAAACGCGAAAAGCGTGTACCTAAGGAAAAAAACCAAAAAAAAAACCCAAACAAACTTTAAACGCGTTTTTCTCAACACAACGTTTTTCGACGGTTTGTTGACAAAATCATCGAAATTACTAAATCGATCCTTATGAAATTTTAACCACATATTCTTTGCAATTATAACTATAGCGCCTGTCAAGGATTTTTTTTCAAATTTTGATGTTTACTATTTTTTTTTGCCAAAAACGGTGCAAAAGCACGTTTTTTTCAAAAAATGTCCGCCATTTTGGTATTTTTGCATATATCAAAAATCGTACGATATGCGCTGTAGCCATTAGCATACTGAATTAAAACCCGTTTGATTTTTTTGTTCCGGATGATCCACCTCCGAGTTTCATCAACAGCGCAGACCTACTATTTTTAGGACATTTTTTTAACTATCATTTTCGTCTATAAATAGTGACTTAAGGGGTTACCCCCACTTGCGATTTTGAAAAAATCAATTTTTTTTATTGCATTTTTTTTAAGTGCAATTTGAAGTGCAGTTTTTTTTTGATGCCCGGAATAGATGACTCTATGTAAGTTTACAAAAAAAAATATTTTCTTCGTGTAAACTGAAATTAAAACTTTAAACGCGTTTTTCTCAAAATGGCATTTCTGAAGTCGGTGACCAAGATTACTGGAACACTAATGAACCTATCTTCTTAAAATTTTGCAGGCTTATCTAATACATAAAAATGTAGTCTTTAATCGTTCGATTTTTTTTTTCGAAAAAAATGGCCGTTTTATAGCCAAAAAACGGCCGTTTTTTTCGTTAAAATCGAACCATTAACTTTGACTGTCCACCATTTTGTGAAAAATGGATATTTTTTAAAATTCTTCGATTAAAGACTAGTTTATACTTATATTTGACTAAATCCATCCGCATTTTTTTTTTTCAGATGATCCACTTCGCCGCAATGTTGGTCACCGCAAACCGTGTATATAAAAACATTATTTCATTGACGGCCATTCGCCACTAAACAATGTAATATTTTTCAATAAAAAAATTACTGAAAGTTCTTCAAGATGTGTTCTTTAAGATGGTATATTGATCGATTAAAAAAGTTTTGTAGTTTTCTTTAAAAAAATTCATGAAAAAGGCCTTTTTTGCGCTACAAGTGGGGGTAACGCCTTAAATAGACTGCAAAAAAATGTTGGATGTATTTCGAAAGTGTATTTATTAAGTGTAACAACTTATATATCAACATCTATAATATAAACCTATCAAAAAAATCACGAAAATAGCCTTTTTTAGCGTCTAAATTGAAAAGACCCTTTAATCTGCCGAAGAAGTCGATTTTCTTCATTCTTCACTATCCCGCAAATGCTCAAATTCAAACCTCCGAATAAATATACTTTTTAAAAAGACGGTCGACACTGTTTTTTTTCCGTATCTGCAAACCTTCCTCTTTAAGGGGAGGTACCTGAGTAAACGGCGAGAAAAACAGGTAAACTTCGGGAATTTTTTTCTCAAAAACTAATGTTTCGATTGAATCCGGGTTTTTTTATTGGAAAATATGTACATTGAGGTATGTTTAGGAATTTTTTAAAATAAATTCGTTGACTGGAAGCGATTCAAACGCGATTATCTCGAAACATAGTTTTCAAAGTCAGTGCCAGATGTATCTCGAGAACGGCTTGTCCGATTTTGTCCAAATTTGAATAAAATATTTTTCGACAGTTTTTCTCGTTTGCCACGTAGGATTTTTTTTGAAATTTTCATTTTTGACGGAATTGCGACCGTTTTAATTTAACATTCGTTTTTCGTTCGCAATTTCCGACGATTTTGGATTGCATACACATTGCATAAAAAAGAAATGGTTCAATCAAATGAAAAACCCCTACGTGACGAACGGGACAAACTATCGAAGAATATTGTATCCAAATTTGGACAAAATCGGACAATCCGTTTTCGAGATACATCTGGCACCGACTTTGAAAACTACGTTTCGAGATAATCGCGTTTGAATCGCTTTCAGTCAATGAATTTATTTTTAAAAATTGCTACATATTTGTCAAAAAAACCCGGATCCAATCGAAACATTAGCTTTTGAGATAAAAATTCCCGAAGTTTACCTATTTTTCTCGCCGTTTATTCAGGTACCTCCCCTTAAAGACCTCAGAGGACTTTTTTTATATTTCGAAGAAAAAAAAACGATCTTTTTCGCGCAAGCCCGTATTTTTCAACGCATCTCTCACTTTGAACGAATGTTTGGGACTTCATTATAGTTTTTCTTAAAAAATAAATATTGAGCCATAAAATAAGGATCATTGACTACAAAAAACGTCTCTACAAAAAAGATGCATATTTACCGAAATACAATGATCTGAAAAACGTCTGGGGTCGGATGGACCCCATGTGCCGTCAGGGTTTCGTGGTGGAAGTGTGCAGTCGAAGGGTTAATACTCTACTATATACATAAATTTCACCAAAATCGAAGGCGAACACCAAAGTAATGCTCCCTGTCAGTACGTCAAAAGTTCTTACTACTCACGTTGTAATTATTGACGTAATGTTGTTCGTTCTTCTTGTCCTGTACGGCCATCGGACGCTCGAAGTTGCGGTAAATCTTTGGATTATTGAGATCTATCTTGTCGCTCGTGTAATCGGAGAGAACGAATGGGAATACGGGATACTGCATGAGATCATTGTAGGATCGCCCGGCCAATTTGTTGAGACACGTGATGTATTCCCAATTGGTGAGTGCCCCGCTGCGCCAGAGTGCAAGGGCCTCGCCAAGATCGTCGCCGGGAACTCGTCGTGGCAGATTACAGGCGGACAATTCCGTCGCGAATTCGTCCCTTTCCTGCTCAACGTGACAAATGGGTTAGCGATGGAACGAAAGTTCGCAAGTGTCCAGTATTCCATTTAAAAAAAAAAACACATTTTCTAAATTTATGGTTAATGGATCCATATTTTTTTTAAATAGCCGGTAAGATTCGAGCGTAATTATTTTTAACGAGATTATTGTTTTTATCCCAGGCTAACGTAGTAAAAATAGAATAAATATAGGAAATAATGTGGTTACACGATACACACAATATTTATTTCACGTTAAACCGGGTGAGGCAACTGCCAGCAATAGAAATATTTTCTAGCTTATCAGAGTTATGAGAAAACTTTTTCTACAAAAGTTGCATAGTTCGAAGGGGACCATCGAGTGGTGGCTACGAGGTTCATCCAGGTGGAGGCGCTTCGGAGATTTCAAGCTCACCTCCATTTTTTTACGTGCGACCGCTATTTTTTTAGGTATTTTATCAAGGAACTAAAAATACGTTTACACCGCAAGTTTTGAGATGAACGATCTAGATTTCGTGTAAAAAGTCGATCAAAAAGAAATTTCAATGTTTTTAGCCAAGAATCTATTTTAAAAAACGGTGCAAACAGGTAGGTACTCCTATAAAACGTGCTCAAAGTGATGGCCCCCACTTTCAATGCACACCTGCAATCTGATACACAATTGCCGCTTGAATCGCATTTTTGGGACATGCATCGTATATTAAGATCATACCATCTTGCTCTTGGTAAGAAAAAAAATGGCGGAAAATTTAGTTTTGCAATGACAGAAGGGAATTCTGTCATAGCGCTTCTCATTGAAAATAACACACATTATTATGGAAATGAAAAACTTAACACTGCTTTCCAAAATAAGATCATACGATTTTTAGTTGCGAGCAATCTGATTCGCATTGATTGTATTGTCTTATTAATCACATCGGTCCGTATTAACGAACAGGCTCCAGGTGAGGTTTCAGTAGTTTAATATTAAGGGGTTAGGCCACGCTGGAGGCCGAAAAAATAGGCTTTTTGGGGATTTTTTTTCAGAACAGCTACAAAATAAATCGAGATTACAAAAAAGGGTGTTTATCATACATATCAGTGACTCTATACAAACATTTTTTTAAGCGATTAATTTCAAAGTGGCGGCTGTGCAGCCCTTATGTCAAAACTGCATTTTTTAAGTTGGTCGGAAACATAACTCAGACGATTTTCAACCGATTCACTTGAAATGTTGAATATATCTTGAAAAATACATTGTCTATGGAAGTACATAGGATTTTTTTTTATATTGCATAGTTCGTCTATTAACAATTATTTGACGAAATTATCCACTTTCCAAAAATTTGCCTAAAAAATCGTCAGATAATTGTCAATAACAAATGAACTATGCAATATAAAAAAAATCCTACGTACTTCCATAGACAATGTATTTTTCAAGATATATTCAACCTTTCAAGTGAATCGGTTGAGAATTGTCTGAGTTATGTTTCCGGCCAACGTAAAAAATGCAGTTTTGAGATAAACGCTGTACAGCCGCCATTTTGAAATGAATCGCTTCAAAAAAATTATTGTATACAGTCACTGATGTGTATGATAAACACCATTTTCTGTAATCTCGATTTATTTTGTAGTTTTTCTGGAAAAAAAACCAAAAAGCCTATTTCTTCGGCCTCTAGAGTGGCCTAAGGCCTTAAGCAAAATTCAGCTAAGTCGTACGACTTTGTTTACCTTGCTCGCAAGGAAGAATCTCATCAACCTCAAACTAGGCAATTAGATAACACGATCAATGCGAATCAGATTGCGAGCGTGCATTGAAAATGGTGGCCATTACTTTCAGCACCTTTGATAGGAGTGTTTGCACAGTTTTTTAATCAATTCTAGGTTAAAAACATTGAAATTTCTCTTTCATCGATTTTTTATACTAAATCTTGATCGAGCATCTTGAAATTTTATGTGTAGATTTATTTTTAGTTCCTTGGTAAAATTCCGAAAAAATAGTGGTCTCATTTAAAAAAATGTAAGCGACCGTGAAATATCCGAAGCGCCTCCGCCTGGATGAACCTCGTTGCTACCACTTAAGGGATAACACCACTCTAGGATTTTGGAAAAATCGTTTTTTTGCTTAAAAAATACTCTGGGGTCATAAAAACAATATGCAATTGGTCCTGTAACGAAAAAATATTTTTAAAAGGTTCAATTATCACTTTTGCCGCAGCGCCTCGGGCTTCTTTCAGGCGCCTCGTACAACTTGAAACGCGTTTTTCTCGCAACCACTTTTTTCAAACTGGGAGGACGGATTACTCGAACACCTTTGCATGGATTGATTTGAAATTTTGATAGTAGCTCCACAATTATATTCTCTATGGGAGTACGTAGCCGTTTGTGGTTAAATGTAAACTCTTTTTTTGTAAACAATTTTCTGCTTATTTTTTGGGCAAAAAATCGATTTATTTCTTTCAAAGTGCGCCATTTTTCAAAATTTGATTTAAAAAAATCCCTACGTAGTCCCATAGGTAATAATATATAGATTATAATTTTTTTGGTTTTTGTTCCAGGTCTTATACCTTACGAGAGAACCGTCCTTCCGTGAAGCTGTTTGTAAAAAAACACGTTTTTCAAGATGGGCTCTGTCGCCGCCATTTTGTATGAAAATTGTAATAACATTTTTTTTAAATACTTTAATATATGTTAAATAAACCCTCTCAAAAGAAATCCTATTCCTTTTTTCATACTCCCAAAATAAATTGTCAAAGTAAGGCCTTATTTTCTGCCGCTAGAGTGGTGTTTACCCTTAATGACCCTCTCCGAACTATGCAACGTTTTAAGGAAACGTTTTCTCCGAAGTCCGATAGGTTAAAAAATATTTCTACTGCTAATAGTCATTGCCTCACCCGGTATATGTAGAATTTCAATATAGTGAATAAATATATTACACAATACATTCATTATTGACAATTTTTGCAAATTTTTACCAACAAAGTAGAAATTATCAATAAAAATAACTTCACGGACATATAAAAACATTTGCCACTGTCAATTACCTTGGATGAGTTGAACGCCAGCAAATAAGTTCTCCCAGTAACAAGAAATATTTCTATCGCTCTCTCCTGCAGTTGATACCGCCTCCTGTGCAATTCCCGTATATCCTCGAGCCTCCAAGCTGTACCACCAGCCATTGCGAGATCCAGTCCGCCCAGAGCGATCTACTCAGATAAAATTACGCTCCGTAAGAAAAATTGCACGTTCGAGGTGACTGGCTTCCAGAAAAAAAGAGGAATAAAAACGTACGTCGGTGTGAAGCGGCATATCGGGATTGTCGGGGACGAAGTAGAGGCAGGTCTCTCCAATGAGAGCCTCGCCGGGTAATTCGGCTCGCGGAGTGACCACTTGGGCTTGGGACATTTTGCGGATCCTCTCGCTCGTGTGCAATCGCTCTATGAGAGCGGTCGCGTTCGTGTCCTGTCGCACTGTCATGAACAAATAGGACAGTGGGCCCTCACATTTCGCCGCTTCTGGAATTCAATCGTGAAGAGTGACGAGGTACGTTTTTGAGGATCTTTAAGGCAGTACGAGTACCCACTTGATCATCAGATCCCGACTTAATCTATTTCATATACACGGATCATGCACATGCGTGTTTGTTCGGAAACTCACGCAATATTATTGGCTATCTGGACTTAAGGGGCTAGACCAGTGTGACACTTTTCAAAAATCGATTTTTTTGCCTCTGTCGACAGTTTATACTTTCAAGAGTACCCTATGAAAATTTTAAGGCCTATCTCTAATCATTTTATCTTGCGAAAATCGATGGTTAAATCTTTAAACGCGTTTTTCTCGAAATGAGATTTTTCAAATTTGCTTACATTGTAACTCAAAGAACAATTATCCGATTGACTTGAAATTTGAACTGAGTGCTCTTGAATATATTTACTCTACAATGACGTAGGATATTTTTGATTGGATGGAAACTGACGATTCGGCATTGAAAAAAACGACCATTTTATAGGCAAGAAAACAGACTTTTTTTCATAACTACGCCATTTTGTTAGATTTTGATATTTTTCGAAAATCCTGCGTCATTGTACAGGAAATACCTTCCAGTTTAACGACATTTTTTCCTTTTTCGGTTTCGGCTACTCAATCGGCTGGAATCATGTCAGCAGTGGAGGAACTTTTTTTTGCCGCCTCCGAAGGCAGCGCATAAGTCGCTTGGATCTCAATATTTTTCTATGAAAAAATTGTGTAATATAGGTAAAATATAGCCAAATATATTGTTCATTTTCCGAAACATTTAATTGAGTACTTTTCATCCAAAAAATTCCCGAAAATCACCCAAATTTTCAGCGTTCACACTGGTATAGCCCCTTAATAGATAAACAGCCCCGGATCTACGATTTTTCCGAGCTGGAGTAAAAACTTGATATTGGCGCCCCTCCTTTTCAGCATTTGAGATTAATGATTTTCAAAAACTCAAAAAATAAATGTACCGGGTGGGATTTTTTGTGACCGGGAGAATAACAACCCTTAAGGTCGGAGCCTGAATTAGAAGGTCCGAAAAAATCGTTTGTTTTAATTGCTTAAATCGATAGATAAACTATCCAAGTATATATTTACAAAGTTACAGAGGCCAATTGTAAATATTTTCGAAGTTACAAGGCCAAAAGCAGAGAAGCGATTGATATTTGATATTGATATTTCCTCCTATTGAAAACTTTGAAGTGCGTTTTCTCCAGTTTTCATTATCACGATTTTTCCAAATTGGCGGGCGTGATAGCAAAAAAACTAAACGACCTATTGAATCAAACCAAAGTTTATTTTCTTCAGTATGAAAATCTCTTCTAAGTGAATTTAAAAAGTCGTTGGAAAAGTCTTTTAAAATTATTTTTATAGCACGTTAAAGTGTTTTTTTAACACATTTTTTTCAAACTTGAGAAAAGTTATAAATTCACGATTTTTTCAGCTTTTTCTTAATTCATCCAGAAGAAAAAAATATGAAAATTGAAAATTCGATTGGTTTTTTTGTTCCAGTCAAGAATTACGAGCTGCATCTTTCCCGCCGATTGTGCACTGCAGTGGCAAGACGCACATGGAATAGGCTGATAAATCTGCAGTAATTTATTGATTCATGTTGAACTTTTTTTTAATACATTTCAAATATACTTGAAAATATACCTCAATTTTTACTGGGCTCACTTGTGTCTTTCCCTTCTAAAGAAATTGCCGAAAAAATCTTTTTTTGCACCTTCTAATACAGGCTCCCGCTGTAAATAAGTTTGCGTTCTTCATGACCTATTTGCTGATAACTTTTCCTTATGTGTGGCATTAATATAGAATACGTACAACCAGTGTAGGCAACGCACAAGCCTTTAGATCCCAGCAAGTTTTACTATCTAATCTTACTACAGCTTCACACGTCGAGCTTTCCTTTTCACGAAAGAATCTATTACCTCATCAAAGTTCGTCTCAAGTTTTCTCGGTCAAGCCAAGGTTATCTATTTCGAGGAAGGACACCACTGTAAAATTTTCGAAAACTCGTTTCTTTGGAAACCCTTTAAAAAAGTCCTTTGAACCTTTAAACCCATTATGTATATTCGTTTGAAGCTGGAAAAACAGTTTTAAAGTGGTTTTCGAGCTATTTTTTAGGCGAGTCTCCGAGCGCCGAAAAGCGCTTTCGGTGATGCCACGCCGGTAGACGCAGTTCTCGACTCTTGTAAGCCTATTATCTTCGGGGAAAAAGGTACCGACTAAAAATAGTGTTATTTTCTACCAATAGGTGGCATTAGATTACGGAAAAAAATTTCCTCAGCTGAATTTTGATTTTTCTTTTACATACTTCAATATATCTAATGCCTAAGAGTTATTTTCACCATGCATTTAATTCCTTTCTTTAAAAAAAATTCCAAAGAAAACTATCGCAAATGGGGCTCTACCGTGGTGTTCTCTCAAGAAAAAAAAAACTTGTTTTTTTTTTTGTTTCAGATAAACCGGGTGGCCAAAATCAAGTACACAGTTGAGCCTCTCGCGTTCAAAGGTAGAGGTACGAGATTGTTTATAACTCCTTTAATTATGAATATTTTAAAATGGAATTTGGTACACAACTTTGTTAATGTACACATAAATAAATGTCAAAACGATTTTTCAATCACCTTAGTTATTCGTTCAAAATTAATTTTTTTAAATAACCCTGATTTTCGGACCGTCACAGTAGCCTAACACCTTGAATACATTTTACATGTTATATTTACGTGTCAAATTTGTCTCCCATTCAATGTGAGTAAAAATTGGCACCGTCTCAATATTTTGCAGTTTGTAAAGCATGGAATCACATGGTTCGACGGTATATTTGACATATTTCACGCAGCTCACCCAATTTGTCCTGATCTTCGGGCAAGAGAAATCGTTTATCGAACTTCAAGTGGCATCTCTGCAAACGTATTCTAACTCTGGCCGGTCCTTCCGTAGGATCGAGTTCCCAGCTACGGGGATAACATTCGGGAAAGTACCAGGGTGCTCGTTCGTGCGTGAGACGTCTCGCCAGGTCTCTCCATCGCGCCATCGCTTGTGCCTCCATCGCTCTCGAATGCTTGAGCCTCTCCATCAAAACTTTGCGCTCGCGGTTTTGCTCCTCGACAACCGAGCGTGTTATCGTCATGGCATTTTCCGCCAATTGCTTCGCCAGCATGTCGAACTTGTTGCCGATCCTGCAAGACAAATTACCGCCGTACATTTCCCGTATAAGGCTGATTTCAGCGTCTTTGAGGCGTGAACTTTAAACGCGTTTTTCTCAAAACTGCATTATCGAAATTGGCGTGCAGGATTACTCAAAAACTGTTAAGCCGATTGTGTTGGAACTTGGTAGAAATATGTATAATATTGGTACCTTCTACTTGACGAAAATTGTTTTTGCAAAATTGGAGAAAAAAAACAACTTTTTTAATCCACGTTTTACAGAAATGTTGCGTGAAATGTTGATATTTTTTTGGAAATGCGTGCCATTTTCTCAAATTTGCATTTACTTCGTTTTTATTACCGTCACATAGAAACTATACATGTTGTAACTGAAAAAATGTTTGAACTTTTTTGCAAATCAAAGTCTACGGGAAGCTAGACTGCACGCCGATTCGCAACTCCCGCGCCGACCTTGCTGTAACACTCTGCCACAGCTCCGCCATTTTATTAAGGTCGAGGTCGAGGATTTAGAAGCTATGAACATTCCATCGACCGTAGAAGACCTACACTATGGGCCTGGTATCGATGATTCCATGTAAGTTGACAAATTTCATGATTTATTCATTCCCAAATTTTCAAACGCGTTTTTCTCAAAACCACGTTTTTCAAATCGGTACCCAAAATTTCTCGAAAATCAATGAACCGATTGCCTTGAGGTTTTTTGTGGTTATTCTATACACCATTATCTAGTACTTGTCACAGGATTTTTTTTCCGTTACTTAGTTTTTGTTTTATAGGCAAAATAATAACTAATTTTTGGCCCGAAAATCACTATTTATGTTCAAACGTCTGCCATTTTGTCATAAATCGATATTTTCAAAATCGGCTATGACAAGTACTACATTATAGTATCTAATTTAATAATCTTTTTGGTTTTTTTTTCTTCAGATGATTTTTGAGGAAACGCCAGTGGGTACCGTATACGCAGATTTCTTTACGACGCTCCAAGGATCATACAATATCCTTGTATATTTTTGATATTTTTAAATAAAGAAAATTAAACATGTTTTTGAATGTGTATACTTTTAGATAATTAAAGCCCCAATCCGAAATTTCAAATAGTTTTCCTTGAATAAATTCACAAAAATTACCCTTTTTTCGGCTCCTAGGTGTATATCTCCCCTTAAATATACTATTCGAGTATGCCTAAAGTTTGATAATTGTAGAATAATTATTTCTTAGTTTAAAAAATCCCTCAATATTGCTTATTTTTTTCCTGTCTAAATGTATGTTCCGCCTTAAGTTTTTCTGCGTGCTCACCTGTGGATAGCCGATAAATTGTTCTCCAGCCAAATATCGCGATCCCTCATGAGCTCGCGACGGAGCATCGCGAGTTCCTCGCCCCACAAACCGGGAGTCGCACGGTCGATGCCTTTCACGAGATCCCATATGTTCAGAGCCTCCTTCAGTTCGGCGCACACCCGCGCGTCGGCGCTCGGCATCTCGTCACGTCGTCGCAAAAGATCCCAAAAAAACACCGTGAATTTTTGCTCCACCTGAAAAACACTCGTGGTGATT
This sequence comes from Ophion slaviceki, assembly GCA_944452715.1. Taxonomy (NCBI): domain Eukaryota; kingdom Metazoa; phylum Arthropoda; class Insecta; order Hymenoptera; family Ichneumonidae; genus Ophion; species Ophion slaviceki. Next base: position 27,255,366 of record OX101788.1, read on the forward strand.
ATTCAGAAACCGTGCATACTTATTAATGGAAGAACCCAAGATAATTATTCGCAAAAATTACGTTTTAAAAATTTATGAAGTATTCCATCATGAAGTGATTTTTTTCTGAATGGTAAGTGTATTACGATTATTTAAATTTTTCGTTGAATAACGATTGTTTCGTAAGAATAATTTTGTTCCAACTCCTCCGTTGTTGTTTTATAACAATGGCGATATTTTGGAAAAAATGACAAGCGGATCAATTGACTGTAATTTATTACTCTTTCTTGCGATATTTTATGCCGTCATCTTCAGTAACAAATGTTATTACGATGAGAAACGTGTCTGCTAGTTTTTCGCCAAAATTCGCGATCATTATTAATAAAAATCACAATTTTAAAATATCGAAAGAATTACGTTATACAATTCTATCCGAAAATTCTAAATACAATTACTGGAATTCCTTTACTAGATTGCAAATTTTTCATTACACTAATTTTCGTTCACAAGTTTTTCGCAATTTTTTATTACAAGAGCGAAGTTGTGGAAATAAGTGGCAAAAGACAATTTCTTTTCGAAATTATTACTTTTTTGCAATGTTCTGTGCAGCTGTTTCCAGTCGCAATAACGATCATTAAGGCATTAGGCCACAGTAACGGGTACAAAATCATGTGCGAATTTAACAATTTTTTTCGTATCAAAAAGTGATTCACTCATAAAATTAATTACACATCTATTTAGTATGAATATCAAGTTAGAATTGTTAGAATTTTTTTTCGATGTACAAAATGGCCGACTACTCGAAACTTTTCGAAACAGCTTTTTTCCAATTGGCGTGACAAATAACTTCAACAATGTTCACTCGATTTACTTCAAGTTTCAAAGTTATGTTTCTAATTGCATTTCGCAGAGAAGTACGTACGGAATTTCTGATTAATCGAAAACTTTTCATTTAATGAGCAGTTTATGAGCAGTTATAACGAAATTTTTCACTGAAAATTCATTTCTTAAGTTCAAGTACCTACAACTTTTGAATAAAACAATATTTTTCAAATTCCGTACGTACTTCTCTGGGTATTTTAATGTACATTGACGAGAATTTTTGTTTTTTGTTCTAGGTAAAAAATTGTAGATGCTAAATATCACGCCGCGAAGCGCCTAAAAAAAGATAACAAAAAAAAATATTAGTAGTCAGCCATTTTGTACATGGAAAAAACATTCTAACAGCTTGATATTTATACTAAATAGATGTGTAATCAATTTGATGAGTGAATCACTTTTTCATAGGAAAAAAATTGTTAAATTCGCACATGATTTTTTACCCGTTACTGTGGCCTAAGGCCTTAATAGAAACTGAATGTCTGAAAACAAAATTGATTAAAAAAAAATACCTCAGGCTTCTTAAGGAGCCAGTCCACTTTGAAAATTTCAAAAAATCGAAAGCAGGCACGACTCGAAGAAATCGACGATGATGAGCAATCAGAAGGGATTTTGTACGATGCAGGAATTACCGGTTGAGTTTAGGTAAGAGTTTTTTATAGTATAAACTTCAAACGCGTTTTTTTCGAAACAACGTTTTCAAAATCTAGCTCCATCGTATCTCTAAAACTAATAAACCGATTCTCTTGAAATTTGAACCACATGTTGTAAACATGATTCGCAACCAGATGACCCTCGATGGTTTTAAAATTTTGATTTTTACTCTTTTTTTCGAAAAAAACGCGTTTTTTTTTACTTTTTTCGTTTTTCATCTGCCATTTTTTTATTTTTTGATAAAACTTTATATCCGAGGGTCATTTTGTAGCTGGTGTCATATTGAATCTAACGGACTTTGATTTTTTTGTTTCAGACATGCCGTTGCCGAGTTGTGATGGAGCTACCTATCACATCTATTTTTGAGGTTTTACGTTAAACTATAGTGTTTGTACTTAAAAATGAATAAAAATGAATTTAAACTTTTTTAAAATGTATTTCAAGAAATCATTTATCAAGCCCAACAACTTTTATATTTTCATCTTTTATAAAATTCCCAAAAAAAATCGCAAAAATAGCCTTTTTTCGTGGCTCCAATGTGGACTGGCCCCTCAAACTATTAAAAAATCTTGAGATATCAAATTTTCATGGACTTGAAGTTTGCATCGTTGGAATGCAACGATTTTTTTTACTTCTCCATTTTTATTAGTATCGAAAATCATGTTGTGTAGATTTAGGTTGTAGATCGTTAAATAATGAGCCTAAAGAATGATCGCGGGACTTTTAGAGCTCAAATCTATAAAAGAAAATTTGGAAAAAACAGTAAAAAAATATGTCGTTGCATTCGAGCGTTGAAAACTTCAGCATCGTAAATATTACAGTTTGAAGATTTATTCAACCTGTGGATGAATTTCCAGCAATGAGGACAAGATTTCCCGTCCCCTCGGTTCTTCCATCAGCGATCTGACCGCGTAAACTCGCGTGTTGTTGCTCTGATGCGGACCCAGAAGCCAGACCATTATTCTCGCTGCATTTTTCCTCAGTACCGGCCGCGACGACCACGTGCCACCCCATTGGTTCTTCTTTTCCAGTGGACTCGAGAGGCCGTGCAGTAGCAGCGAGAACAACCGTCTCGTCAGCTGCAGCTCGCTGCTCGTCGGCGCTTGATCTGCGGTCGTTATAAACTCGACCGCGCGTATCAACACGGCTCGAAGACGTTCGTTTATCTCTCCTTTCCCGGGTTCACGAATAGCCAGATTCAAACCGCCGTGCAGACTACCGTAACTCGACGAACGAGACTCGGGATCGCTCTGTTCGCTGGACGTTGTTAAAACTGCAATGGAAAACAAAGACACCCATGCAGAAAGGATTCGGTTCGGTTGATTGTCCGAGTGCAGTGTAAATAAAATAATAGTAGGTTCTTCTTTTCTGTTTCTCAGAAGTGGACATGTATAAATGTGCGTCTTTTTCACATTACAACCGCCCTCGTATGCCAATAGGTATGAACCTGTCTGTGAGTCGCTCTCGCGCAATTCGGTTGTGAGAGGTGATTTTATATTATTTTTCGTGTCAAAAGTTGAAAAACCAGTTGAATGTATGTTTTTTGCTTCTTTACGTGTCGCAGTTATGTTCGAAGTCATTGTTTTCCCGTAATATACAGCTATATTGCGGTATTTGAGCATTGTGTTTGTTAACCCAACAAAAATGCAAACTTGTCAGTACCCACTTTAGAAAAAAAGAGAGGGTCGGTACACAGTGGCTCAATTTTTTGAGGTACACAGAGGTAAGTCATAATATGAATATTTTCGCGTTGTGATTTAGATAGGTACTACCTCATTAGGTAGGTATACATTGTTGATTAATATTCAATAAATGATTGTGATTGATCTCATAATATGCTGTCTTTTTTTAAATTAATTTTTCAATAGTGTACTGTTCAATACTTCCCATTGTATAGAGAAAAGCACTCCATTACCTACAAGTGTGGAGTGGATGAGGGTAATTTTCTTCAAATTTTGGTTGACTGTGAAATTAGGCATGTTTTACTGTGTACAACCCCAAGTACACAGTGGATCAAATCCCATTTTTAAAAATGGTTATTATCTCAATATGTATTAGGTTAGGCCGTTCAGTGTCTTTCAACAAAATAAAGCCATTCCACACACCTCACGTTTAGTCAAGGTTTCATTGAGATTGTGTGAATGGTTAGGCAGCTATAGACCGCTGAAAAAAAATGAGCCACTTATCCCACTCTGACCCTACGTTATTCTACGACTAGGCGATAAGATCCGACTAATCAACTCGTAAGTGAGAAATTTACACACCATTTTATAAATAAAAATTCCTGATTGCTGACGATTTTGGATGCAACATTTCAGACTACATTTTTCATGCCCGAATCTTTTTATAAGAAGGCAAATTATAGTTCGATAATGAGTCAATATAATTATCAACGGGCTACATCTACTTAGGTGGGTCAAAAAATGGCATTTTTTTTTAAATATTTATATTCGACAGTATCACCTTGGACCTACCGTAAAACGGGGTTAAATTTACATTAAGGGTAACTTTGACAGTTTTGGAGCTACTTTAATAGGTGGTGTGCGTGGACACAGACCAATTCTTTTTACACTTTTTTTCCTCTTGTTGCTCAACTTTGTTGTTCAAGTTTATTATAATGTTGCTCAAGTTGATTTTCATCTCAATGATAATTATAAGACTGATCAAGTGCCTATAATAGTGCCCTAGGTACTTGATATTTTTGTGTTAAATGTTTCCTTAATGAAAATAACAATTTGATTGTCAAAAATCGTTGCTTTTAATTTTTTTCCATGTATAATGCATAACATTTTTTTTAATCAAAATGATGTCAAAGTAACGCTTAATCTTTGACATAAGTTGCATTTCAATGCCTTGTCAAAAAAAACCCAACCCTCGAGGTTACTTTGACACTTTAAAAAAAAAAAGTGAAATTGTGGGGGTGGTGGGGCTTGACTTTCTTATATATTTGATAGCCAGAGAACACATCTGTCTATTGGAGCAAAAAAAATCTGGTATTTAGGATGTTAAAAATAAAAATACCTACAAAAAACTTCCAAAACCTGTTCAAAGTAACCGCATTTTACGGAATATTTCCTAAAAATTTCATTGCATGTTCCCAAAATTGAATGACCTACAGCTTCTAACAGACGGCAGCGGCGAGCAGTATCAGCACTACACTTCAAACTTCAAACGCGTTTTTCTCGAAACGCTGTTTTCAAAGTCGATGTACGTGATATCTCCAGAACCACTTGATGGATTGTTTCCAAACTTACAGGAGATACGACAAGAAACATTTAAAGTTCGTGGACGTTCTCATCTTCAAAAATGGATCTTCGTTTTTTTTATTGTTGCGTAAAAATGACGACTTTTTTCATAGATTTTGTATGCTCGAGTTTCAATTCGTCGCCACGTTGTTAAAAGAAAGTGATTTTAAAAATCGAAAATCGTCAACGACTCGTATTTATTGTTAACTGGAATAACCCGTTTGGTTTTTAGATTTCAAATGGACTGTTTAAGCTGGAGAGTGTCCACCGCCAAGCGTCGCGAAAAAAATGTCATCTGCCGGCGGCCATGTTTTTGTTGTTTTTTTTTGGTGATTTTTTTTAAAGGCTCTCAATGTACCTTTGTGTTAAAAAAATGTGTTTCTTTTTCATCAACCGATCCCAGAGAAAAAAATCGGAATTTGGCCATTTTTTCGGGCCTCTAAGTAGGATGAAGCCCCATAAATAACTTTTCTTGACTATCGACGATTTTCAATGCAAAGTTTTAGGCTACGAATTCCTACGCGAATTTCTATACAAGGCAAATTAAAGGGCGACAATGCTTCAATGTAATCATTCATCATATTTGTGTGTGTGTGTGTGTGTGTGTGTATATATATATATATATATATATATATATATATATATATATATATATATATATATATATGGGTAATTATTCAGTCAAAAAAATATTCTCTTTTTTCTCTGATTTCGAAAATTTTTCAATATGCCATGGCGGGTTTTTCCGAACGAATCTCTTGCACTCATCGATCTTTATCAGATCATGCAATAATTCTCACGTGAGCCCGCCGAATAAAGCATTTCGTGTATTGCCATCTCACCGGAAGTAAGATACGAAGCAGAGGCGAGATACGATGCGGTGCTTCGTAATCTGAATCCCGAATTGGTCGAGACTTTGGACATGAGTGCGTCGAGTTCCCCGTCGAACAATACGACCTGCGCATCCCTGACTACAGCCACGCAGGCGGTACTCGTTCCACACTGTGACCTCTCCTTCAGCTCGACGTGATTGAGTATCAGATGCAAATCGGAAATCGCCTGCATGTGATGACTGCCGGGTGATTCGAGGAGCTTCGTGGCTACGGCGACGAGGAGAACGTGAATATCGCTGAACAGAGCGGCGGAATTTCCCTTGTGGGCACCACCGACGAGTGCTCGAGCGAGCGACTCTACCAAACCCTGCTCCAAAAGCGTTTTCAGAGCGCTCGAATTCTGCAACGAAAAATCATCGGACGGTGCGAACCATCGACGACGAAGGAAACATTAAAAAAACCATTCTATCGTTACTTTATCGAAGCGTTGTTTGTTCATTCGGGGATGGTACGATATCTGTGGCCCGTAATTCTGACCACGCAGCCTTCATATTTGACGCAAAATAAGACTTTTTTCAAGAGTGGTAAAAATCGAAATTCGACCCTTAAGGTGGTGAAACAGGGGGTTTTAAAGTTTGTATGAAATAACATATTTTTTGGCAGATTCGCTTGAGACTTGGCGTAAACACAATATAGAGGACGTAGTAACAATGATAAGAGATTAAGAAGAAGAGGATAGAATAGATGAAAAGATGAAAAAGGTTTAGAATGCCTAAAAAGGAAAATTTCGGACGAGGAGAAGGAAAGAATAAAAAAATCGTCATATAATGGCAACTGCAAATATATCGTGGAAAATGAGGAAAGGTCATGGAAGTATTGGGCAGAAGAGGGTGTGAAGGGTAGGGATAAAGAAATGTGGGCAAGACTAAGATGCGGAAATATATGGATGGTGGGAAAGAAGGGGGAAAAGGACTGGAGATGCAGAATTTGCAAGAAAGAAAATGAAACAATGGAGCACCTGCTAAAATGTGAAAAAGGATGGAAAATTGTAACGACGAAAGCGAGAAAGGAAGCTGAGGAGTGGGTGTAAGGAGTGGATAAGGTGGCGATAAAGGGGGAAATTATAAACATGTTGAGTGGAAATATAAATATACACGGAGAAAACAGGGGCCTCGAAGCTTAGAATGAATCCTATGCTTCTAAAAAAATATCATTAAATATCAAAAAGTATTGAATGGAAGATAAAAATTGTAATTATGGTATAGTAATAATGAAGACATTTAAATTTTAACCTACGATATGGCACGTTAACTGATACAAATAATACATTTTATTCGGCATATTGTGATTCTTTGTAGTATTCAAAAAATATTTTGCCCACGTGATTGGAAGAATTAGTTTCCAGTATTCTACAAAAAGTACGGTATAAAGAGTCGCATTTTACTAATAACTTCGTAATATTTTTCGCTATACGCCGAAGATTTATGCTATACGTATAGTAAAATCCATATGAAAATATAGCATATAGGACTCAGCATATAGGACTCGCGCCTATGCGAGAATAGTTTCAAATGTAATATGCACGCATCATTTTTACTATACGGTGTGAGAATCATTTTTACACTTCTATAACAACAAGTCTTAGAATTCCGAACTGCCAGTAAACTGCTATACTTTTCTAGCACTGAATATTAGATTTCCGGCAACCAGTGTTAGAAAGTGAGGCCGTATTTTTCTCCGTGTAGGGATATGCCAGTATTTCAGAGAAAAATAGGAAGTATGAAAAAAAAATGCGTAGGGAGGAAGAGGGAGTTAAAAACAATGGACATGAGGAGTAAATTAAGAAACAGAGAAGAAAGGTATGCGGGGTACAACATAGAATTAAGGTAGATGTAAGGAAAATGTGTATAAACAAATCGGAAACTTTTTGTAAAATACTTGTAAAGCAAGGTGTGCAGATAAAACTCGATGATTATTATATTATTACTCTTCAATACAAATGATTGAATACGTATTTCAGCATTTCCTAAAATTCGACCCTTAAGAGGGTTAAACGGGGGTGTTAAAGTTTGTATGAGACAACATATTTTTTCTCAGATTTTCTTGAAACTTGGCGTAAATACAGTCAAAAACAAATAGTAAAACATGTATTTCAGCAATTTCCGAAATTTAACCTCTAAGGGGGTAAACCGGAGTATTGACATTTGTATGAGAAAACATATTCTTTGACCAGATTTAGTTGAAACTTAGCAAATTTATTTTATATATAATACTATATGTTTTCCTCGCTCTTCGGTGCGTGTGGACAGTCAAGTGGAACTTTTAACCCCTTAACTGTGTTTGTTTGGGTGCGTTTGGGTTGGCATAAATACCCCAAACAAGCCCAAACAAACCCAAACAAATACATGTTTAATTATTTGTATTGGAATGTATTTATACCAAGTTTCAAGCAAATCTGACCAAAAAATGACTTGTCTCATATAGAACTTTAAGGGGCTATACTGGTGTGACACTTTTAAAAAATCCATTTTTTTTCTCCTTTCCGACAGTTTATACTTTCAAGAATATCGTGTAAAAATTTCAAGGCCGTATCTCTATCTATTTATCTTGCAAAAATCGATAGTTAAATCTTTAAACGCGTTTTTCTCGAAATGAGATTTTTCAAATTTGCTGACATTGTCACTCAAAGAGCAATTATCCGATTGACTTGAAATTTGAACTGAGTACTCTTGAATATATTTACTCTACAATGACGTAGGATATTTTTGATTGGATGAAAATTGACGATTTGGCATTGACAAAAACGACCATTTTATAGGCAAGAAAAAAGACTTTTTTTTCATAACTACGCCATTTTGTTAGATTTTGATATTTTTTCGAAAATCCTACGTCATCGTACAGGAAATACCTTCCAGTTTAACGACATTTTTTCCTTTTTCGGCTTCAGCTACTCAATCGGCCGGAATCATGTCAGCAGTGGAGGAACTTTTTTTTGCGCCTCCGAAGGCAGCTCATAAGTCGTTTGGATCTCAATATTTTTCTATGAAAAAATTATGTAATATAGGTCAAATATAGCCAAATGTATTCTTAATTGTCCGAAACATTTAATTGAGTACTTTTCTTCCAAAAAAATCCCGAAAATCACCCAAATTTTCAGCGTTCACACGGGTAAAGCCCCTTAAAACCCCCGTTTCACCCCCTCAAGAGTCGAATATCGACGTTTACCGCTCTTGAAAAAAGTTTTGTTTTGGGTCAAACATGAATCGTAATGCTGCCGTTTATTCTATGAACGAATCGGCGTAGAGATTCGTTTTCCATGTTCGTGCCCAAGCGTTTACCTTAGCGACGACATCGGTCACGAAAGACACCATTGGCCTGGCAATGTTCGGGTCCGTGCTCGCGGCTTTGGTCATCATTGCGAGCAGGGGGGGCATCGCCGCGAGGGTCGGACCTCTCATGGCGAGGCTCTCAAGGGCGACTACGAGCGCGTCACTTCCGGGATACAACGCGACTTGGTTGGCCAAGTGCAAGAAGTACTTCTGCTTTATGAACTTGTTGATCTCCTCGTCGCTTGCCCGTTGCAAGTAGGTTTGCACGACTTTTATCAGAGCCGTGCGCACTCTCGTGTCCGGATTGTTGGCCAGTACGAGCAAAAGCTCGGCTCGCAGCACGTGCTTGAGCACCGATCCGACCTGACTGTCCGGTAGAACTCGCAGAGCGTCGCGCAACAGCAGAAGCAAACCCTCGCAAACGAGACCCTGACAGGCTCGTCTCTCGTCCGTCCAGGTACAATGCTTTTCCTGAAAATCCGAATAATTTCGAAGACTCTGTTAAGGGGTTTTATACAGTTAAAATGTTCGAAAAATCGATTTTTTATTCTTTTTTTTTCATAATGTACATATAAGTACACACACAGAAAATTTCTTGTCAATTCGGCGAATATTCTCGAAGTTACACGCACATTTGTAATGACGTGTCAGAGCGTTCGAAAGTGCTTTTGAAACTTTGAACGCGTTTTTCTCAAAACGGTGTTTTTAGGGGAGACTTTGTCCTTGAAATTTTCAAAAAATCAATTTGAGCTAAACATGAGCAGCTAGAAGAAGAGGAGGGATGCCTCTATGGACCAGGTATTGCCGATTAGCGGTAATTGTAAACACATTTGTATAAACACATTACAAAACTTTAAACGCGTTTTTCTCGAAAACACGTTTTTAAAAATGGCTGACATTCTCCTGACCGCTGTAATTAACATATCGACCTGAAATTTGGAGAGCATACTCAGAAAATATGTCTTCACGGAATGACGGATCGTTTTTTCGATAGATACATTTTTGCATTTATTATTTATCTTTTTATGCGAAAAAAAAACGCGAAAATTCGATTTTTTTTTAAATTGCCGCCATTTTCCGAAATTTGTACTAAACGAAAAACCCATCCGTCATTCCATGACCAAAGGGTCACAGATTGATAATATGCTTTGAATTTGTGTTTCAGATTAACAAAGAGAGGGCAGTGATGTCAGCCGTTTACCTCCCGCGATTTGAGGACCTGTTTTCGCGGAGCTACAACGGCCACCATTTTGGTTTTTGTTTTTTCAAAAAAAAATTTTTTTAACGTTCTGTATATCATGAATAAAAGCAAGAAAAAAACCGCACTCAAAAAGCTTTACTCGTTTCCTTTTAAAAAAATAAAATGTAAACACCTGAAATATGGCACTCCAAGGACAAAGTCTCCGTTAAAGTCGGTGAGCAAGATTCCTCGGAAACGATTAGTCTCAAATCTGAACACAATCTTTTCAAGTATATTTTTTAGTAATTAATCGAAGGTTTTTTCTCATCGATAAATATTTTCCGTTTTATAAACAATTTGAGGCCTCAATTTTTGTAGAAAATCAATTTTTTTAGAAGGCACCATTTCGTCAAACATTATTATTTTGCTTATTTCTTCGATCAATTACAAGATAATCCATTATATGAACGAAAGATTTTTGGTTTTTCCATTTTAGATGATCCAGTCCAGAGATATCGTGCTCTACCGCAAGACGCCTTTTTTTAGAGGTGCTCCCGGAGATCAGCTATAGCAGCTTTCAAAATAATTATTTTTACAAATAAAAAATGTTAAAAACAGTTAAAAGTTACCATAATATGTGTACAAATTTTTACGTTACTAGATTTAAAGGTCTTCTCAAGAAAAATTCTTGGAAAATCGATCTTTTTGGGTCTCCTGACTGTATATAACCCCTTAAAATGGAAAGCCGTCGGAGCAATTTTAGTTCTTCGGTTCGTTTGAATGCAACCAATTTAATTTCTTTGGTCCGATCGGCTTGGCAACAATCCATAGACGCTAAATCGTGCGCTGGTCACGAATTTTTCAGTCCAAACTCGATTAGAGCAAAAGTTTTTGTCCGGCGATCATTGGCGTTGCCGGCATGGGTTGGCACCCCCTCTCTCTCAATCGCGGTCCAAAATAATTAAATTTGAATAATCGATCAATTTTATTTGTTTCACCCGAGCAAGCGTAAAGAGTTTAAGGGATACCACCGCTCTAGGATTTTGGAAAAATCGTTTTTTGGCTTAAAAAATGCTTCGGGGTAATAAAAACAATATGCAATTGGTCCTGTAGCGAACATTTTTTTTAAAGGTTCGATTATCGATTTTACCGCAGCGCCTCGGACTTCTTTCAGGCGCCTCGTACAACTTTAAACGCGTTTTTCCCGAAACCACTTTTTTCAAACTGGGAGAACGGATTACTCGAACACCTTTGCATGGATCGATTTGAAATTTCGACAGTAGCTTCACAATTACATTCTCTATGGGAGTACGTAGCCGTTTTTTTTTTTTATTAAATGAAAACTTTTTTTTAATAAACCAATTACTGCTTATTTTTTGGGCAAAAATCGATTTCTTTCTGTCAAGGTGCGCCATTTTTTCAAAATTTGATTAAAAAAAATTCCTACGTAGTCCCGTAGCTGATAATATTTAGATTATATTTTTTTTTTAGTTTTTGTTCCAGGTCTTATACTATGTGAAGCTATTTGTGAAGCTATTTGTAAAAAAACACGGTTTTCCATATGGGCTCTATCGCCGCCATTTTGTATGAAAATTATAATAACATTCTTTTATATACTTTAATATGTGTTAAATAAACCCTCTCAAAATAAATCCTATTCTTTTTTTCATGGTCCCAAAATAAATTGTCAAAGCTAGGCCTTATTTTCTGCTGCTCGAGTGGTGTTATCCCTTAAGGCGAAAAATCCCTTTAGATTTAAAAAAAATCGATTTAAAAAACAAATTTCGAAAGTATGATACGCAAAGAATATACTGACCAAAGGGAAACTCGAAATATTGAATATTTGTGGAGTTATCGCATATAGTCTAGAGCGCGGGGACAGCATGCGGTCAGGTAGCGAGTCACATGTTTAAACTTTAAACGCGATTATCTCGAAGCTACTTTTTCAAAAACTGCTCGTGTTGTAGCTCAAAAAATTATCGACCGATTTGGATGAAATTTTGGGAGGTTACTCCCAGTAATATTATCGGAAGGATATACCTAAAGTTTGAAAGCTAGCGTGTAAATAAATCATTTTTTTTTGGGTCAAATATGCCGAAAAAATGGTCGAATATTCAAATTTGGAGTAAAAAGGCTCCCAAATTTTAAATTTTGCACTTTTTCATCATTTTTTAGGTATATTCTTCCCCTTAATATGTCAGTAAACGAATAAAAAATTATTAAATCTTTTTCAGATCAACAGAAAAAGAGTGGCAACTGCAGCCCTTTTCGATGTCGCGGAAAACAGGCGTCTGAAGACCCTTAATAACGACGCCATCTTGTTGGTCATCCCCAAAAAAAAATTTTTTTCAACTTGACATTTATAGGAAACTCATGTCCAAATTTGAAAACGATCAGATTATTTTATCCCCTCTAAAAAAATTCCCGAAAAATACCTGTTTTTCACGCTCCTAAAGGGATTTCTCGCCTTAATAAAACTCGATCTATTTTCTTCGTCGTAATTTCTTAACTTGTACAAAAAGTAGCTATTTCATTGCGTAAATTAGATATTCAAATTTCACAATAAAGTGAACTGTCGGCAAAATAAATACATTAGAATTGCCGACCGATACAAAAGCAAAAAAACACTGGAAGATCAACATTTACTACCAAGTAATAGATAATATCATTTTAGATCTAAAATTCCGATTTGAGAATTTACCGTTAGGTCATCAGTTGACACATTTTTAAAATTGAATATCGTCGTTGTTATTGCAAAACGTTCTATGTCAATAACCAATCAGAACGCTTCATTCAGCTGACGCAATACGTCACGTGAAAATCCGCAACTTATCGATATTGCGATAAGTTTTTTTGGCTCTCTTGTAAGGTCGTTCGAAAATCACAGAGAACGAATTGCAATATCAACGACGATATGAAGAACGGAGAGGATTTCATCAACAATTATTTTTAAATTTCAATAACTGAAACGTCAGCCTTAGGGCACACGGCGTATTTTCTACGCGCAGACAACGCGATACGAACGCGATACACACTTGATCCACACGCTTTTTGGACTGAAAAAGTCACGAAACAAGTACTTTTATTAAAAAATGATCAAACAAATGCTGGAAATTGGAAAAAGCATATTGAAAAGGAGTACTACCCTGAGAAAACTTAAGAATCTTACGTTCGTCTGATGGTTCGATCCGTCGCTCGCAGCGATACCGGAATCTTCGCCCCCGCTTGCCTCTTTGGCAGGCTCGTTGCGTCGTTCCTTTCTTCGTGCCGCTCTGTCCCGCTGGATCTGTTTTCGACGATTATCGTTACATATTTGCTTCACAAGCATCTATATCGAACTTGACAAGCATTGTCCCGTTCGACTCTACATCGAACGGGATAAAACGTTACTCGCCTGTACATTAGCCAGGGCTTTGTTCAATTTGCTCGTCTCCAAAGCGCCGAGCGACTCCTCGGACGAGCTCGCATTCACAACCGAGTCGATCTTCATGTTGGTCCTTTTCTCCTCCAACGACGGTAACAAGAAGTATATGTTGTGCTGGGAATGAGTGACGTAAGTCTCCGAGGCTTGATGCACGAGAACGAGGTAATCCGTAATGGCGACCAAATGCGCGAATTCCGGGGGTGCACCCATCAGAGCTCTTATCAATTCGACCACGGCGTTTCCCGTCGTCGGATCGAGCACCACGCCCAAATCCTCGTACATGAAATGTTCCTGAAACACGACCAGAAATAAACACTTGATTTGAATTCATATCGATGAAAAATAAATTTCAAACGATTTTCCGAACTGACAAATATCTTAACCCCCCACAACACACTGGGTCATTTTGACCGGAACGAATTTGAAATAAAACGCCTACTTTCCCAAAATTGAAAGGTTTCAATATTTTCTTACAATTCAATTTTATGCTTGACGAATTTTTATTACGCGGACATACTGAGAAATGTTTAAAGTGGGTACCGGATTTTATTGAATAAAAACCAAACATCGCGAAAAAAAATTCATCACCTGCCGGCGGCCACGTTTTTCTGTATTTTTTGGTGATTTTGTCTCAAAGACCCTCAATATTTGTACCTTTGCGTGAAAAAAATGCGTTCATCTTTCACCAACCGTTTCCCAGAAAAAAATCGAATTGGGCCATTTTTTCGAGTCTCTATCTGGATGTAGCCCCTTAAGGGGTCGTCTCACTTTGGACGCTAAAGAGAAGGCTATTTTCATGTCTTTTTTTCGATAGGTTTATGTGATAGATATTGATATAAAAGTTGTTACACTTAATGAATACATTTTCGAAATACGTTAAAATTTTTTTTTTAAATGTATTTATGAAACCCAAATTTGTTATTTTTGCATATATCAAAAATCGTATGATATGCGCTATAGCCATAAACATACTGAATCTAAAACCGTTTGATTTTTTCGTTTCGGATTATCCATCTCCGAGATTTCATCAACAGCGCAGACCTACAATTTTTTTAGGTCATTTTTTCAACTACCATTTTCGTCTATAAATAGTGACTTAAATAAACAAAAAAAAAATGCAATGCATTTCGAAAGTGTATTTATTAAGTGTAACAACTTTTATATCAATATCTATAATGTAAACCTATCAAAAAAATCATTAAAATAGCATTTTTTAGCGTCTAAAGTGAGAAGACCCCTTAACCCTTTCAATACGGCGAACAAATCAGTTTATCCCATAACGACGCATAACATCCCATCACGTCCCAGCCGTAATTTCAATATTTTGCACGACTGGTACAGCATATGCCCCGTCAGGTGTGAAAGGGTCAAATAACATTTCTTCATTGTCGACGACTTTGTAAGCAAAGATACAGGCTACATATTCCTACCCGAATCTTTATATATAGCAAATTGAGGGGTAAGGCCACAGTAGAATTGTAAAAAAATCGATTTTTTCGCTAAAACGGTGCTTTGTCATCATAAGAATAAGTTACTGTTCGTTTTATAGCAATAAAATGTTTTTTCCACCGACTTTGAGCGTATAACGTGAACCCACCTCTGGCACGGCCATAGAGTACCTAAAACTTTAAACGCGTTTTTCTCGAAACAGCTTTTTTCCAATTGGCGTGACAAAGAACTTCAACAATTTTCACTCGATTTACTTCAAATTTAAAAGTTATGTTTCTAAATGCATTTCGCAGAGAAGTACGTAGGGAATTTCTGATTAATCGAAAACTTTTCATTTTATGAGCATTTTTATACGAAATTTTTCACTGAAAATTCATTCAACTACATACAACTCAATTCAAATACCTACAACTTTTGAATAAAACAATATTATCTGAATTCCGTACGTACTTCTCTAGGTATTCTAATGTAGATTGACGAGAATTTTTGTTTTTTGTTCTAGGTAAAAAATTGCGGATGCTAAATGTCACGCCGCAGAGCGCCTAAAAAAAGATAAAAGAAAATATCAGTAGTCGGCCGTTATGTACATCGAAAAAAAAAATATCTTTTTTCTAACCGCTTGACATTCATACTAAATAAATGTGTACTTAATTTGACGAATGAATCACTTTTTTCATGCGAAAAAAATTGTTAAATTCGCACATGATTTTATCCCCGTTACTGTGGTCCGCATAAAGTGTGATAATATTTTCCCACGCCTAGCATAGGAGAAGAAACTTCCGAAAAAGCTAAAGTCACCGCTAAAGGAAGCTTCCCCAGCGATTCAAAAGACACAAGCAGGGTGCCATTTTCCAATTCGCTCGTGCCCGTCCAAGGCCCAAATGTTCGCGTTTACCTTGCACAACATGAGAATCGCCTCGACGATGCCGACCCTGTTGAACTGAAAGGAGTTGAATTCCCGTTGGGAGTGTTGATCGCGCAGTAGCAATAGAAGAGCTTGGAGGAACAGATTGAGCGAGTCGTATCTGGCCCAAGTTCTCCAAGCGCCGAGAGCGCCCTTGATGAGCTCGGGATCGGTGACGATGGCCTCGCAATTTTGCGATATCGCGTGATTGCCGCTCGAGATGTCTTTGACGAGGATGGAGCTGTCGCAGGCGGCGTCGAGGATGGCTTTGAGTATGTGTTTGCCGGCGCGACATCTCGGTGACTCGAGAACGCGCAACAGAAGCGAGGGACCGCCCTCGGAACGATACTGATTCAACAATTCCGAGTCGCTACGTGCGAGATGAAGAACGATCGAGAGTGCGAACGCTTGATCCTCCTCGCTCGAGTCGAGCTCGACAACGCGAGCGAAGAGATAAAGAAAGACGGGTATACCGCCGACGAGGCTGGCGGCCGGCACGAGGCCACGGTACTGTTGACACTCGAGTTTCGCCGAGAGTACAGGCGCGACCGAGAGCGGCGGTTGTTGCGAGACCCGATGTTCCGGCGCGGCGATGACTCGAAAACCCGGCTGACCCGGGAACAAATTTCTCACAACGTTCGGATTAGCTATTGCCTGTGGATAGAGATGTACCGTGTTGGGATTTTGAGCCTCGTAGCTCAACAACAGATTGTCCTGTAATTCACCGAGATGCGAACTCGTCGCGTCCATCACGAGATCCCAATCGATCTTCGGCTCGGATATCTTCGTTTCAACCGCGTGACGTAGATACGTACCGCCGTACGATTTTCGCCTGCCAAGATCGAATTTTCCACCCTCGAATTTGAGCTCTCTGACGCCGTTCAGAGCGCCCGAGGCTATCAGAGGCGCGAAATGCGGCTTGACCGAGTTCAACACGCAATCGGCGAGATTCGTGTGATTCGGCCCGAGACTCGCGAGATAGAGGGCTTTCTCGCGCGTGAACACCGGACATCTGAAGACCATCAAGTTTCCCATGTACCAAGCACCGCTGCCGCTCGGACCCGTCTGACCCAGCAGAACGCACGTCGTCACTCGCTTTCTCACGAGCAAACCGTCGAAGGGCAACTGGGCGCTCGCCTCCCGCCAACCGTCGATCCACACGATCACCTCGATCACCGCGCTACGCTTGTTCAATATCGCGTCCTTGAAGTTCAGGGCGAGATGATGCCAACGACCCGACGGCAACATGCCGTTTATCGACGTCTCCGATATCGTGCGGTTCGTCTTCTCGTCCGGACGCGTCAGGCGAAATATCAGCTTGTCTGAAAGAGATTATTTGCATTGTTATTTTAGGCGGGATATACATTGAGACGGGACAGGATAAACAGTATGGAGGGATTTTTTTAACTGAGAAATAATTATTCTACAATTGTCAAACTTTAGGTGTACTTTGATAGTATGTTTAAGGGGCTGTACCAGGGTGACACTTTCAAAAAATCGATTTTTTTTGCCTTTTTTGACAGTTTATACTTTCAAGAATATGAAATGATATTTTTCAAATTTGCTGACATTGTAACTCAAAGAGCAATTATCCGATTGACTTGAAACTTAAACTGAGTATTGTTGAATATATTTACTCTACAATGACGTAGGATATTTTTGATTGGATGAAAATTGACGATTTGGCATTGAAAAAAACGACCATTTTATAGGCAAGAAAACAGACTTTTCTTCATAACTATGCCATTTTGTTAGATTTTGATATTTTTCGAAAATCCTACATCATTGTACAGGAAATACCTTCCAGTTTAACGACATTTTTTCCTTTTTCGGTTTCAGCTACTCAATCGGCCGAAATCATGTCAGCGGTGAGGGAACTTTTTTTTGGCACCTCCGAAGGGAGCGCATGAGTCGCTTGGATCTCAATATTTTTCTATGAAAAAATTATGTAATATAGGTCAAATATAGCCATATATATTCTTAATTTTCCGAAACATTTAATTGAGTACTTTTCTTCCAAAAAATTCCCGAAAATGCCCCAAATTTTCCGCGTTCACACTGGTATAGCCCCTTAAACGCGTTTTTCTCGAAACTATGTTTTTTAAAACGATGTACACGATTTCTCCACATCCAATGAACGGATTGACTTGAAATTTGTTTTACTAATTCAGAGTAACAGTAGTTAAGTCTTGACAGACGGTTTGCTTCTTAACATTTTTTAAATTAAATATTAACAATAATGTTATTTTACCTCGAAAAAATGAGAAAGAAATTCATACAAATTTGTTTGATCATTAAAACACGATAACAAAGAACAGCTCCGTCTAGTCTTAGCCAATGATATCTGTTTCAAAATAAAGGTCGTTTTTTTTTCGTTTCAGATCAATCGGATGGGCAAAATCAAGTACACCGTTCAGTCCCTCACGTTCAACGGTCCTTCACTAGATTATTCATGACTTCTTCGATTAATACTTTTTCATGAAATTTGGTACATAACTTTCTCAATGTGCATACAAATAAATGTCCAAACGATTTTTCAGTCATCTTACTTATTCCTTTAAAATTAATTACTCTAAATAACCCTGATTTTCGGGTCGTCACAGAGCCTACCCCCTTAAGCGCCGTCCTCAAAACCGCCAGTATTATTGATTACCAAAATTACATAGATGTAAGAGTTTCAAAATATCCTTTTCTCAACATATATCTATATATCGATGTGGGAACGATCACAACTCGACGAAGAGGCGCCGCTTGAACTCTCTTATCACCGTTTTTTTCTTTTTTCATGATTGCCACTGCAGCTCCCGAATATAAATCTCACGCACATTCGTCTTCGCTCTGTACCCGGCTGTGATGTCCGCGCCCGCTATTTTTTCTCAACTCCAACGAGATTAAATTTATTGGGCGAATTATTATTAAGGGGCTATACGAGTGTGACACTTTCAAAAAATCGATTTTCTTATTGTTGCCTTTTTCGACAGTTTATACTTTCAAGAATATAATTATCGTTTATATAATTTACATTAATATCATTTTATCTTGCAAAAATCGATATTTAAATCTTTAAACGCGTTTTTCTCGAAATGAGATTATTCAAATTTGCTGACATTGTCAATCAAGGAGCATTTATCCGATTGACTTGAAATTTAATGGAGTACTCTTGAATATATTTACTCTACAATGACGTAGGATATTTTTGATTGGATGAAAATTGACGATTTGACATTGAAAAAAACGGCCATTTTATAGGCAAGAAAACAGACTTTTTTTTCATAACTACGCCATGTAGATTTTGATATTTTTCAAAAATCCTACATTATTGTACAGGAAATACCTTCCAGTTTAACGAAATTTTTTCCTTTTTCGGTTTCAGCTACTCAATCGGCCGGAATCATGTCAGCAGTGGAGGAACTTTTTTTTGGCGCCTCCGAAGGCAGCGCATAAGTCGCTTGGATCTCAATATTTTTCTATGAAAAAAATATGTAATATAGGTCAAATATAGCCAAATATATTCTTAATTTTCCAAAACATTTAATTGAGTAGTTTCCTTCCAAAACATTTAATTGAGTACTTTCCTTCCAAAAATTCCCGAAAATAACCCAAATTTTCAGCGTTCACACTGGTATAGCCCCTTAAGTACGTGAAATTATTTTTTAAAATTAATTCATCATCAATGGCCGAGCTGTCGCAGAGTGTTACAGCAAGGTCGCCACGGGAGTTGCGAATCGGCGTGCAGTCTAGCTTTCCGTAGACTTTGATTTGCAAAAAAGTTCAAACATTTTTTCAGTTAGAACATGTATAGATTCTATGTGACGATAATTAACATGAAGAAAATGCAAATTTGAGAAAATGGCACACATTTACAAAAAAAATCAACATTTCACGCAACATTTCTGTAAAACGTGGATTAAAAAAGTAGTTTTTTTTTTTTCAATTTTTCAAAAACAATTCTCGTCGAGTAGAAGGTACTAATATTATCAATATTTCTACCAAGTTTCAACTCAATCGGCTTAATAGTTTTTGAGTAATCCTGCGCACCAATTTCGATAATGCAGTTTTGAGAAAAACGCGTTTAAAGTTCACGCCCGCTCCGAATCCGAACGGTGAGGCACAGCGTTGACGGGCTGTAACGTTTGAAGTTTTCCGAATTTCACTTTGAAACTTTAGGAACATATTCTAAATATTTAGTTCTATCGTTTGAAGAAAAAAAAGAAATCGATTTTTGATCGTTGTAAATGTATATCCCGCCTTAAGAGATCATCACGGTGTAACGTTGTCAAAAAATCGATTTTTTTTGCAGTCCCCGATAGTATAGACGGTTATGGACTTGCTCTTAAATTTTTGGGGCGAAATTCTAACTATTCCGGTTTCTACAGCCTTTGTCGGAAAAAGGAATTCGACCGGCGCGGACGGACGCGTTTTTCAAAACGGTGTACACTCTCAAAGGAAGAGTTTTCAAGCTATCCGTCTGAAATTTTGAAACAAAATTCTTCACGCCATTCTTCACCTTGCTATGGAAGCTTTTTGTTTAACGGGTCTCCTCAGCTTAGACGCTAAAAAAGGCTATTTTCATGAATTTTTTTGACAGGTTTATGTTATAGATATTGATATAAAAGTTGTTACACTTATTAAATACACTTTCTACATACATTTAAAAAAATTGTTTTATTTATTTAAGTCACTATTTATAGACGAAAATGGTAGTTAAAAAATGTCCTAAAAAATTGTAGGACTGTTGATGAAATCTCGGAGCTGGATCATACGAAACAAAATAAATCAAACAGTTTTAGATTCAATATGTTAATGGGTATAGCGCATATCATACGATTTTTGATATATGCAAAAATAACAAAATGGCTGACATTTTTCGAAAAAAAAAAAAAACAAAAAAAACAAAAAAAAACGTATTTTTCATCGTTTTTGGCAAAAAAAGTAGTGAATATTAAAATTTTAAAAATCCTTGTTACACTACCATAGCTATAGTTGTAAAGAATATGAGGTTAAAATTTCATAAGGATCGGTTTAGTAGTTTCGAAGATTTTATCAACAAGCCGTCGAAAAACGTTGTTTCGAGAAAAACGCGTTCAAAGTTCGTTTGGTTTACATAAATACATAAAAAACATTTTTTTAATGTATTTCGAAAGTGTATTTATTAAGTGTAAGAACTTTGATATCAATATCTATAATATAAACCTATAAAAAAATTCATGAAAATAGCCTTTTTTAGCGTCGAAAGTGAGAAGACCCCTTAATCTTCTTATTTTTTTAACGACAAACTGTCGAAAAAATATGCTGAATGGAACACTTTTTCAAACCACCGCCATTTTGTCAATTTTGATTTTTGAAAAACCTCCACAGCAAGATAGCGCTTTTTATAATGATTAATAATCTTTTTACAAATTTTGTTTCAGATAATATTTACGGCCAGAATCGTGTACACAGTGGACTCCCGTTTTTCGAAGACATTTTCAACCGTTAAAAAAGAAGTAAATAAAAAATATTTTTCTGTTCCTGGTGAGTGCTTGATTTGACATAAAAAAATTAGACTCATTAGCGTATTTTAATCATCAAGAAAAAAAGTACAAAAAATCAGCTATTTTTCGACCCGTTACACTGTGATGATCCCTTAAGTGTTCTAGACAACAGCAAGGACCGAAGAGCTGGGACGACGGCAAAGGGTTGAACAAGCCCTCTCGATGAAGGAAGCTATGGAGTTGGAATAACTTTGTCTATACCTGATCGCAGATCCAACCAGGTCTCCAGCACGAGCGATTCGAAACCGACGGACATCAGGTGAATGATCGTCGTAGGGGTGGGCGGCGAAGCTGATCCGGCAACAACTACGGTGCGAAAAAACGAATGACATTTTAACGGTATAAGGAAAAGGTGAAACTCAAAAGGCCAATTACGTCTCCCTCTCTCTCTCTCTCTCTCTCTCTCTCTCTCTCTCTCTCTCTCTCTCTCTTTCTCTCTCTCTCTGCGGCAACAATTACTAAATGTAAGGAATTCCTTTCGTGGAGGGCCGTATTTCGTGAGGGCATAAGCAGGGTCCTTCTGAATCATTGGTAAATTACTGTGGCGCTTAATAAAAATAAAAGTCACGCCGATAGACGCAGTTTTCGACTCTTATAAGCCTTATATATATATATATATATATATATATATACACAAACACACATATATATATAATTTTTCGGAACAAAGTTACCGACTAAAAATAGTTTTTTTTTCTACCAATAGGTGGCACTAGATGACGAAAAAAAAAATTACCGGCTGTAGCGTCTATAAAACTGTTGACTTGAAACACGTTTTTCTCAAGACCATGTTTTTGAAATCGGCACGCAGCAGAACTCGAACAATTTTCGGCCAATCGACTTGAAATTCTAACTGTACCTGCTTAGATTGCTTTAACAGTCAAGTACAAGCGCTTTTTTCAATAAACTGAAAATTGTAAAAAATAAATCACTTTTTATATGGAAATTATGGTCGAAAAAACGAACTTTTTTTCAGACTCGTCTCTATTTTTTCTTTATATTATTATCTAATTTCCCCCGTACTTCATTGCTTAAACTTATATAATTAACAAAAATATTTCACTCTCAGTTCCAGGATTACATTTACGACAGTTCTACTGCGTGCCGCGGAGACGTTTGGCTGAAAACCAGTAGTGCTATAATGACTCGTGCGCCGCCAATTAGTATTCTTTTGAAAAATAATTTTGCATAATTCAATATATACCTCATAAAGCCTAAAAGTTATTTCGACCATGTATTTTATTTGTTTCTTTAAAAAAAATTCGAAAGAAAACAGTCGAAAATGGGCAGTTTCAGTGGTGTCCTCCCTTAATGTCCATACAAATAAATGTCCAAACGATTTTCCAATCATCTTACTTATTCGTTCAAAATTATTATTTTTTATTAATAACCCTAATTTTTGGGTCGTCAGAGTGGCCTAACCCCTTAAGGTAACCCTATCGCTTCACACTAGCCATACCATTGACCATACTTGAGACTCGTACAATTGATATTTTTAACACATGAAAAAAAATATATTTGCAATAACTGAAATTTTCCATGTGTAAACTGTTGAATGAATGTTCGCATTTAAGACGGAATGCCACCTCATCGCGGTCGGTATGGTAGAGCAATTGTAGATACCCAAAAATCTTTGAAACGGCTCTTCAGGTCCCGTCGAAACTTTGCCAAACGACGTCAAATAGATAGACGAACAGCTGTCTGCCCCTCAAATTTTCTGAATTTGAGAAAAAAAAACGTAGATCGGGTTATCATAAGCCAATCCACGGTTTTTTTTCTCGAATTCATAAAATTTGAGGGGCAGACAGCTGTTCGTCTATCTATTTGACCTCGTTTGACAAAGTTTCGACGGGATCTGAAGAGCCGTTTCAGAGATTTTTGGGTATCTACAATTGTTCTACCATACCGACCGCGATGAGGTGTCATTCCGTCTGAATTAGAAAAATGAAAAAATAGTTATTCCAACGATTCGCGCAGTATTTCTAGGTTTGATATTTGGCAACATTGGTTCTATCTCCGTCTCATTTTACTCAACCAGGCGAGTTTAACCTCCATGCTTTACCTCCAACCTCGATCTGTCAAAACAATGTCAGGTGCGGGAAATATAAAGCATTGTATTCGGGCGACGACTGGTAAAAAGCGTGGAAAATTTGTGTCGGCGAAATATGTCGGTTAAAAATGAAATATGTGTGGAAATTCGAATGAGTGAAATGAGGTTAGGACTACAGTCAGCTGTTGCCTTGCTGTCACGTCTCTTTATCGTAGCAAGTGGTAATAAATCCAATACCGGAAGTTCAAATTAAACTCGATATTACATAAACAATTAGATCCATAAGCGTAATTTTTTCTGGGAGCACTGGATTACCACAAGTGTTAAGTATGTAAATTATTTTTAAGAAACTGACGGATTCCCACTATTATATACACTTTTGTAGCGACCGGAAATTGGGTTTTTGTATGTCGCCTCGGACTTCCTTCACAAAAATACGCAATTTTAATATTTCTGTTCTTTGTAATTAGGTCGATAAACGACCCTGAAATTTTACAGAGACGATTATTAATATATGTAGTGAAGCTCAAAAAACTATAAAAATCCTACCTTAATCTGTTATTTGGTAAACAACAGTATTAACGTCAAATGAAAAATGGTCGACCCTATTTTTTCTTTCCAAATCATAAAAGCAATTGGTTTCCGAAATCAGAGTTGGGCGTAATTCTATTTATAAATACGAATTTATTCACATAGTGATTTTCATGAGAATATAAATACAAATTTATTCATACTTTACTTATCGTAAATACGAATACAAATAAATTCGTATTCACACTTGTATTCACATGCATGCATACAAATACAATTGTATTCACAAATATTCTAAACATACAAATAAATTCACAGAAAAAATTGTGAATATTCACAAAAAAATGTGAGCATTTACAAAAAATCCTGTGAATTAAAAAAAATTGACATCAAAATCTGTGAATGCAAATGTATTCACAGAAATTGTAAATACAAAAAAATTCACAAAATAAATTGTGAATTTTTTTGTATTTAAGACATATTAAAATCAAATTCACAATGATTAGATTAAAATTTACACCAAAAGTGAGGTGTTACGTATTTTGAGAGAAAACATTGCGTCGAGGCAAAGAAATTTTTGCAAACAAAGTTGTGAGTTTCAAATATGACATTATAAATATGAAAAAATTCATAAAATGAGTTGTGCATTTCCTCAAGTCGAAGAAAATTAAAATCGCATTTACGACAATTATAATCAATTTAACACCACAAGTGAGTTGTTACGTATTTTGCGAGAAAACATTGTGTTGAACTCAACACAATGTTTTTGCTCGACGCAATGTTTTCTCTCAAAGTACGTAAGAACTCACTTTTGGTGTAAATTTTAATCTAATTATTGTGAATTTGATTTTAATTTGTCTTACATACAAAAAAATTCACAACTTATTTTGTGAATTTTTTTGTATTTACAATTTTTTGTGAATACATTTGCATTCACAGATTTTGATGTGAATTTTTTTTAACTCACAGGATTTTTTGTAAATATTCACAATTTTTTCTGTGAATATATTTGTATGTTCAGAATATTTGTGAATACAATTGTATTTGTATGCATGCATGTGAATACAAATAAGTGAAGTATGAATAAATTTGTATTTATATTCACATGAATATTACGATGTGAATAAATGCGTATGCGTATTTATAAATAGAATTACGCCCAATTCTGTCCCAAACTCACTTTGGTAAATATTCGGAAGTGTCACTCCTGTCAGAATTGAGCTGATTTTTTTTTCACCCAAACAAACCCAAATACTCCATTGAGAAATATAAACTGAATATTGTCGAAAATTTTCTTACCTAAGTCTCGATGTATATTAGTGTGTTTACTTTTGTGTTGCCCAGTGTATTGGTGACCTATTCGCACATTGTATTTGCATGTTTACATTTTACCGAAAAAAAATGTTCACGCATCAAAAACATTATGCGCCATTAAAATATAACTTAATACAAAGTTTTATAATCATAAAAAATTGATTAAAAAATTGACAGCCTTTTTTTAGCGGGAGTGACACTTCCGAATATTTACCCTCACTTTTTCCCGAACGGATTTTTTAACCAACCATTCGGGGAAATAAAAAAAAAAAAAACAACCGCAGTATTTCCGGTACTCCATCAGCGAGAAAATATTGACATCTCATTGGCTCCATGGCATTCGTATTGGGCAAACGGAAGAAAAACAGCGTGTACGTACCATCGCGACTCCAATTGTCAGAGAGGACACCCCAGTCGGACAAGCTCTCGCTCTCGGAGTCGAGGGCCGGAGCAACGGAGACGGTGGTGCCACGTGCGGCGGCAGACAGCCCTCTCTCGACTCTGAGCCACATGGAGGCCGAGCAACCGTTGAGCCAAAGTGGCCAGGCCAGTTCTGGGCCAACCGGCAAACAGGCTGCGTGCACTGACCAGGGACTGCATATGCCCGAGGACAAGTGTCTCTTGCGAAAATTGTTAACCATGTTCTCGGCCTTCTCCGAGTCCCGGTCGGGACTCTCGTGATTCTTCGGCACGGACTCGGGCTCGCCAATCGCCGGAAAGGATATGATGAAGTTCGGCTGGGGACGTGACGCCAGGACAAGACGAAAGAGGGGCTCCAGGAGAGGCAAGAGCGGCGGAGAACGGACCTTGAAGAAGGACAGATACGAGACCAGTTCCGAGGGCGATATCGACTGCGTTGCCAATAGCGTGAAGACTTCCAAAGCAGCGTGTTGCAGATCTGTACAAAAATGAACTTACAATTGAACACGAACTTGACGATCATCAGCGATTCCCAATCGGGCTTGAACACTTTTTTATCGCGGGTGTATGGAGTCTTACGGAAATGCTGTTATGGCGATAAAGATTGAATGCATCGGTACTACGTTTGTTCTAAGCCTAACAAGGAACATCACTTAGGGGGCCAGTCCACTTTGAATATTTCAAAAAATCGATTCATCATTGACTTGAAGAAATCAACGATGATGAGCAATCAGAAGGGATTTTGTACGGTGCAGGAATTGCCAATTGAGTTTAGGTAAAAGTTTTTCATGGTGGAAACTTCACACGCGTTTTTCTCGAAACAACGTTTTCAAAATCTAGCTCCATCGTATCTCTAAAAGCAATAAAAGGATTCGCTTGAAATTTGAATCACATATTGTAAACATGATTCGCAACAAGATGACCCGCGATGGTTTTAAAATTTTGATTTTTACTCTTTTTTGCGAAAAACTGCAAAAAAAAAACGCGTTTTTTTACTTTTTTCGGTTTTCATCTGCCATTTTTTTATTTTTTGATAAAACTTTATATCCGAGGGTCATTTTGTAGCTGGTGTCATACTGAATCTAATGGACTTTGATTTTTTTGTTTCAGACAAGCCGTTGCCGAGTTGACATGGAGCTACCTAGCCCACCTATTTTTGAGGCGTTACGTTAAACTATAGTTTTTGTCCTTAAAAATGGATAAAAATTAATTAAAATTTTTTTAAGTGTATTTCGAGACTTTATTTATCAAGCCCAACAACTTTTATATTCATATCTTTTATAAAATCCTCAAAAAAAATCGCGAAAATAGCCTTTTTTCGTGGCTCCAAAGTGGACTGGCCCCTTAAGGCGAGGTATCATTTGCACCGACCAAAAAATCGATTTCTTTTTTTTCTTCTTTAAACGATAAAACTATATATGTAGAATATTTTCCCAACGTTTCAAAGCGAAATTCGGAAAACTTCAAACGTTACAGCCTGTCAACGCTGTGCCTCACCGCTCAGATACGGAGCGGACGCGAACTTCAAACGCCTTGTTCCTAAAACCGCATTATCGAAATTGGCGTGCAGGATTACTCAAAAACTATTAAGCCGATTGAGTTGGAACTTGGTAGAAATATTGATAATATTGGTACCTTCTACTTGACGAGAATTGTTTTGAAAAATTGGAAAAAACTACTTTTTTAATCCACATTTTACGGAAATGTTGCGTGAAATTTTGATTTTTTTGTAAATGCCTGCCATTTTCTTGAATTTGCAAAAAAAATACGTTTTATTTTCGACAACCGTTTCCCAGAAAAGAAATCGGAATTTGGCCATTTTTTCGGGTCTCTAGGTAAATGTAGCCCCTTAAGGGGTCTTCTCACTTTAGACGCTAAAGAAAGGCTATTTTCATGATTTTTGATACGTTCATATTATGGATATTGATATGGAAGTTGTTACACTTAATAAATAAACTTTCCAAATACATTTAAAAAAAAAATTCGAATTCATATAACCCAAACAAACTTTAAAGGCGTTTTTATCAAAACAACGTTTTTCGACGGCTTGTTGATAAAATCTTCGAAACTACTGAACCGATCCTTATGAAATTTTAACCACACATTCTTGCCAACTACAGCTATAGCGCATATCAAGGATTTTTTTAAATTTTGATATTTACTAATTTTTTTTCCAAAATCGGTGAAAAAAAAACACTTTTGTTTTCGAAAAATGTCCGCTATTTTGTTATATTTGCATATTTTGAAAATCATATGATATGAGCTATAGCCATAAACATCCTGAATCTAAAACCGTTTGATTTTTTTGTTTCGGATGATCCATCTCCGATATTTCACCAGCGCAGACCTACTATTTTTTAGGACTTTTTTTTAACTACCATTTTCGTCTATAAATAGTCACTTGAATAAATAACTTTTTTTAAATGTATTTCGAAAGTGTATTTATTAAGTGTAACAACTTTTATATCAATATCTACAATATAAACCTATCAAAAAAATTACGAAAATAGCCGTTTTTTAGTGTCTAAAGTGAGAAGACCTCTTAAAAGATCGAAACACAAGTGTATACCTTGATGTTGAGGATCCTTGCTGATGAGAACGTGTTCGAAGCCTTTGAGTATTCGCATTATCGCCCCGGAGCCAGCGAGCGCTGCGCAGCTCGATGCGCTTTCGCGGCAAGTTACCGCGACCCGCCTCAGTCCACCGCTAACGATGGCCCCGCGTTCACCCTCCAAGCCCCTGAAAATAGCGACCATTCACGAATTACATTCCGATCGTTATCACCGACTCCAGTGCGACGAGGAGCAGTTGTCATCCATTCAAAGTATAGCAAGATCTCGATTTGAAAAAACGCAGCTTCGCCCGCCACGAGCCACGCCCACGCGGCAGCGCGATAGGCGCCGCGGTTCCCCCCTCTACGAGCCACGCGCACCAGCGCCGGCCGCTATAGGCGCGCCGTTTCCCCCACCGCGAGCCACGCCGCGTGGGGGCACAGCGAAGAAGCAGGTGGAAGGAGTAACGGTCCAGTGCAGAGTTTCCTGAACGAAGGTCCCACTCTAACGTCAAGTCAATCGACTTACTGTTCGCTGAAATGAATGAGCAGATCGACAGCGAGAGAACAGAGCGCGGGGTGAGCGTTGGCGTGCCCTCTCGGCTCGACCACCGGACCCAGAGGATTCGTCCTCTTGGGTGTTCCGTTCGGTGGACTTCGACCTTGAACCTCGACGTCGGCCTCGTAACCGTCGTCGGCCGTCACGTACTCCCCGGTACTGCTGTCCTCGCCACCGCAATCCGGCAAAGTATCCAGGGTCATTGCCGGAAGCTGCAAAAAAAAAACACTATTTTTCTCTCTCGTCATTCACTTTCCCCTCCTCTCATCAGATGGTAGAGTGCAAGATTCTTCTCCCGGAATGAAAATTGCTTCGTGGCAGTTACGTGAATATTATTATGATTGGTGAATGACTTTTGTTGGTCCCTAATCATATACCGTTTAGCAACCGCCGTCTACTTGTAAAATCCATCATGACAACGCACCAAAGGATTTTGATGAACCGGCCTGAATCGAGCTTTTTCGGGCACTAGAGAGCGATCAAGTTGTGTCTTAAGGGGCTATACCAGTGTGACACTTTCAAAAATCGATTTTTTTGCCTTTTTCGACAGTTTATACTTTCAAGAATATCCTGTAATTCGCAGCATTTACGGTACATATCATATTATCTTGCAACAATCGATAGTTAAATCTTTACACGCGTTTTTTTCGCAGTGAGTTTTTTCAAATTGGCTGACATTGTAACTCAAAGAGCAATTATCCGATTGACTTGAAATTTGAACTGAGTACTCTTGAATATATTTACTCTACAATGACGTAGGATATTTTTGATTGGATGAAAATTGACGATTTGGCATTGAAAAAAACGACCATTTTATAGGCAAGAAAACAGATTTTTTTTTCGTAACTACGCCATTTGGTTAGATGTTGATATTTTTCGAAAATCCTACGTCATTGTACAGCAAATACCTTCCAGTTTAACGACATTTTTTCCTTCTTCGATTTCAGCTACTCAATCGGCCGGAATCATGTCAGCAGTGGAGGAACTTTTTTTTGGCGCCTCTGAAGGCAGCGCATAAGTCGCTTGGATCTCAATATTTTTCTATGAAAAAATTATGTAATATAGGTCAAATATAGCGAAATATGTTCTTAATTTTCCGGAACATTTAATTGAGTGCTTTTCCTCCAAAAAATTCCCGAAAATCACCCAAATTATCAGCGCTCACACTGGTATAGCCCCTTAACATTGGAAGAACTCATTTGCAGCGTCACATAACCACATTAAAAGAAATGTATCTCTGATTCGTCTTCAATTATGAACGTTGGTGATTCCGACTCACTATCGCACTGTTTGGAAAGAATATGGCGAGATTTAAACACTGTTACGCTGTCAAATATAACTTGATCTCCCAGATACTCAATATATAAACGTATACGAAGGACTACGCATTGACAGAACGGCCCGCCTGCATTGCAGCTCCACGAAGATTCCATCATCCGCCACAGCCCCACATTCGACGTGTTCAATTAGTTTGTACTTAGTGGCATGCTACTAAGACATCGCGAATCCCGGATGTCGATGCTAATTAATTAACTCACTCGAGGTCGCATCGGTTGTGGCATTGTTTGTTCCTGGCTGGGCCTCAGCATGGACACTCTCAGCAGAGCTTCGACCAGCATGGCTATTCCACGACCCAGCTTGATGCCTCCATTTATCAGCGCTTTTCCCAGCTCCGTGACGACGTCACAGTCACCTAAATTTTTGCCACAAGCCATTACACTCTACGCCGCTAAGATTGTTCACTGTGAAATTTATCGCGCGAATTCGCAATGGAAAGGAACACGAAGAGCAAGATTGTGAAGAGATTTTTGGGTGATTTGATGTTTCGTACGAATTGATGTTATTGACGCGATAATGAAACCGCGATGTACGCGACGAATCTCGAGATTAAACTGGTGAGAGATATACCTCGCGAGCACTGGAGCATCCAGAAGTGTTTTCGCGACAGTTGCTTCTGACGATACACATATATATGCTGCCGTAATAATCCGCGCAGCTGTGACCGAGGGTCACCTTTATAACGAACACTCACGGCAGTGCCGAATAAAAATGAAGTCGCTCTCGAGATGCGCCATTTAAAGAAAAATATACTAATTCATTGTCACACGTTACGTCAATGCACGTACAACGATCGATTCACTTACACAGAGGCGATGTCAGGCAACACGTGATTAAGGCCTCGATCAAACGGTGGGCCGATTTGCTCGTGTCTGCAATGCGAGAGAAGAAGAGAATATGAAACTGCCTACGTATCGCGTACGTCAACGTGCGGGATATGGAGATTAAGCGTGTGATTAATCGAGGAGAGTTAATTGCCTCGAGGTATTAGAGGAATTCTTGACCCTTTTACGGGGGATGGAATAAGTTCGAGATGATTGTGCGAGGAATTTTCTTTCTTTCTTACCAGAGCTGATCCATTCGCATTGGCAATTGATTACGGTGGGTTTAGTTGGTACGGAAATTAATCAATTTGTACACAAGCAAGTTTGCATTCGGTGTGAGGAGGGTAAAGAAAAAAGAAGGAATGAGGGATGCAGAAGTTGACCAGTTGTTTTTGAGAAGAGACTACAGATGTTGTCATCAGAAGCAATGGAATGTCATGCGGTAGTAGAGCGTGGACTATCGGAGCTTTTTCTAGTGACGGTATTATTTCGATGTCAACAAGTTGTAATATCGGAATACCGGTAATTCGATGTTTTCCGAAATTTATGTGAAACCGTGATTAAAAATGGTAGAAGCTTGAAAGTGAAGATAGAAGTTGTAGAAATAATAAAGTATAGCCAACGAGGAACATCACTTGAGGGAAGGTTCTGTCTTGTTGGGCCAAAAAATGTTCGATTTTTCACCAATTTTTTATGCGAAAAGTATTAAATATAGAACGTTGATATTTGGTATGTTGACTAAGCGGTCTTTATTCAACATCAAAATATTTTTTTAAGTTTGACAAAACATGGTGGTGGGAGTGGGAGCAGCCACGTATGTTGGTGCGCGGGCGATGACATTCTTCGCTTGCGGAAGTCCTAAGTCCCAGACAGGTGACCTGAGGCCCAAAAAAATCGAACATATTTTTACTTTGTACAGAATTGTGTATAAGTTGACCTAGAAGCAAGAAGAAAAATAAAAAAATAAAAAAATACTGAGCAGGTAACTGCGAACATTTTTGGAAAAAAAAACAACCTTCCTTCCGATCGCTCACTATTTTTTATTTTTCAATTTTTCTTCTTGATTCTAGGTCAACTTTTGAACAATATTGTGCAAAGTAAAAACATGTTTAATTTTTTTGCTTCAGATCACCTGGCCGGGACTTAAGACTTCCGCAAGCGAAGAATGTCATCGCCCGCGCACCGACATACGTGGCTCCTCCCACTCCCACCACCATGTTATGTCAAACTTTAAAAAATATTTTGATGTTCAATAAAGACCGCTTAGTCAAGATACCAAATATCAACATTCCATATTTAATACATTTCGCATAAAAAATTGGTGAAAAATCGAACATTTTTGGACAGTGATGTCAGCCGTTTACCTCCCGCGATTTGAGGACCTGTTTTCGCGGAGCTGCAACGGCCGCCATTTTGTTTTTTTTCAAAAAAACATTTTTTTTAACGTTCTGTATATCATGAATAAAAGCGAGTAAAAAACCGCACTCAAAAAGCTATACTCGTTTCCTTTAAAAAAAATAAAATGTAAACACCTGAAATATGGCACTCCAAGGACAAAGTCTCCGTTAAGATGGTTGAAACAATGACCGCACAAAAACAGAGGGCATCTAAAGCTTCGTCTTTTAGAGACGACCTTATCTTATGGCAGGTGTAAGCCGCGAAAGAAGAGGCCCTTTCTGATTCCGCACTTGTGGATAAAAATGTCGACACTTCGGAATTTTTTAATGTAGGATATAATATTTTAAGGCTGTTAAACGTAATATGAAAAAGAGTAAAAGTATTAGGATGTTGAACAAGTTCTCGCTGTTTTAAGTGGAAATTAATGCTTTATTTAAAAAAAAATCATTCCTAACGCTCTGAAACGTTTCGAAACTGTTGGGTGATGAAGTCCTAATGGTTCTGCAAGTTCAGCTAGCGTCCGACACGAGTCTTCATTAAGTAGTGCCTCCAATTCAACACAGCAACATCATCATTTTTCATGCATCTGAACCAATCTTTGCATGTTGTTTCCGACAGAGCATGGTCGCCGTAAGTCTCAACAAGAACTTTGTGTGCTTCAGCTGCAGATGTTCAAAAATAAAGTAGGACAGTCAAATTCCCCGCTGATGCTCTTTTTTGGCAGGGAATTTGACATGTTTAACACTATGGAAAAAAAAGTTGTTTACATTTTGGTGAAATGACATAGGGTCAAAGTTGAAACAGTGGCAACAGTGGGTACACTGAACTTTTTCTGTTTCTCAGAAGTGGACATGTATATATGCGCGTCTTTTTTACATTAGAACTGCCCTCGGATGCCAATAGGTTTGAACCTGTATGTGAATCGCTCCCGTGCAATTCGGTTGTGAGAGGTGATTTTATATTATTTTTGGTGTCAAAAGTTGAAAAACCTGCTGAGTTTGTATGTTTTTTGCTTCTTTACCTATCGCAGTTATGTTCGAAGTCATTGTTCTCCCGCAATATACAGCTATATTGCGGTATTTGAGCATTGTGTTTGTTAACCTAACAAAAAAAGAAACTTGTCAGTACCCGCTTCAGAAAAAAAGAGAGGGTCGGTACACAGTGGCTCAATTTTTCGAGGTACACAGAGGTGAGTCATAATATGGATATTTTCGCGTTGTGATTTAGATAGGTACAGGTACTACCTCATTAGGTAGGTACTCACTGTTGATTAATATTCAATAAATGATTGTGATTGATGTCATAATATGCTGTTTTTTAAAAATTAGTTTTACAATAGTTTATTGTACAATATTCCCCATTGTATAGAGAAAAGCACTCCATTACCTACAAGTGTACAGTGGATCAGGGTAATTTTCTTCAAATTTTGCTTGATTTTGAAAATTTGTTTCACTGTGAAGTTAGGCATGTTTCACTGTATACACCCCCAAGTAGACAGTGGCTCAAATCCCATTTTTCAAAAAATGGTTATTATCTCAATATCTATTGGGTTAGGCCGTTCAGTGTCTTTCAACAAAATGAACCCATTGAACACACCTCACGTTTAGTCAAGGTTTCATTAAGATTGTGTGAGTGGTTAGGCAGCATAGGCCTCTGAAAAAAATGAGCCACTGTTCCGACTCTGACCCTACACTGAATTTTCATGCTTGCTTGTAGTACTTCTTTATAGAAGCGTTACCATCTTAAACTACACACATACAGTTCTGGTACCGCCATCCGTTGGAAAGCAGCGAAAACTATTCAACGTCCTAATAACTTAAATGGAAATAATAACAATTACAATATTTCAATTCTTTCTTCTCTGATATCGAAATATCGGTATTGTTCGAATCCAATATCGGTTTGTCAATATCAGATGTTGGCTCCGATATTCCGATCTTTCGATATCCTAGAAAACGGGTATCCATGCTCTATGCAGTAGTGCATGATGAAACTGCCTGTGAGCAACATTCCGGTCATTCTCTGAGCCTGAAATAGTCACCTGACACGTGCGCTGTGAAAATTGAGAGAGATCAAAAGCGTTAGATGAGCTCACCTTTTATTTTGTCGGTGGCTATCTCAACGGCGAGAACTTTGAAGAGCCTCAAGGACTTCTCGGCGAGTGGCTGACGCGAAAGTTCAACGCGAAATCTGGGGCTGGAGAGTGCGACGCCAGCGGCGGCTCTCCAGGCGGCGCTGGCCTGAAACAGGCAAATCCTATTCCGGACACCATCCTCAGGCTCAAGCTGACTCTCTTTGTCGCCATTTGCATCCTCGCGCAGTTTGTCCTCTTCGGCGGACAGGAAGTGTTCGTCGGACGACGTAATCTCTTCGTTCTTGAGTTCGAGCCACTCGCTCCTCGTTTTGTTGTCCGATGACGGATGTTCCTCGATGTTCCGTGGGAAAAACGACAAATCCGTCGATCCGTCATCCTTCTCCATGCCGGAGTATAGGCGATTGTCGCTTCGATTATCGGCCAAACGTTCGTGCTCCTGGTCTGCGATCATCGACGTCCGAGATTTCCTCAGCGGCTCTTCGAGCGTCGCCCGTAGGTTGTTGGCATTCTCGAGGACGTCGAGCAGGTCATCGGTCTCGGTCTCGAGTGCTCGAAAGAGTGCGGTGAGCGCCGGCGCCTCCGCCATTCGAAGTTCCATCGGATCCTCGCAGCATGACTTCCAGATCTCCATGATGACGACGACCTCGAGAAGTGCGTACACGTGTCTCGTGAATGCCGGATTCGGCAGCAGGCTCAGTGCGTCCTCGAGGCCTTTCATCTCGGTGAATCGTTCGCACATTGGCGCATTGACGACGAGGCTCGCGATCACCGAGAGGCACGACTGCACGAGAAACTCCGCGTTCGCCTCGTTTCGCTTCTCGGCGTAGCTGCTCTTCGCCCTCAGGAAGGTCGGATGAAACACCCTGAAGAGCATCTCCCTTCTCACGTGGAAGCTCGAGTTCGGCGTGACCTTCAGAAGATGCGACATGACGACGTAGCAGAGTTTCGAGTCTTCGGGAATCAGGAGGTCAGCGTAGAGCTCGAGAAAGTCCCAATTGTAGCCGTTGGGTTTGCTGCAAGTGTTGCAGGTGTCAGGGCCGGGATAGGCGCCGAGTTCCTTGAACAGAGTTCTCTCGAGGAGCGCCAACGAGGGCGCGTAAGTCTGTGGATTGCGTTGCTTCAGGAAAGCGACGATGCTTGAGAGGAGAGTCCTCGGTGGAAAGCAGCAGCAAGTGCCAGCAGCGGTGATGACCTTGAGCAGTCTAACCTGAAGATCAACGACGAACGAGTGAGCCTCCTTGGTGAGTGAGGTCAGAGTGACGAAGAGGGACGAGACGCAGCAGGCCTGTTCGACGATGCTGCCGACGGTTGGCCGAGCGTAGGTAGCGCCTAGGACGCCGAAGTGATGATGCGCCTCGATGGCGTCGATGCAGGAACGATGACGCGATCTTTGACAGTAACCCATGTGGCAGAGATCCTGGCGGACGCGCTTGAGGGCGCTGATGAGGGCGCCTATCATGTCGATTACCTTGCGAGCTCGGGTCACCGATCTCGACTGGTCGACCGACGGGAGATTGACGATCGCGAGGATCGTACGCTCGACCAATTTGCCGTCTTGGCTCTCGGTGAAGAGCTGAAAGAGCTCCAGGAAGTCTTTGAGCTTCTCGGTTGTGCCGCGCTGATGCAGCAGGCAGTAGAGGAACGTGATTATCCCGTAGGTCGTGGCGAAGATGAATTCCTGCAGCAGCGAACCCTCGTCTGGACGCATGACCGTTACTGGCTTGCTGCAAGCGTCCTCCAGGAGCCTCAAGGTCATCGGCAGTAGGCCGTTGTGGATGACCGCGGTGGTTGGCTCGTCGGCTCGCAAGACGCGCTCCATAGCGCCGAGCATCAACCTTGCCGCGGCTGCTTTGAGAGTCGCGCACTCGGTGCCCGTCAATCCAGTGCCGTCAATGCCGAATTGCAACGCCCAGAGGGTGTCCAGGGCGAATTTAAGTACTTGAACGGCCGGCGTTTGCTCGGCCGGGGTCGCGTAATCTCGCAGACCCTGGAGCAGTTGGATTATCAGGAGACTCGTCTCGAAGTGGCTCGTACGAGTGTCGAGAACTCGCTTCACCCGGTCGTCGATGAAGTCCTGCCAGGTCTTGCGAACCGGACGCGGTGGAAGCTCGTAGAGCGTCGCCTCCCAACGATGCTCCTCGTCGCTACGCACCACCGAGGTGAAGTACTCGAAGTCCATTGGATTCAGGCGAATCTTGAGGGTCAACGAGCGCGCCTGGTCGATTCCGTCGGATACCACTTCCGACTCGCTCGTCGCGTTCTCCGTTGCTTGCTTGACATCGCCGGATGTTGCTTTTGACCAACGCTGAAGATTCGATGCTCTGCCGCTCGTTACCGTGCTCTGTCTCCTCGTGCGCTTCCTCGATGAGAGGTTTGGGTCTACGTTGTTCATCATACGGTTGCCCTTTCCAATGCTCTTTCGCTTCGTGTGCGGTATTATCTCCACCGTGTCGACCGTGTCGTCGTTGCAATGGAATCTCACGTAAGGATTCGCAGCCACCGAGCGCTCCTCCTCTTGGTTCCCGTCTTGAAGAGCCACCGGATACAACGCCACCAGCAGAGCAACGAGCTCCCGGCCGCACGATAAACCACGCACCCCCAGAAGATGGAGGACCGCCAACGAACGCCATCCTCGCTCCTCGAGAAGATACTTTCGCAGGCCTAACAATTCACCACCGTCGATACGCGCAGCGCACAACGAGTGCACGTCCGACAAGAGCTCGCAGGCCACCAATGTCGATACTCCACCGCCACCGACCGAACTGGGAACAATTTTGACAGTTGGGTCGTCAGGGACAGTTGTCGATCGTGGACAATGGTGGGACGGAGCGAACTGACGCTTACTGAGTCATGAAGCGCATGTTGTCAAACGGTGGGAAAGCTTGCAACGTTGGAATGTAATGGGTACCAACTTTTTGTTACCGGTTTGGGTTGTGGAAAGTAGTCAAACTTTTTCAGGTATGCTCGTTGGAGATTTACGATCTTAAGGTAGTTCTGTAGTTTTGGTCAAATCTCAGGAATTGGCTGAAATCTAAGGTGTAGATATGACCTTCATGGACTGATGCCCAAAAATTCAATTCGATTTACCGTTTAGTTCATGAGATAATTGCAATTGAATGTGGGTATTTTTGTACGAGATCCCTATACCTGACACGTCAACCGATAGGAGTTTGCTCGCATTTCTCGATATAGGTTCTAAACGGATCTTAGGATTTCAAAATGAAAACACACGTGTACACAGTACTATTGTGGGATTGATTTTTTTTTAAATGACAAACTTTGACCGTTTAGTTTCGGAGATATCGACTTATGAAAAGTGGTAATTTTATTCCACACCGAACTCGGGCCCAACCATCTGTGACGGAATGGCAACAGTGTACGCTGCAGCCAGCTGATCGGCGCGTGGTCTGGGAACTCAAAGCGTGTTTTTTCCCCGAGTTCTAGTAATTCTGAGACGGATGGGAAATAAATTTATTCTGCAAAAAAATTTAATTCGTTGAATTTATGCATGTATTTGTCTTTGTTACAGCGACTACAATTTAAACTGTCGGCAAGATTTTGTAAATCCACGATCCGACGTCCTTCGACAGCGAATTTTCGTTGCTGATCGTTGAGGTTATGGTTATTCTCATCGCGTTTAGCCGCATTTGCTTGACACATGGCTGCCACAGCTTTCAGTCTTTTAGCAAGCGCCTTTTTCCTTGCAAACTTTCCTTTGTGTCGCATTTGTGTTGACATTTTCATGCTTTTTTTATTTGTATAAAATATTTCGCGAAAATCGGATCGTAGGAAGCTCAACGCTATGACTGCAGGAAAATCGCGCTGTTGCCACGATTACAGCGCCGCTCTCTATACGAGTATGAGACCTATCTATGCATGGGGTGCGAATGTGTGGGACATATAGAGGGTACAAGCTCTGCCAAAAATGTTCAACCAACAGCATCGTAGAGGCATTGGATGTTACTATACCCTACGACCGAAACTTTTGGCTCATACGTGTGCCTACAGAACTACCTTAATCTCCTGAAAGAGATTTTGTATTCTAAAGGAGATAAATGAGAGAATTGAAAACGACAACGTTGCCTGCCGATGATGCTAAATTCAACGTCATAAAGTCCCTATATTGGTCGACTTGACGAAGGCCATGGATACAGCGACAATTTTCAAAGACGAATGACGTTAAAGCAACACTTTTGGTTTCCTGAGCAATATTGAAGTGTAACAGTCCTGGATTTGCCAATGGGCCGTATAGGCAGTTGCCTAGGGGTGGCAGACTTTAATGGGCGGCGGATTTTAGAGGCACCTTAAAAGCCCTAGGTAAACATAAGTGATTGAGATAGGCGGGGCGATACTAAGTGGCCTATACTTAAGTAAACTATAAATCCGGCACTGAAGTGAAATCTGCCACTTTCAGAGGAACATATGGAAGAATAAAAAGGTAGTCGACCGAATTAGCGAATTTCACCGTAAAGCAAAACAAGAACATTCAAATTTGGCTATTTCAAACTTTTCTGGGGAAAAATCCTGCAATGAGGAATAATTAAGAGCGGAGATACCATTAGGTGAGGAAAAAATTTGCTGATTTTCATGAGTTTTTTTAAAGGAACGCGTTCTTCATTATTTCTTAACCTTAGGGCACGTTCTATTAGTACTTTTGGTTGTTACATGGTATTTTTTCTATCCATTAATCTTTTTAAATGGCGGAAGTATGACACGGTTTACTAAACTGCATTTTCAAAACTGGCGTGACGTATAGCTGAAAACCTAATCGACCGATTCTGATGAAATTTTGTATAAATCGTTCTAACCTTATTGTCTATAGCATGACCCTTAATTTTTTTGTAAATAAAAATAAAAGTATTTTTAGGTTACAAAATGTATGAGTGTGTAAACATTTTTAAAGATGTTTTTAAAGATGTCAGACGGCATCCGCCGCAACCCGTTTAGAAGACCGTGTTATACCTCTGCCATTTTTAACGATTAATAGAAAAAATACCATGTGACAGGCAAAAGTAGTAATAAAACATACCCTACGTTTAAAAAATGATGAAGAAATCTCGGCTTTAAAAAAAATCATGAAAATCAGCAATTTTTTCCTCATCTAATGATACTTCGTTCCTTAATTCCGAGTGTCCTCGACGTTTCTACATTGTCGTCTCATCCATTTAGGATCTAGCGAAACTTCGATCGATTCCAACATTTCGCCTTTCTCAGTTCAGAAGAAGAATCGTTCACATTTTACATTTAATTCATTTTAATCTTACACTCTAGCTTTTTTTTCCCCGATGTATGAACTTGTTATTCATGCGTCTTATCATTGTGAGTTATCTTTACTCCGACTTTTCCGACCGTTGCGAGAACCCGATGACAAATACGAACCGTTCTCCATTGAGTAAGAGAAAAAAAGCGATTATTTCAACGGAGTAATGACGAACGAAATCGTTGGACAATTGTGCGAGTATAATTCGAAAATGGCAAATGAAAATAGTCCGGATAAAATTTTTTTGGAAGAATTGTTAAATATTTGTGTAACGCGTAGTCTTGCGTTTTGGGCATGAAAAATTAAGCGGAAAAAATAGTAAAGCACACATATTGTTTTTGAATTTAACGAAAACATATGACTGAATAACATTTTTTTCTTTGTTAAATTCTACACAAATTAAAAATAAACCGATTCAGGCCTGTCGTAGCCGAATTGGAAATCACAAAATCATTAATAGCATTATTGGACATTAAAATGATAAAAATCTTCTAAAAAAACATGATTAATTCGAAAAAAAATAGAAGAAAAAATGGGCCCACGTTGAGACTAGTCTTGAAAATCTTAGAATGGGTCATCCTATTTTAGAGAATTTTATGAAAAAAATTAAAAATGGCGATCATCTGTTTAAAAAATAGTTTTCAGTTTAGAAGCAAAAAAACGTCGAATTTTCGTAATTGATAATTTTTTTATATTTTTAAACGAGAGTATGCTTTAAAATGAAAAAAAATATATAGTGACATTGTTCGATATCTCAATTAGTTCAGGAGTTATCAGCGTTTCCAAAATCTAAGAAATCGACATTTTTGGAATATTATAACTCCGAAAAGAGAAGAGATAAAAATCTAAAAATTGGTGTAGATATTCCTTTTATGGGGTACAATTTTACAAAAAAATCAGGAAAACCAAAAAAATGGTTGGGTTCACGGGCTAGGTGAAATGGCATGGAATGTCCCGTATATATATATATGCGTGTGTGTGTGTGTATACACATACATAGCCAATTCTGAAATTATATAAAATTATATGAAATAAAAGGAAACGAGAGACCACCGTGCCCTGAAAAGTTTACGCCTTTGATGAATCTTCTCCAGCCAAGAGTCCGTGGAAAATTACCTCGATCTGTGGGGGTCTTATCGCGGCCACAGATGACCGTTATTATCTATATGACCGTTTGCTTTACTCGGACTAGGACAATGCGACTACTGACTTTCTCTCCTCTCCTCGCTGCAATTGTTGGCTCGTAGTATCACACATTGAAAACGGAAAAAAAAGGAAGGAAAGAAACGTTGCGTGATTAAACGGGATTCTCTTCGAGTCGTGACGCACGAAACGCTTCTCGCAATTTTATAACGTTGCAAAATTTTCACCTTATATGATGTCGTAACCAACATTTAATAATCTCTAAAATAGTGGACAATGTCGCAGGTGACGAAGAAATATCAAATTTATCGCGTTTGGAAAAACAATCGTTCTGAATAATCTAAAAAATACGAAAAACATAATTGTCCATTATCTTCGAAAGGATATATAATTGACTTAAAAATAGAATTTCACTAATTATGTTGAGGTCGAACTGTATTGCATTTTCTTGATTAAATGTCTCTGTAAGACATTTTATGTCGTTTTATTTTCTTTTTTTTAATTCACTGTTTAGTGTAATTTTTCTACAAGTTTTGAGTGTTTCGAGAATAGGTCTATATATTGCGAATAAAAAATAAAATTATGGATTCATAAACCCATAGTATATGAGTAAATAAATATTGAAGATGAGAATTGGGCACGTAAAATTATAGAATTATTCTCGAGTAATTTTTTTTTAAACCACTTATGTTAGAGCAAGTATTATTTTTTGCATAAAATATTAAAAGTTCGTGGAGTGATCAAGCAAATAAATTTTTTGTCATTGTCCGGGCGAAAAATATATTCCGTGAATCGGGTACGTAAATTTATTGTTTTTCAATAGTCCTTCCTTCAAAATGGTTTAGAGTCCAAATTATTATATTTTTTTAAAGAAAATATCACAAATTCCTACGTTATGGAAGCGATGTTTTATTTTTAATAACAAAAAAAAATTCCACGACCGTTCTTCAATATTCCCGTGATAAATATTGTCCGAGAATTGGGTACGAAAAATTATTTTTTCTTACTATAATAATAATAATCGAGTTTTATTTGCATAACTTGCTTTGCAAGTTTTTTACAAAAATATTTTTGTTGCTATTTACTGATTAACAATTGATAATAATAATATTCAAAGAATTCCTTCAAAATTTCTTGATTTTTCTTGAAATAATGATTTTTCAAAAATAATATACAAAAACATCGCGGACTAATCGATATTTTTTATTAAAAAATCTTTTTCCCTCGTCAATTACACGGTTTAGCTGTTATTATTTTCGTCAACGTTTAGAAAAAACGTCTCGTTTGGATAACCGTAAATAACTGGCTCATTGAACAGGTATAACGAGATCCCCCGTGAGTTAAGCGCGAGATTAGAATAAGTTTATGCTCCGACCATAAATTCTCGCATTACGAGCAGACAATAAAATGGGAGATACAACCTCGTAGTCTCGATTATGTACGAAGAGTACGAAAGTTTCCGCGGCTATTCACTTGATCCCATTCATGATTACAAACGTCACTCGTACGTGACTCACTCTGATGCAGGAGGAAGAATATTTGGATTGGGATAGGTCGCGGCCAAATTCTCGATGTGGAATACATTCGAGGAGCTTTCA
Source organism: Ophion slaviceki (assembly GCA_944452715.1). Lineage (NCBI taxonomy): Eukaryota > Metazoa > Arthropoda > Insecta > Hymenoptera > Ichneumonidae > Ophion > Ophion slaviceki. The sequence continues at coordinate 27,297,857 of OX101788.1, forward strand.
TAACTGTCATATCGAGCAGTTATCGCAGATCTGATCCTAATTAATTATTCATCACTGGCTTGCTTTGAAAAAATATATTCGTCGATATTTTGTTTACGTAAAAGTGAAATGTTGCCTACTGAATTCATGTACGCTTATTAAAGTATTTTTTAACACATAAAAGCGAAACGATGGAATCAAAAAGTCGGAAAAATATAATTTGAAACAGAAAAAATCAGGAAAAATCATTTACATCAGAAAAAAATATTTGAATCAGAAAAAACCGAGGGAAAAAACTTGGGAAAATAGAAGAAACGAAAAAAAAGTATAAATCAGAAAAAAATTAATTCGAAACGGATAAAAATCATAAAAATCATTTAAGGCGAGATATACATTTAGGCAGGAAAAAAATAAGCAATATTGAGCAATTTTTTAACTAAGAAATAATATACTTTAATAGTATATTTAAGTATACAAAACAATTTTTTTTATTAATTCATCATCAAAATGACGGAGCCGTGGCAGTGTTACAGCAATTCTTTCAGTTAGAACATGTATAGTTTCTATGTGACGGTAATTAAAATGAAGAAAATGCAAATTTAAGAAAATGACACGCATTCACAAAAAAATCAACATTTCACGCAACATTTCTGTAAAATGTGGACTAAAAAAGTAGTTTTTTTTCCGAGCGGTGAGGCACAGCGTTGACAGGCTGTAACGTTTGAAGTTTTTTCGAATTTCGCTTTGAAACTTTAGGAAAATATTCTACATATATAGTTCTATCGTGTAACGAAAGAAAAAAAAGAAATCGATTTTTCGATCGTTGTAAATGTATATACCGCCTTAAGTTATAAAAAATAATTATGAAAATTCCTAATGCGAAGAATCCGAATTTACGTGCACCAAAGTATCAATTACTGATTCGTGCTGGGAACAAAGTTTTCGGATTGCAATATTTTTGCCAGTCTGGAAAAATAGCTGGACGAATTCGCGATAATCTTTCGAACGGAGCTCGAGCTGTTTTTAGACCTTCGCTTTTCCTTTCTAGCATTGAGATGGGGCAAATAATATCTTACGACTTCGATGACTGTATGCTATTACATGCATAGATATGATTTGCACCTATACACGCTTCACGTGGTCATCGTCTCGACTACCGTCGCACGACGTTCGTTACGGCATCAACCGAACGTTTATTGCGTCTTTGATATCGTCAAGTTTCTCGCTATGCACATAAATCACGAGAAATACAAATGCATCCCGTACTCGTAGGATAAAAACAAGTCCGTGCAAATAGTAAGCCTCGATTGAATTCCTCGTGATTTTATCGCGCTAAACAGAATTTCGTCTCGGGGAAATAAATATAAAAAAACGAATATGATCGTCTCAGAAAAATTAATACAAATGCGAGAAAAATCGAGAAGTGATGGAAAAAGCGAAGGCTCTTGGACAATCGATCTGCGATATTTACTCACAAATAATTAATGTGTTTTTTGATTATGAAATCCAAGATGAAACTTGGCTTTGATTTTCTTTGGTGAAGAAATTTTGAAAAATCGAATAAACCGGGTATGAAAAATCGGGGAAAAACACTCTGAAATTTCAAGTAGACCTGACTAAGGAATGGAAAAGTTAAAAAAAAACGTAGTTAACACTTCGTCTGTAAACACTTTTCCGGTACCTTCCGTCTGTGTACGTGGGTATTACAAGTCCTGCCGTTTTTTCACACAGTTAAGGGGGGATATACTTTTCCAATTTTCTCCAGATATAAATTCTTTTATTGCCTCAAAATTAATTTAGTATCTGAGGAATATATTTCCAAAGCTAGAAGCCCAACAGATATTCTTTAACTTATCGGCCTTTGCACAAACCTAAAATTTCATATAAATTGTTATAATAAATATTGTTTTTAACGATTTGTTAATTTTTTTTAGTGTTTTTGTCTTTTTGTCCTCAAATTTTCATTTTTTTTGCTAAATTTAGGTTGAATAAGCGGAATGACTTATTTTAATGGAAAAAAATTTTTTCCTTGATTTTAGTTAACTCTAAGGACCTGGGCGTTCCACAGAGCAAACTCTAGGAGCCAAGTTCGAGCACCTCTAGCGCCGCCATTTTGTTTTTTTTTTCACTCATGAATTTTTTTCCGTATTCATTTGAACGTCAATATTATTATGATTCGTTGCAATAAATGCTCTCAAATTTTTGTAAAAAATCATTGAAAAACCGGTCGTCTGGAGGAGGTTGCCCTCTTAATACATACGAACATTTTTGGAAGAATTCATGCTAGTGTTCGAAACATTCAATTTAATATATCAATCATAGAATTATAGGAACGTTTTTTCTAGAATTTTTTGTTAAAGCCGGAGCCTGAATTAGAAGCCGCGAAAAACCGTTTTTGTAATTCTTTAAGCGATAGATAAACTATCCAAGAATATATTTACAAAGTTACAGAGGCCGATTGTAAATATTTTCGAAGATAGAAGGCCAAAAGCAGATAAGCGATTGATATTTCCTTCTATTGAAAACTTTGGAGCGCGTTTTCTCCAGTTTTCATTTAACGCTTTTTTCCAAATTGGCGGGCGTGATAGCAAAAAAAACTAAACGACCTATTGAATCAAACCAAAGTTTATTTTCTTCAGTATGAAAATATCTTCTAAGTAAATTTGAAAAGTCGTTGAAAAAGTCATTTTAAATAATTTTTATAGCACGTTAAAGTGTTTTTTAACACATTTTTTTTTCAAACCTGAGAAAAGTTATCATTTCACGATTTTTTCATCTTTTTCTTAATTCACCCAGAAGAACAATATATGACAATTGAAAATTTTATTCGTTTTTTTGTTTCAGTCAAGAATTACGAGCTGCGTCTTTCCCGCCGATTGGGGACTGCAGTGGCAAGACGCACATGGAATAGGCTGATAAATCTGCAGTCATTTATTGTTTCATGTTGAAAACATTTTTTTTACATTCCAAACATACATGAAAAGATATCTCAATGTTTACTGGACTCACTTGTTTTTTCCCTTCTAAAAAGATTCCCGAAAAAACGCTTTTTTTATCTTCTTATTCAGGCTCCCGCCTTAAATAAATGAAGTAACTTGCATTGGTAGGAAAGTAGTTTTGGCTCGGACACGAAATACCCAGGTTTACAGACTATTTTTTTTCATTGGTTATTAACAATGTTATTTTTCCTCGAAAAATCGAGAAAAAAAATTCAACATTATTCTTTGATGATTGAAACACGATAACAAAAAATCTCGGTCAAGTCTTAGCCAAATTTATCTATTTTTAGAAAAAAAAACTCGTTTTTTTTTCAGATCACTCGGATTCAAAATTAAGTATAACACCGTTAAGCCCCTCACGTTCAAGGATCCTTCACGAGATTGTTCATAACTTTCTCAATTATTAAAATGTTGGGCGTGAAATTTCCAAAATATGATTTTTTTTATTGAACTGTGGTGCAGTATATTATCTTCACTTCAATTTACAAACAAGGATTTTATCGAAATTCAAAAAACTGTCCCAGTTACGACGATTTTGGTGAAGGGTCTTACCCTTACTACCTCTTTTTTCGCTCGCATTTTTCTATGACCCAATTTTTCTGACCGGATGATTTTTTTTTATATGTCCATGCATTTATTAATAAAAAATAAATAGTATTTTTTGGTCGAAAATAGATTTTTTTAGCTTGCCATCTTCGCAATTTTCGAAATTTCCAACAAGTACAAGTAAACGCACATTCTTATTTTTCATTTCAGATGACCCTGATCGCCGGAACCACCTGCACCGGTCAGCCATGCAGCAACAACGGCACTGTCTTCAAATAATAATAACCTCATTGTTTATCAGTATTTTTCAATCTAAAAAAAACTCAAGCTTGGCAAGACTATATACTAATATTGTGTAAAATCCCGACCTCGTCTTCCCAATACTCGCATCAGAAAAAAATATTGAAAACCGACCCGCTTTGTCGTCCGCAAGCCAATGCAGACCCGTTGAGTAGTCTACACATTCAAGTAAACCTGTCATAAAAACTGCATGTTCTTTTTTTTAACAAAAAACCGTACATTCACTCGCGGGCACGCAACATCTATGAAAATGAATTATATGCTCACCAGAATGAAAGCACATCCTTCAGATCACGTCCCTCTTTGACTTGGGCAAGAAATTCGGCAAGAAAAATATCCAACCACGACGATTTCTGAAACAATAAAACAAAAAAATTGTGCGAAGTCGATCGAAACAAGAATCAAAGAGGATATTGCGATATCCGTGGCCCCTAATTCTGACCACTCAGCCTTCATATTTGACCCAAAATAAGACTTTTTTCAAGAGTGGTAAAAATCGAAATTCGACAGTTAAACGGGGTGAAACGGGGGTTTAAAAGTTTGTATGAGACAACATATTTTTTTGTCAGATTTACTTGAAACTTGGCGTAAATACTCTACAATACAAATAACTGAACACATTCTTCAGCATTTCCTAAAATTCGACCTTTTAGGGTTAAACGGGGGTGTTAAAGTTTGTATAAGACAACATATTTTTTTGTCAGATTTGCTTGAAACTTGGCATAAATACACTAAAATACAAATAATTAAACATGTGCTCCAGCAATTTCCATAATTTAACCTTTAAGGGGGTTAAACGGGAGTGTTAACGTTTGTATGAGAAAACATATTTTTTGACCAGATTTACTTGAAACTTAGCAAATTTATTTTATATACAACACTAAATGTTTTCCTCGCTGTTCGGTGCGTGTAGACGGTCAAGTAGTACTTTTAACCCCTTAACTGTGTTTGTTTGGGTTGGGATAAATTCACCACCAAACTCAAACGAACCGAAACAAGTACATGTGTAATTATTTGTATTGGAGTGTATTTATACCAAGTTTCAAGCCAATCTGACCAAAAAATATGCCTCATACAAACTTTAAGGGGCTATACCAGTGTGACACTTTCAAAGAATCGATTTTTTTTGCCTTTTTCGACAGTTTATACTTTCAAGAATATCCTGTAAAAATTTCAAGGTCGTTTCTCTAATCATTTTATCTTGCAAAAATCGATAGTTAAATCTTTAAACGCCTTTCTCTCGAAATGAGATTTTTCAAATTTGCTGACATTGTAACTCAAAGAGCAATTATGGGATTGACTTGAAATTTGAACTGAGTACTCTTGAATATATTTACTCTACAATGACGTAGGATATTTTTGATTGGATGAAATTTGACGATTTGGCATTGAAAAAAACGACCATTTTATAGGCAAGAAAACAGCCTTTTTTCATAACTACGCCATTTTGTTAGATTTTCATATTTTTCGAAAATCCTCCGTCATTGTACAGGAAATACCTTCCAGTTTAACGACATCTTTTCCTTTTTCGGTTTCAGCTACTCAATCGGCCGGAATCATGTCAGCAGTGGAGGAACTTTTTTTTGGCGCCTTCGAAGGCAGCGCATAAGTCGCTTGGATCTCAATATTTTTCTATTAAAAAATTATGTAATATAGGTCAATTATAGCCAAATATATTCTTAATTTTCCGAAACATTCAATTGAGTACTTTTCTTAGAAAAATTCCCGAAAATCACCCAAATTTTTAGCGTTCACACTGGTATAGCCCCTTAAAACCCCCGTTTCACCCCCTTAAGGAACGAATTTCAATTTTTACCCCTCTTGAGAAACGTCTTATTTTGAGTCAAATATGAAGACTGCGTGGTCAGAATTAGGAGCCATATATATCGTAATACTGCCGCAAGAAGTCTACGGCCACATTTTTTTATCTCACGTAGACGAAAGAAAAAAATTGTTATTAATTTTTCTGACTTTATAGGCGATCGACGATTCCCCTAAAATTTTCTCGACCCCTAAAAAAATGCAACACAATTGGGGTCTCGAAGTGGGTCGAAAAAATTACAGATAAACGAATAACAAAAGACAATGAGGGGAAATAAACGATGCAACGGGTGATTGGAGACTCGGCGGACGTGTAATGAATTTTTTATCACCACGTTCGCACATTCGTTTGCCGGTTATTCTCGATCTCATCGTGAAGGTTAGGCTAGTCTGTCTCCCCCGTGTTTATGCGAAAAGGAGATACCCGTAATTTTGTTTATTCTTATTAAATGCGTTTTTCCAGCATCTTCGCACGTCATTAAAATACTCGTCCTGTGTAACGGATAAATATTTTTAATGAGGCGACGAGAAGTTTCGATACGAGAGATTCTTTAGCATCTTCGATCTCGAGTTTTGTAAGATGAGATGCTGTCTCGAGCTGCTAACGAGAACTGCTCGTTGTCTGTGTAGGTGGCTGGTCACCAGACCTTGCAATTCTCGAGAAGGTACAACGTGAAGGTGGAATTTATAACGTCTTGTGCAAAAAAAGAGAAAAGCTCGTTCAGTAAAAAAATTCAGCCATGAGCAGTTTGCAAGCTTTGTTGAATTATTTTATTTTTTCATGTCAGCTTACCATTTATTCGACTGGAAACAATATTTAAAATTTTTTATTTTACTTTATCAATAATTTTTTTAATACGGACTTTATTATGAATATCTCTGACCTCGTGGACTTCGAAAAATCGATTTTTCGTTACTCACGTTTTTTTTTCAGATAATTAAATATACACAAATTTAACATGTCTCATTATTGCTCGGTAATTTTGTCTGGGTTGGTTGTCAATTTTTTTGTCCACGACCATTTGTTTCAAATCTTTCGAAATTCGACAATAAAAATCGTGTTTTGTATCATGCTTCTGTATCGAGGGCTAAAAATGTATTATCGTTGAAAGTAACGTCATAATTATTCTCAATGAGCAACGTCTCATATTTTCGCTGGAATATTCTCCCAATTTTTTTTCCACCCTTATTTTTCGAAATCATCATTCTATAGAAAAAAAAAGTACAAGATTAACTTCAATCTCACACTTTTTTAGCATCGTTAGAACGCCATTAGAATTTACATTTCTGAATTGCTTTGATTTCTGTTGGCGGCTGCTGCTAACGAAGAACCCTCAATCCTTTTTTAACTACTCATTCGGAGATTTGCAATATAAATAGACGAGAAAAAGATTTTTTATAATACTGGAAATGATGAAATGAAACTATAAAATCAAACTTTCATTGCATTCCAAAGATGCAGACTTCAACACCATGAAAAAATAATCTACTATTGGAGCTCCTCGTATTGAGGGAAAAAAAATGATTGTTTAAAGTTCCAAATATGGGACCGGTAGAAAAAAATATTTAAAAAATCCACCGAATATGAAAATCAGCTATTTTTTTAATGAATTTTTAAATTGTGAAATAAACGTTTAAGATCGAAAAGGGCAGACACTTGAATTACTCCAGGATTCGAAACCCTTTAAGTCGAATTAGCATCGTTGGAACGCAACGACAATTAATTATTTTTAATTACTCAATATTGTTCGCCAATTTATTATGTGAAAATCACTCAATCGTTTTTACGTATTGTCATTAGGAATTTTCGACCTCAATTTTCAAAAAGGCTTTACATAATGATAAAAATAGAGAAGAAGTTAAAAAAAAATATATATCGTTGCATTCCAACGATGCAAACTCAAACGTCATGGAAACCCTCGTGAGCATTGCCATTCGGTAAGGTTACTGAACTGCAGAATATAGTTATCAGTTATTCAGAGTATAGAAGTCTCGTTGGAAGATTTTGTTCGCGGTTGAAACTTCCATAAAAACGAGCAAGAGCGTCCCGCGTATCGGCAAACTCGACGAGTGGAGGCGTAAAACTTGTAAGTCATCCCGCAGGTGGCGGAAGCCAGTATTTCTGTCGCCACAATGGTACAGTACGCAGCTAACATTTAATTTATTTAGTTACCACTGGGACACACGAACTTCCAGGCCATTGTATTTTCCGTATTTGCCACTCCAAATGACAGAAATAAAATAGGAATATTACGAAAGATTTTTTTAATGACCTAATATTGAATACATTTTTTTTAAGAATTCAAAATATGCTTTCGAATAAATGTTTTTTGTATAAAACGTCTCGATGAAAGTACACGGATGTAAAAAAACTATAAAAAATTGATATTTTAGTGGAGTACAGATCCCAACGAACCGGAACATACAAATTTAATAATTAGTAGGATAGAGCTCGCGATAAATAATTTACATTTAATTGCTACGATTATAAACCTTCTTCGAAAAATGCTATGCAACATTTGGGAACAATCATATGATAATAATAATAATGATGATAATTGAGTAATTAGAAAATATATAATTATGCTTTTTGAAAATTAAGGATAACACATGCAAATTTTGAAATGGCATGAAAAAAAAATTGAACAGATTTAAGTATACTTCCGATGTCAGTTAAACTCTCCACGAAACATTTTTTCTACACCAGGGCTGTTACGCATTATTGACTCAGAAATTCCCTGACTTTTTCAGGTTTACAGGTTTTGCTAATGACCGAGATTCGGGTAAAATAAAGAAGACGTTGTTTTTATCAAATATATATTTTTTTAAGTTAAAGACTACAAGTCTCGTTTCAACCATACTAGTGTTTGTAAACGTTACGAACTATCCGGGAAAAATTATATACGTAGAAATAGCAATTAATCATTTCTGTGAAAAAAAAACATAAAATTTTTAAGCGACTTGAAACAACAAAGAAAATTCTCAATTCGATCCTTCTATTGAAAAATTATGTTGAACTGGATAACATAATTTTTTTAAAGATCAAATATATGGAAATGTTAAGAATTGAAATAAAAATGTTTAAAAACTGAAATTCGAAAGATAATTTAAACATTGTAAAGGAAAAAAGTACATTAAAAGCAAATGGAGAACCTGTTTTTTTATTATAAACAGAAATTTGTATGTCGGTGACGATAAACAAAAAATTAATATAAACACTTATCTATAATAATAATGATGTGGTTGTGTATCGACAGATCAAATGCAAATGTGCTTTACAGTAAATTAGTTTTTAGTTTTTCAAATGTTCGATGTTTCGCACTGACATAACTTTTTTGTATATAATGAAGAACAATATAAATATTAAAAATATACAAAAAAAAATATTTTTATACTGTTCAGTTTTTCTGTCAAGTCGATTTCCTTTTTCCTAATTCTTGGAAAAAGTAAATTCTGAGAAAATTCCACAAAATTTCGAAAATTCCCTGACTTTTCCCGAATTATTCCAGGAGGAAAGAAATTCCCAGACTTTTTCTTGTTTTTCCTGTTTTCCATATGCGTATCAACCCTGTACACACGCAAACGTGAATTCACCCCGAAAACATCAAACATCAAACGCCTCAGAACGCAAAAAAAAAACCGTTTTCATTCTCACGCGACCATCAAAGGATAATACGCGAGTCCCGTATCCTTTTCCCACAATTTTCCAACTTCACATACCCTCTCGATGAGATGAGAAAAACACTGAAATTGTTTTTCGACTCCGCCAGAACGAAATATCTTCCTTGTCAATGCAGGACACAGCCAAATAATTCCAAGTTCATTTCGCGGAACAAAAATATCAATAAATTGTTGATTTTGTTTTCGGGTCATACACAACCGGAAATACGCGATACCTTTACCCTCCAACCTCCAGCTTGGGCCAAAACAGAAGTACTTTTCTATCTCGTCATAAAAAAATAATAATAAATAAAAATAAGTGAAAATAAATAGAAATAAATAAAAATAAATAAAAATAAATATAAATCAATAAAATTAAATAAAATTAAATAAAATTAAATTAAATGAAATAAAAATAAGTAAAAATAAATAAAAATGTGTCGTTTCTCACCTCATAGGTTTGCGGTTCAGCGTGAATGAAGTTGTCCCAGAGTATTTGGAGCCTGTTGGACGATGCCGAAGAAGACATCGCCGTGTGAATAGTTTTGTGTTTCGCGCCGGGTTTCCGGTCTGCTCGCCACTCAAGAGCGCGCTTCGAGGATTCGACGCTGCTGACTACGGAGCACACCGCCCGCACTTAACAATTATTAATAAAGAGCTTTCGCACAGCTTCACAGCCACATGTTGTTTTCTTTCTCGATAACTCTATTCTCTTGTTTTCTCCTCCTCCTCCTCCTCCTCCGCCGCCGCTTCTTCTTCTTCACGTTGTCCCTTCTCGCGCGAGTTTCTCGCGGTAACGAACACCGAGCCTCGCTGTCAAGGTTTTTTCTTCTCGTTCGTTTGCCCCTCGAAGATCGCGACCTTCGCTCGAATATATATCGCGAAATTTATTATCGCTTACTAGCGACAAAATTTCTGCAAAAACAACAAAAGAGCGCGAAATTTGAAAATGGCCAAGGAGATTTTCGTGTCTTCCTCACTCGAGCAACGATATGTACTAGAGTGACTGAGCGGCGAGAATGAGCGAGAGATGGATGAATTCGTGCGTGCGACACGACGAACGCCTCGGAGAGACCGAACCTTCACTGCCAATAAGATACAACAGAGACTGTTGTGACCGCGCTCGCGAGTTTTGTTGCATGCAGTTGCTATATATATATATATATATATATATATATATATATATATATATATATATATATATATATATATATATATATATGTATATATAAATGAGCCGACCTCAAAATAACTAGATGTGCTGGTAGCCAACATTGCATCGTTATGACGAGTTCAAAATGTCTATTATATATATATATATATATATGTGTGTGTGTGTGTGTGTGTGTGTGTGTGTGTGTGTGTGTGTGTGTGTGTGTGTGTGTGTGTGTGTGTGTGTGTGTGTGTGTGTGTGTGTGTGTGTGTGTGTGTGTGTGTGTGTGTGTGTGTGTGTGTGTGTGTGTGTGTGTGTGTGTGTGTGTGTGTGTGTGTGTGTGTGTGTGTGTGTGTGTGTGTGTGTGTGTGTGTGTGTGTGTGTGTGTGTGTGTGTGTGTGTGTGTGTGTGTGTGTGTGTGTGTGTGTGTGTGTGTGTGTGTGTGTGTGTGTGTGTGTGTGTGTGTAGAGAAAAAAAGACATTTTGAACTCGTCGTAACGATGCAATGTTGGCTACCAGCACATCTAGTTATTTTGAGGTCGGCTCATTTTTTCCAAACGAATCGTTGGTTTATGGACACGGTGGACCTTGAAGTGTCCTCTATGTAAATATGCTTACATTCATCTAGAGGCGATTTTCAAGACATTGGGGTTTACATAATATTTAGTACGGGGACATTAGGCCACCATGGGGATGGTCCCGGAAGCCGAATGTTAAGCTTAAAAATCACTTTTTCGCGCGCGCGCGCGCGCGCGCGCGCGTGTGTGTGTGTGTGTGTGTGTGTGTGTGTGTGTGTGTGTGTGTGTGTGTGTGTGTGTGTGTGTGTGTGTGTGTGTGTGTGTGCGTGCGTGCGTGTGCTAAGTAATACTTACGTACACGTACCTATATATACATAGGTACATGTACCTTCGTAAGTATTACTTATATAACTATCCCCCACATTCCGGTTTGACCAGTTAACGTCCTCGGGAAGCCTGAAAACTACAACCGGGGAGTGCACTAACCCTCCGACGCAGTCCAACTCGTCGTAGCCATCGTAGCCACTGTCGTCATATAATAGGCGTCGTCACCGCGATCGATTTGCATCCGATCAACGCGATACGCGAATCCGCAGATGCACATTGGACACACTTTGCCACTTTTTTAACAATAAGAATTACAAATGTATCAGGTTACACGTGAGTGTACGAGGAACGAAGTGACGCGCGATGTTCATCGCGCATGGCTCCTCGTCGGTGCGATTTCACGCCGGATTGCCGGGTAGGATCGAAGTTGGGGCTGCGCGAAACGTCGCTTGGAAATAATCGCGGACGATAATTGAGGGAAGAATTTTTTTGCACGGCTTTGGATATATGTGGGGACGTTGAAGTTTGCATCGTTGGAATGCACCAGAAGTGACGGTTTTTTTATTGCCATTTTTTTGACAGTTTAGAGCTATAAAGATCGCAAACATTTTTTAGGAGTCTTATTTAGCGATCTACGACATATCGTCGTAGGTGGCAAAGTAGGATTCTGGATTTTGACGAAAATGAGAATTTGTAAAGAATCATCGTTGCATGCCAACGATGTGAACTTCAAGTCTAGAGGATTTGTGAGAGATTTTTCGAATTTTTGGTATTGCACATTTTTTAGGGAGTGTTGCGGGGATGGTGAGATGCATTTTAGGGATTTGGATCGATGCGGAGGGTCGCGATGAATTTTTTAAATTCAATCCCACGGGATTGAGGCATGTCTTTTTTGTCATGCAACGAAAGTTGAATAAAAATTGGGCCGGCTAAGATATATATGTCGTTTCCGATCTACATTTTTTCGAGATTCGTTATCAATAGACTCGTTCTAATTTCATCCTCGACAGACTCGTGTTCAATCATTTAAGGGCTTGCACCTAGTTGGAATTTTTTGAAAATATCGACTTTGGTCAAATATAAGTACCCTATGTTCGCCACAAAAAAATGGCCCGCAATTAAAAATGTCAGGTCATTTTGAGACACCCTTTAAAGGGTCTTCTCATTTTAGACGCTAAAAAGGGCTATTTTCATGAATTTTTTTGTTACATTTATATTATAGATATTGATATAAAAGTTGTTACACTTGATAAATACATTTTCGAAATACATTTAAAAAAAAATGTTATGTATTTATGTAACCCAAATAAATTTTGAACGCGTTTCTCTCGAAACAACGTTTTTCGACGGCTTGTTGATAAAATCTTCCAAACTACTGAACCGATCCTTATGAAATTTTAACTACCTATTCTTTACAACTATAGCTATAGTGCATATCAAGGATTTTTTTTAAATTTTGATATTTACTATTTTTTTGCCAAAAACGGTGAAAAATGTCCGCCATTTCATTATTTTTGCATATATAAAAAATCGCGTATGATATGCGCTATAGCCATTAACATACTGAATCTAAAACCGTTTGATTTTTGTTTCGGGTGATCCATCTCCGAGATTTCATCAACAGCGCAGACCTACAATTTTTAGGACATTTTTTTAACTACCATTTTCGTCTATAAATAGTGACTTGGATAAATATTGTTTTGGTGGGGATATATAACTGGAATATGGGGTATGCATCAAGGGGGAAGAACCCTGTAAAGATGGGAGTTCAAATTTTTTTTTAATTAAATAAATACATATTGTTCTCAAATTTATTTCGTAAGTTTATTTATTATTAACTGTAACAACTTTTATAACAATATCTATAATATAAACCTATCAAAAAAATTCATGATAATAGCCTTTTTTAGCGTCTAAAGTGAGAACACCCCTTAAGTAGATTCCGTGAACCAGCAAACTTTAAACGCATTTTTCTCAAAATTACTTTTTCAACATCAGTGACCACGATATATAAAAAATCACTGCATCGATCAACTTTAAATTTCGCAAGCTTCTCTTACATATCAAAAAGCAGTGCTTGACCGAATTTTTTTTTTCGATGCATGGTTTTTTTTGTAAACGAAAATAGAGCGTTCTTTTCACCGAAAAACGATACTTTCACTTTGGACTACGGCCATTTTTTAATAATCAATATTGGATTATTTTCGTCCAAGCACTAGATAATTTCATGCGAAAACTAAATGCGTTTGATTGTTTTATTTCGGATGATCTGTTTCCGAACAGCAGTGGTCACCGCGCCGGACGTTTTTCAAACAGCGGTCTGCACAAATGTTTGTATCCACCAAATTTATACACGATTTCCGATACAAAAAATCTAAAAGATACTGAAAACCCCACACGTTAATGTAACAAAACAAAATTAAACCGGCACACGTTTTCCCAGAAAAAAATCACGAAAATTACTCTTTTTTCCGCAAAAAACCAATTTTAGGGACGTTTGCCGATTTAATTTGACAGTGCGTTAAATATTGTGGAAAAATTGAAATCGTATTTGTCGAAGTTGTACCAACGGAAACGAGTCTGTTGAGATTGACACTTGGAACGAATCTGTTGATAACGAAACTCGGAGGAATTTCGACCGGAAACGATATATATATATATTAGGGTGTGCGGAAAAAAATCGATACTTTTTTTTTCGGTTGCATCCACCAAAAAAAGGTGAAGTAAGGTAAAAAATGAAGAATCCTCGAAGGAGAGCTCGAAAAAAAATTATTTCGAATGGCGCATTGCATTTGAATATTTTCCATAAGAATAACCCAGGAAAATATTGGGATTTCTGAATGTGGGAGTGCAACTCGTCGGAAAAAATCACACAAAGATGTCATTAACATATTCTCATGGAGAATCGAATTTCCAACAAAAAAGTTTTTACGAAAAATTAGCACGGAACAACCGTTCAAGTGGAATCGCTGTCTAAAATTGAATAGATAGAAAAAAAAATTCAAAAGGCTGCAAAAATCGAATTTTTCGCTTTACGAAAAAACTTTTTGAGTTTTTTTTTGTAGAGACAAAATGCAAGAGAGACTAACATACAATTTTGATGGAATCGTTCTCAAAATATTTCTCTAATACAAAAAAGAATCAAGTACAACAAAAATATAAAAGAAATGACGTCCATCATTGATGGTATTTTGAAAAGTTTTATTCAATGAATTTGGTTTAATAAGATAAAATATTTTTTTTTTACATTATAATGCTTAATAATCATCGTTCCTTTTTTTAAGAGTCTGTTTGTTGCAATTAGGGTATTTCTGTCGATGATTTTGCACTACGCCCAATAAATATTGTAGCTGCTCCTCGTTCTTTGTTAATGAACCGTTATATGCTTCTATTAAAGTGACACCACGTTCGGCTACGTCATTAACGACTTTTAGATTTTTAAAAAAATCTAAGCAACTCAAATAACTGGCATTTTCAGGCCATGATTCAATATTTACTGTCAAAAAATCATGAGGTAAATTGAATTGCTGAAAAAGAAATAAGGATTCTTGAGTAACGAAATCGCTTATGTCTTTTTTCAGCAACATTTCCCAATCATTTTTTTAACAATTACTCGCTCGGAAGGATTTTTGGATTTTTCTCGAGATTGCAGAGCTTGTATCATTTTTGCCTTTACACTTATCGGCACAGCATTGTCGAAAAACGACAAAGCAACAATTTTCTCGTTTAAGTACCACAAGTGACTAGCTAATTTTTTCGAGGCAGCCTCCCCTACTACAGTATTCACTTCGCAATAACGAATGAAATTTTGTAGGAGTGACAGATCTTGATTTGGGGCCAAAATGGCACAAGGAGCTCGAAACCACGTCTCGATATAAAATATGACGATGAAAATGCATATTTCTCGAAGACTTTTTTTTTCTCGACCAGACAAGACGAATTGTTCTCTAAAAATAAATACTTTTAGAGAATAAATCGCTTTTGCCATCCATCGTGCATGATGGATAGCACCAGGGCGTTTTACATGAACATTTTCCTCAGTGCCTCCCAAGAAAATGTATGCGAGCTCCAAGAGTTCTTTGTAATCATCTCGTGGTTGCAAAATCTATAACAAAAAAATTAAAAACATTTTCAAACTTGACCAAACCTCAGGTTTTTACGAAGATTAACGGATTTTCGTTTTGTATGATTCGAATTTATTCAATAATTTTTTTTGAGTGATCAGTTTTTCTATTTTCTAAAGGATTTAATTTGTTCACGAATGTTTGCGAGAGAAGATTTTTAGAGTCCATGTATATTTGTGAAAAATATGTAAACTGGGGTTGAAAAATATACTTTTTAGGTTCTTGAACTAGGACCATCAGTTGTTCAGAGGGAGGGGTGGGATTTTATGCTTGATTATTATATTCCAAAGACGAGAATGTATACCTCGAGTTGATCAGCGATAAAAGTCAGCAATTCACTTTGCTTCCCTGCTAAAGCGTCAGCTACATTTTCGTCTTCCATACCACTTTGAAAATAGAGAGGATCAATATTATTCCAAGCTTGTGAAAATCTGCTAAAGATTGGTACGCCTGGGCCAGTCGATGTCGGCCAAAATATTTCGAAAACGCTTCGAAGAAAGATTTCATAGATGTGGTGTCGACAAGCTAAATGAATTAACTTACGACCCAACATTTCCTCAACCAAACAACAAGTACCTCGGAATGAGCCTGTTGGAAATTTTAATCACTATAATAATAACTCGATTAATTGAAAATACGAGTAGAAACAACGAAAGTAAGAATAACAACAACAACAACAACAACAACAATAATTATAACAAACACAATAGGTGAATAATTACAGCGAAATAAATAATAATAATGACAATAATATTAATAAAAATAGTCAGTTCCCGAATTTACTGCAGCTGTGTCGAAACACAGTGCTTTCACGTGGTCGCTGATATTCCATTTGTTCAGTGTTTCGATAATGACAAGAGCTTGATTTCTTCCGGTTCCTGACATTAATTTCGGAACGGCAAGTAATTTTTCTTGCCCATTGTATGTAATAATAATCGGAAGTCTATCGACTTTATCGGTACCAGTGAGCTCAGTAAGAAGTTTTCCATCCCAATGAAGAGTTACGTTGTTGGGAATAACAAAATCATTTTTCGATTTTTCGAACATTTCTTTCCGCATCTTCATTCGGCTATCGTGAATAGCTCGATGGCTCAAATTTATATCGTCAATGTTATGCCCTAGCTCTGTGGCAACAGCAGCAATAATATAGGCAGCATTCCTGCTACTCAAATTTGCTCTGTCAAGAGCAGCGGCCACATTTCCAGAAATAATATTTATTTTTGGACGCTTAGCAGTGGATGGGATTTCATCATTCCAACCATCAATGGAATTCTCGAGCTGGCTATTAGGCAGAGATGAAGGGGTCGAGCGGAACTCTTGACTTGATACAATGTCATCATTGACATGTTGACTCAAAGCTAAATGGAAAAATCGCTATCAGGAATGACTTATTTTTCTTCATATCGAATGTATCAATAATTTTTCAATAAATCATAAGTAAATAAAGAATTGAATACGGCTAGAATTTTCAATGAAATAAAAATGCGATATACTATCAATGCTCTCTCCTCGAAACTTTTTTTACGCTACAATTCAATAAGTTTTCGATCATTTTTTATCGATGTTTTTATATCTCAAAAATTATTATTTTTTTCATATATATGAAATATGAAAAAAATAATAATTTCTGAGATATAAAGACATTTTTTTTGGTCAGTTTATGTCATCATATAACAATATCGAAGATCGTATATCATTTGTTGCAGAACATACGCAGATCATTTTTTGATACTCGAAAAATCGATTGATTATGTGAGAGAAAAATATTTTATTAAATTATTTCTAATCAACCTTGAAATAATTTTTTTTTTAACCACCATGGTAAAAATTTTAATAATATTTATTAACTAAGTAATAAATTATTAAGAAGTTTATTATTATACACTTGGAATTAAATTAATAATGAGGACCTTGATCTCATTACGCCACAGACAAATACTTACAAGAGTTTGGTTGTATTTCATTTGATGATTTCTCTGACCTTGAAACGAAACCACGCCGATGTTTATTTTTTTTTCCTGATAAGAACGTTTGTTTTTCTTCGGACGTTAGCGAGCTGGACGCATCGTAACGTGAAATGTCGAACAATTCTTTCATTTTAGACCGGAAACTGCATTCTTTGATCTTCTGAGATGGTGATTTTTTTCTTTTCGAGCTTTTGCTTAATAACTTCCATTGATTAAAAAGTTTCATAAATTTCCGAATGATGTTTTGGGTTCGAGAAGTTGGAATTTCTGCTTGATCCCAACATTTCTCCACGTCGTTTGTGATTGCAGCCGCACTTTTTTTGATCGATAGTCCGAGAGATCGATGGTGGTGAAAGAACACTGATAAAACTTGTTTATTTGTTGGTAGTTTTCTACCAACAAATCCGGCACTTTCGGAACCAACTAAATAAACCTGTTTAGTCGACGATTGAGTTTTTTTTCCCGTCATTATTGCACATATTACTTTTGTCACTAATCGAAACACTAAAGTAAAAACAATCGACAATTTTTTAAGAGACGCATTGAAAAATATCGCGGTTTCCCGTTCGTGGCGCTAGTGTAAAGCTTGTAATTTTGCACTGCGAGCTACCGCATGCTGCCGCCAGGTGGCAGCGTGTGCTATGGCGCGCACGGCGCTTAAATAATAAAATTTAACTTCAGACAGTGATACCACTTGAACGGTTGTTCTAAGCTAATTGTTCGTAAGGACTTTTTTGTAGGGAATTCAATTCTTCATCAGAATATCTTGATGACATTCTTGTAAGATTTTTTTCTGAAGAGTTTTACTACGATGTTCAGAAGTGCCAATATTTTCCTGTGTTATTCTTATGGAAAATATTCAAATGCAATGCGCCGTTCGAAATAATTTTTTTTTGAGCTCTCCTTCGAGGATTCTTCTTTTTTTACCTTAATTCACCTGTTTTTGGTGGATGCAACCGAAAAAAAAAGTATCGATTTTTTTCCGCACACCCTAATATATATATATATATATATGTATGTATATGTATGTATGTATGTATGTATGTATGTATATGTATGTATGTATGTATGTATGTATATGTATGTATGTATGTATGTATGTATATGTATGTATGTATGTATATATATTAATATATATATATATATACACACACACACACATTTCTATCGCTACCGGTCTAATTTTTTTGTGCATCTTGTTTATACAGGGCGTCCCGTTATGAATGAATAATCCTGCAATCGTCGATAGGTCAGATCATGTCCTACTATATGCTGGAATTTCAGTTTAGTAAAAGTCCCACGGTTTTCAAGACGAAAATCATCTGCTTGTGGTTTTTCGAATGCCATTTCTACAAAGGGATAACTTTTTTGACCCGGTTTTTTTAAAAATAATCTTGGTTATTTGTTTTATCGAGAAAAGTCCCACGGTAAAGTAAAAGTCCCACGGTTTCCACGACGTTTAGTAAAAGTCCCACGGTTTCCAAGACGAAAATCATCTGCTTGTGGTTTTTCCAATGCCATTTCTATAAATGATAACTTTTTTTTACTCGGTTTTTAAAAAAATACTCTTGGTTATTTGTTTTATCTAGAAAAGTCTTCTTTTTATACTTAAACGTTAAGGAAACTATATGAAATAAGAGCTTATGCAGAATTTTCATGCAAACCAATTCGAACATCTGACTTTGATAGCGATGTAAAAAAAATGTACTGTGCATATCGCGCCAATTACATTAAAAAGTTGCTTAGTTATTGTCGAAATGGCATGCGAAAAACGAAGGGTTGACGATTTTTTTCCAAAAATAACATGAAGCCCGAAATATCGAAAACCGTGGGACTTTTACTAAACTGAAATTCCAGCATGTAGTAGGATATGCTCTGACCTATCGACAGTTGGAGAATTATCCATTCATAACAGGGCACCCTGTGTACACTCCCAGACACATGGACACATATGAGCCACTCAATAATGCACTTACCCTCGGCAACCATAAAATCATCTGCATTATCGCACTCGCACTCGTGTACACACCCGGCCACTGTTTCTTCTCGATGCCTCTTATTAATTAAGGCTATTGTAATACGCGCCCCTAGAATGCTCATCGAGAATCCATCATTGGTCCATTATCTATATATATTTATATATACGCACTACTTTTCGTATAAACGTTCTTCCAATCGTAATTTTTATCGAGAACTGTGGTTATGTCTCAATATTCGTATGTCGCTGTGCATGTGATACGGACACGAGGCTCGGACAAAAAGTACGTAAACGTTCCAGCGAGATTCATCTTGAGCTCTGTGCGACAACTTTATCACAGTTACTCTCGCATCTCCGCGCTCATTATCTCTTTCTCTCTTTTCTCTGTCGCTCATGCAGCAAGGAGCGATTTTTTTATAACACATATATACATGCGTGTAATTATATACTTGTCAAAATCAATCCCGATATTAAAAATATAAGTAATATATTTGTAAAAAATCGAACGCGATTTTTCGCCGGAGAAAAATGAGGTTCAAGTTTGGGGCCGGGTTGAAATTCCGAACTTTGAATGATCAGAAATAATCTTGACGAACCTTGTCATTTCGGAACATTAAAATTAGGAATTTCAAGCCGTCGGCGCATTCAAAGTTCGGAATTTCAACCCGGTCCTCATGTCAAGATCATGCCAGCGAACGTCTACACAGTTGACTGTAAATTATGTAGAACGTATAACATTGTCTAAACAAATTTTCAAAATTGACGCAAAATAATTTCTTAATAAAAGAAATTCTTGAAATAATTCGTCGATTTATTGAAATTTTTGAAACTTTTAAAACTTCCATAGCCGAATTATTTTGACGGGGTTAAGATTTTCGGAGTTTTGATCTTTCGGGGTACTGTTCTTTCGGAATTTTGAGCATTCTGACCATTCGAAGCTCGGAATTTCAAACCGGCCCCTGATGTTTGCCTCGTTGGAATGCAATGAGAGTTAATATTTTTTAATTCCTTTAATTTCTTTTGTAGATTTTGCTTACAAAAATCTCTTAACCATTTTTTGAGACATTTATTCAGCAACCTGCAATATAAATCTATTAAAAAATCTTCCACAATAATGAAAATGAAAAGAATTAAGTGTAAAAAACAACTTGTGTTGCGTTCGAGCAATGCAAACTTCAACACCATAGAGGAACATTGTTTTGAGGGCACGCAAATTCGACGAACGTCCTCATAGTAGCCTATTTTCCCATTCTCGACATCATGTAAACCCCGATGTGTTCAAAATAATATTTCGATAAATGTAAGCATGTTTATATTATATTTATGTAAGCATATGATATAAAGGTCATTTCAAAGTCTGCCGTGAGAATAAATCAGGCGTTGATTTTTTTTAATTTAAGGGGATAGACTACTGTAAAAATGACAAAAACTCGTTAATCGGTCGAAGCAACGCAAATTGAAGAGGAAGGTCCAAAATATGTCGCAGGAATCGCAGATGGAAGGTAAACTTATGATTACAACCATAGGAAAACTCAGCCAGTAAAACTTTAAGGGGCTATACCAGTGTGACACTTTAAAAAATCGATTTTTTTTGCCTTTTTCGACAGTTTGTACTTTCAAGAATATCATTATCTTTATATCATTTGTATCAATATCATTTTATCTTGAGAAAATCGATAGTTAAATCTTTAAACGCGTTTTTCTCGAAATGAGATTTTTCAAATTTGCCGACATTGTAACTCAAAGAGCAATTATCCGATTGACTTGAAATTTGAACTGAGTACTCTTGAATATGTTTACTCTACAATGACGTAGGATATTTTTGATTGGATGAAAATTGACGATTTGACATTGAAAAAAACGACCATTTTATAGGCAAGAAAACAGACTTTCTTCCATAACTACGCCATTTTGTTAGATTTCGATATTTTTCGAAAATCCTACGTCATTGTACAGGAAATACTTTCCAGTTTAACGAAATTTTTTCCTTTTTCGGTTTCAGCTACTCAATCGGCCGGAATCATGTCAGTGGTGGAGGAACTTTTTTTTTGGCGCCTCCGAAGGGAGCGCATAAGTCGCTTGGATATCAATATTTTTCTATGAAAAAATTATGTAATATAGGTCAAATATAGCCAAATATATTCGTAATTTTCCGAAACATTTAATTGAGTGCTTTTCTTCCAAAAAATTCCCGAAAATCACCTAAATTTTCAGCGCTTACACTGGTATAGCCCCTTAAACGCGTTTTTCTCGAAACTATGTTTTTTAAAACGATGTACACGATTTCTCCACATCCAATGAACGGATTGACTTGAAATTTGTTTTAGTAATTCAGAGTAATAGTAGTTTAGTATTGACCGACGGTTTGCTTCTTAACATTTTTTTTAATTAAATGTTAACAATAATGTTATTTTGCCTCGAAAAATCGAGAAAAAATTCATAAAAATTTGTTTCATCATTAAAACACGATAACAAAGAACAACTCCGTCAAGTCTTAGCCAATATTATCTGTTTCAAGATAAAACTCGTTTTTTTCCGTTTCAGATCAATCGGACGGTCAAAATCAAGTACACCGTTCCGCCCCTCACGTTCCAAGGTCCTTCATTACATTATTCATAACTTCTTCGATTTATACTTTTTCATGGAATTTGGTACAGAGCTTTCCCAATGTGCATACAAATAAATGTCCAAACGATTTTTCGATCATCTTACTTATTCCTTCAAAATTAATTACTCTAAATAACCCTGATTTTCGCGTCGTCACAGTAGCCTACCCCCTTAAGCGCCGTCCTCAAAACCGCCAGTATTATTAATTACCAAAATTACATAGATGTAAGAGCTTCAAAATATCTTTTTCTCAACATATATCTATATATCGAAGTGGGATCGATCACAACTCGACGAAGAGGCGCCGCTTGAACTCTCTTATCACCGTTTTTTTCTTTTTTCATGACTGCCACTGCGGCTCCCGAATATAAATCGCACGCTCACTCGTCTTCGCTCTGTACTCGGCTGTGGAATCCGCGCTCGCTATTTTTTCTCAACTCCAACGGGATTAAATTTATTGGGCGAATTATTATTAAGTTGCTATACGAGTGTGACACTTAAAAAAAATCGTTTTTTTTATTGTTGCCTTTTTCGACAGTTTATACTTTCAAGAATATCATTATCATTTGTATCATTTATATTAATATCATTTTATCTTGCAAAAATCGATATTTAAATCATTAAACGCGTTTTTCTCGAAATGAGATTTCTCAAATTTGCTGACATTGTGAATCAAAGAGCATTTATCCGATTTACTTGAAATTTGAACTGAGTACTCTTGAATATATTTACTCTACAATGACGTAGGATATTTTTTATTGGATAAAAATTGACGATTTGGCATTGAAAAAAACGACCATTTTATAGGCAAGAAAACAGGCTTTTTCATAACTACGCCATTTTGTTAGATTTTGATATTTTTCGAAAATCCTACGTCATTGTACAGGAAATACCTTCCAGTTTAACGACATTTTTTTCCTTTTTCGGTTTCAGCTACTCAATCGGCCGGAATCATGTCAGCAGTGGAGGAACTTTTTTTTGGCGCCTGCGAAGGCAGCGCATAGGTCGCTTGGATCTCAATATTTTTGTATGAAAAAATTATGTAATATAGGTCAAATATGGCCAAACATATTCTTAATTTTCCGAAACATTTAATTGAGTACTTTTCTTCCAATGAATTCCCGAAAATCACCCAAATGTTCAGCGTTCACACTGGTATAGCCCCTTAATTCGCTAATTGTCTAGTAATCTCAGTACTCTGCCTGGACATGCGGCGGGTATAGTTCCATTTTTTAAGTATGCTCGCTCTGTGTGCGTGCGTGTGTGTGTGTGCGTGCGCGCGCGCGTGTGTGTGTGTGTGTGTGCGCGTGTGTGTGTGTGCGTGCGCGCGCGCGTGTGTGTGTGTGTGTGTGTGTGTGTGTGTGTGTGTGTGTGTGTGTGTGTGTGTGTGTGTGTGTGTGTGTGTGTGTGTGTGTGTGTGTGTGTGTGTGTGTGTGCATATACACACATATATATACGTATCGATGTTTGGACATGCATACATAAAAAATTATGTATACGCGAGTATATATAGCAACGTCTATGCAGCGGACAATTTCTTATCTCGAGGGAGGAGCATATGACGCGCAAGAATTCTCAATTATCATTCGTTCGTCGCGGTAAGAAAAATAAAGCCGGACGCGCGAGACCCCACAAAAGTCCAATATTATATCGACAAGTATGACATTTTAATAGTATCGTTTGTTGACGATTTCCACCAGTAAACTGATAAATCGAACTGTAGCATTTTGCGACGCGTAATGTACATGGGTGCAGGAATAAATCGGCCAGCGATGTACCTCTCTCTCTCTCTAGAACATTCCGCTCGATTTGATTTTTTGTCCTGTCCCTCCAAACGAGAAAAAACGAATATCGGCAATACTCACGCATTAAATGTATTCCAGGCACTCTTATATAATAAACTCATACTGTAACGATTCGTCGATTATTGAACAATTAAACTTTCGTCCGTTCATTCGTCTTTATTTGTTTATTGCTGATCATTTTGAAAATCATAAGATTGTCACCGACGAATAGCTTTCATTTTTGTTATTCACTTTTTGGAAAGTTCACACTATATCGCATCGAGTGGGTTGAAAAAGTATTGCGACGCGCGCGAGCGATAGACGATGGAAAAAAAACGATCGGAACGTTCGACAATCACTGGGACAACGTTGACGATGGAATAAAATAAATTACGTGTGCACACGTTCTTAATGAACGAGCGGACTCTCTCCGTGCTGTACACAAACACGCACACAGTCATTGCAACGCGACTAATATACTGATTGTCTCCCTCTCTCTTTCTCTCCTTCTCTCTCTCTCTCTCTCTCTCTCTCTCTCTCTCTCTCTCTCTCTCTCTTTCTTTTCTATCTCTCGCCCTCTCTCTTGCGAGCTTCTTTCATTCGTGCAGAACGGTATACCCGGGGCAGATCGTGAGATTTCATATCGTATCGCACTCTACTCTCGTGACGCCCACGCACACGCATACGCAGCAACTTTTGAACGGCGATCGAACATCGACAGATCCGATTTTTTTTTCTATCGCGGAAAGCAAACACTACCGTAAGTTGCGGAAATTTTCGTCTCACTTTTTACGATACGACTCTATATCTTTGCCAAATAATGGAGAATGAGCCCTCGACCTCGCCCTCTTGACGAGGGTCGAGCCTGCCAATGCGACCATAGAAGTCGAATCTCAATACTGGGGATGTTTCCAGTCTTATATATATATGTGTGTGTGTGTGTGTGTGTGTGTGTGTGTGTGTGTGTGTGTGTGTGTGTGTGTGTGTGTGTGTGTGTGTGTGTGTATCTGTGTCTGTGTGTGTGTGTGTGTGTGTGTGTGTGTGTGTGTGTGTGTGTGTGTGTGTGTGTGTGTGTGTGTGTGTGTGTGTGTGTGCGCGTATTTATTTATTTATTTATTTATATACATACAAAGTGTTAGCAAGGTCAATGCAAAGCCTTCAAGGGCTAATAGGTCACCTCGTTAGGAACATATCTTACCTAGGTTACCTTAGTCCAAAGTCTAAAGATTTCGTGTTATCATGGTAAGTATGATTTTAGGAAAATTTCCCAAAATTAGGTACTAACTCGTTAATAATGTTCGAAAAGAATCTAATTGGTAACTAAAAACTTATTTGCGTCTTAGCTTAAGCGGTTACCCCCACTTGCGATTTTGAAAAAATCGATTTTTTTTATTGCATTTTTTTGAAGTATAAGTATCCGGGCCCATACTTCTGTATGGGCCCGGAATAGATGACTCTATGTAAGATTACAAAAAAAAATATTTTCTTCGTGTAAACTGAAATTGAAACTTTAAACGCGTTTTTCTCAAAATGGCATTTCTAAAGTCGGTGACCAAGATTACTCGAACACTAATGAACCGATCTTCTTGAAATTTTGCAGGCTTATTTAATACATAAAAATGTAGTCTTTAATCGTTCGATTTTTTTTCGTTAAAATCGAACCATTAACTTTGGGTGTCCGCCATTTTGTGAAAAATGAATATTTTTTAAAATGCTTCGATTAAAGACTAGTTTATACTTATATTTGACTAAATCCATCCGCATTTTTTTTCAGATGATCCACTTCGCCGCAATGTTGGTCACCGCAAACCGTGTATATAAAAACATTATTTCATTGACGGCCATTTGCCACTAAACAATGTAATATTTTTTAATAAAAAAATTACTGAAAGTTCTTCAAGATGTGTTCTTTAAGATGGTATATTGATCGATTAAAAAAGTTTTGTAGTTTTCTTTAAAAAAATTCATGAAAAAGGCCTTTTTTTGCGTTACAAGTGGGGGTAACGCCTTAACGTGCATTCAATCGACAAACACCGAAACAATCATCTGTATCCACACAACTAACTAAATGGGCCGTATTGAATAATTAAAAACTTGTCAAAAAATGGGAAATACCTTTTATGTCGAAGGTATTTTTTTTTAAATAGCATTAACATGAGAGGTAAACGAGTTAGTCCCTAATTTTGGGACATTGTCCAAAAATCATACTTACCATGATGACCCGAAATCCTTAGACTTTGGCCTAAGGTAACCTAGGTTAGATATGTTCCTAACGAGGTGACCTATCAGCCCCTTAAGGCTTTGCAGCGACCCTGCTAATACCCTGTATGCATTAGGTTGGTAAGGAAGTCTTGCAACACAAACGACACCTTTTCTCAATAAGTAACGTTTTATTAAGATTTTTCAACGTTTTATTAAGATAAGATTAATTTATATATAGTCTCTCTCTTCATCTAGACGCTCTGGTTAATTTAATTTTAATTTAATTTTTTATATTATACTGTTTATAAATATTTTTAAATACATACTTGATAATATGTGTATTATTTTACTTTTCTAGTGTGAATGTAAATTTTGAAGTATTAAAAAATGTATATAATAGGGCACCCTATATATGTATAGCCTGCCAAGTCGCATGAACCATTCATCGTCTGGAGCTAAGTTATTTATCATATTATAAGACTGTAATTTTTCTATTTTCTCATTGATAATTCAATAAAAATATTATCCCACGTACATGCGTACAACTGTTTTTACTTTTTTTTAAATTACTGGTCGTCAAGGCTCTTAATACTTTGTGCATACTTTGGCTCATTACGGAATAGACACGCAAGGAATTAATTTATAAGCCGCGTCTCTTGAAACTTCTTTATTACGAAATGCACATGAAAAAAACAATATGTTGATGGAATTATGAGGATATGAATATTTTTTTGTTAATAGTGTTGAAATGCGAAAAGAACATCAAGAGTGTAAATGTTGAAAATCGATGAAATGGTATGCTTTGAAACAAAAAGATTGAATTTTCCGAAGACATGGCTACATTTTACAATAATTTTTTTTTTTCATTTCCAAAAACATTTAGAGTCATATTTTAGACAAAAAAGTTAGGAAAATTCATACTAAATTTTATCACAATCGGTCAATTGGTCTTCTAGCTATACGTCACGCCAGGTTTGAAAATGCAGTTTAGAATACCGTGCCATACCGCCGCCATTTTTAAAAATCAATAAATAAAAAAAATACCATGAAACAGCCAAAGGCACTAATAAAACGTGCCCGAAGTCTCAAAAATGGTGAAGAAATTTGTTCTTTAAAAAAAATCATGAAAATCATGAATATCAGCAAATCTTTTCCTCGCCTAAATATATCTTCTTCCTTAAGGCGGGCAACCACTTTAGGGGCCGAAAATTAGATGATGTTTGGATTTTTTTAATTGTGAAAAAAAACGGAAATTGCCGCAACTCTGACAATAATTTATTCATATTTTCATTTATCTCCGGTAATTTTGCCAAGTTATTTCATGCATTAATTAAGGTGTAATCCGCTATGTCCCTTGGCGTGTCCTCATCGTCGTTGTCGATTTGCGGGAATTGTGCAGCTCGCAATTCCCATCTGAAATAGTCCAACAAATTTTTATACATTCTTAAGATGTTTTTTTAAGAACGTGAACCTAAATTTTCAATAAAAAATCGAGAAATGAATGTTGAAACGTGTTTGAAAAAAATGATTGATTTTTACCTTTTTTCCCGGCATTTTGCAATAAACAATTAATCTTTCCGTTTTTTAAACAATCTAATCTTTCCAACTTGAGGTTCATGTTTTAATAAATTATATCATGTAAACGTGGTCCAAATTTGAAGATGATCCATCAATTAGTTTTTGAGTTATGATTCCCGCAAATTGAAACAATGTCGTTTTTCACTGTTCTCACTAAATCCTCTGTCACTTGGTCACTTTTCAATATTTTAACTTGAAATTTTTTTCACATATTCTCGAATATGTACACTCTGAGAAAAAGCAAAATAAAATCGAATGTTTCGACCCGTCACAGTGGTTAGGAGTCGAGCGGAGAGTCTTTATCATTTATATACATACCGTTAGAAGGAATCCGAATATCGTTTTGAAATTTTCACGGTGGATTCTTAAGATATTTTGCTAACGATTTATGAAATAAAAAATGGATTTTTTTAACCATCTAAAGTGGTTGCCCGCCTTAAATAATTTATGAAGAATAATTCTTTTTGGTCCGCCCCCCGTGCCCCGCTTCCTTTTTCCATTTTCGCATTCAACCAAAAGTATCGCACGAAATATGCGCGTATATTGCCATCTGTAAAAACTTTCCACAAATTTTCGACAAACTTTCCACAAGAATTATTCTCGCCTGAGTCAGGACACGAAGGTATACTCGAACATCTGGTACGTTGATCCCTGCGGGGGATAAGGTTCCGAACCCCTCCCACCTTCCGATCGAGCTAAAATTTTGCACAAACCTTCTTTTCAATATTTTAAGACAACCCCTTAAGAGATTTTTGGCCACTCGCAATAGTTTTCGAGATAGTTCATTTTTGAGTTTTTTTTAAGGGTAAGGTTCCAAAACTCCCCGCCCCCCTCCCGCCGATCGAGCTGAAATTTTGCACAGACCTTCCTTTTAATATTTTAAGACAACCCCTAAAGGAATTTTTAGCGACTCGCAATAGTTTTCGAGATATTGAATTTTAATGTTTTTTCTTCAACGCGTGCCGACTATATATATATATCTGCGACGTCTCCGTTCATACCCTTTTGTTTGGAAGGTTTGTGGAAAATTTCAGCTCGATCGGAGGGGAGGGGGGGGTGAACCTCACCCCCTGCGGGTCTAATGTGCGAGCCCGCCGGTCACCTCGAACGGATGAGGACGGCAATTTCAAAAGTCACGTAGGCAAGCACGCCGTTTCGAAACGACGATAACCCTCAAATGTAAGACGATCCCAATGTGCCCTATTGAGCAAAGCACGTATTACGTACATGTCGTTGCGATTCGTCGTCTAAATCTGCGAGTACGCCGAGCGAGAAAAAAACGTCCCATGCAAAAATACGGATCGAGGATTTTGGAGAAAAAAAAACATTATTGAGACACAGATGAAAAGTTTCTGCGACGAAGTGAGAAAACGAATGAAGGTTTGACAGAAAAGGTGGGTCGAAGAAAAAAGAAAACTAAGGGTGGAAAAAACATTGAGAGCGAAGAAGAAAAATTCAGGCGTA
This sequence comes from Ophion slaviceki, assembly GCA_944452715.1. Lineage (NCBI taxonomy): Eukaryota > Metazoa > Arthropoda > Insecta > Hymenoptera > Ichneumonidae > Ophion > Ophion slaviceki. The sequence continues at coordinate 27,326,864 of OX101788.1, forward strand.
GGCCAATAAAAATTAGGGGCGAAGTTTCATGACGTTGAAGTTTGCATCGTTGGAATGAAACGAAAGTGATTTTTTTTTCAATTTCCCAAATTTCCTTTGGTAGGTTTGAGCTTCGAAAATTACATTTTTTAGGATAAGAATATTTAATTACGAATTTAGCCATCTGCAACAAATTAGCGAAGTATGATTTTGGATAATAAGGAAAATAAGAAATTGTAAAGAATTTTCGTTACATTCCAACGATGTAACTTTAACCCCATAAAGATTCAACGCACAAAAGCTCCGATTAAAAATTATGGGTTGATAAGGGATCTGCATAAACTTGAGATTTGGAAAATGCGATTATGTTTATTGCATAGTTTTATAGCCTAGACTCGTAATTTTAATTCGTGACAAAGATTTTGTAAATATTTCACCAATTGCCCGAGTTATTATGATTTTTGTGCACGGTCAGATCGTTTTTCTTAAAACTGTTTTATGACTTTTGGTCGAAAATCAAACTTTTTCTCAACAGCTTGCCATTTTTGTAATTTTCAAAACATCAAAAAAGTATCCGGTCATGCAAGTTTTATTATTATACTAAAAGTACATTTATTTATTTTTTATTTCAACTCGCCCTAGTTGCCTGAACCACCTCCTCGAATTGTCCATGCAGCAACCGAGGCACTTGGTTCAAATAATAATAACTTCATTGCTTGTTAATATTTTTATTTAAAAAAACACAAACTTGGCAAGACAGTGTATTAATTGTGTCTAAAATCTCGACCTTGATATCCCGATACTCTCATCAGAAAAAAATATTGAAAATCGCCTTGTTTTTTAGGCTCCAAGCTTATGGAGACCCGTCGAAGTCTGAAATTATTGGGTTTATTGATAATCTTTTTAAAGGGGGAGATACCTTCAGGCGAGGATAAATTTGTGCTGATTTTCATGATTTTCTTAAAGGAAAGATTTCTCCACCATTTTTGAGACTTAGGATGTGTTTTATTACTACTTTTGGTTGTTAGATGGTGTTTTTTTTTCAATCTTTAAAAATAGCGGCGGTGTTGCACGATCTTCCAAACTGCATTTTCACAACTGACGTAACGTATAGCTAAAAAACTAATCGACCGAGTCTAATAAAATTTGGTATAAATCTTTTTAACCTTATTGTCTAAAACATGATCCTAAATGTTTTTGAAAATAAAAAAAAAAGTATTTTCAATTGCAAAATGTAGTCATTTTTTCCGGAAGATTCAATCTTTTTGTTCCAAAACGTACCGTTTCATCGATTTTCAATATTTTTCACTTTTTCTTAGTTCATATTCTGCGTATGACTGTGAATGGAAGAAAAATCTTCGTTGGTTTTTTTCAGAAGTAATCCCGCCGACGCTACGTGTCACGCCGTCTGCTAACATCCGCCGCAACTCGTTTAGAAGACCGTGCCATACCTCCGCAATTTTAAAGATTCATAAAAAATACCATGTAACAGCCAAAAGTGGTAATAAAACATATTCTAAGTCTCAAAAAAAGTGAAGAAAGCATTCCTTTGAAAAAAAAAACATGAAAATCCGCAATTTTTTTCTCTCCTAAAGGTATCTCCGCCTTAAGAAAATCGAAAATATGAGAAACTTCAAATGTAAATGAGAAATTTAGTATTGTGTGATTGGATTGATAATCCTCGAGTACCTTCGTTCAGCAAAGATACGAGTCGCGGAAGATTAGGTTCGATTGTTGAGAAGTGTTTGTTTCCGATACATACACATACACACAGACATGCGCTCTGTGACGGTAGCTCGTGTTTGCTTTGAATTTACGGAGGTATACCTACGCGTCAATGCGCAAAGAAGGGATTGTCCATTCGACGGTTCAATAGCCTGGCGCGGAAAATTTGTAAATTCTGATTCACTCAAAAGCGCAGGTATCTCGTATCTTTTATCCTCCTTTTGCGCCAAAGAGCCTCGGTATCTACTCGAATTCTTAGTGTTCTTAACCAAAGTAACTGTTATATACTTTCAGCACCACGGGTGCAATTGTTGTGTACCATCCAAATGCAGGTTAATCGTTCGCTGAAAGGATCTGTAGGAAAGACCGGGAGAGCGAGAGGGAAAGAAATAGAGAGAGATAGAGAAATATAAAAAGTGTGAGATTGTGATGAGTTATGACGCCCAACAGTCGACTGCAAAGCAGGAAATTGAACACATGATCATATATTTTTTCAACATTTATTTATTTATTGTGACATTTCTTTTATTTTAGAACTATAATCTCTAAGCTCCTTAATAATGAACAGTTTTCATGTGGACGAAACAAAAATAAAATATTTAGAAGGTTCAACTAATGCTGCACGCTGTTCTATCTGTAAATTTCAGTAGTTACAATTTGGTTTTTTGCCGCACCTTACCTGGAATTTTTGATTGTTTAAGGGGTTAACCCCACTTGCGATTTTGAAAAAATCGATTTTTTTGAAGTGCAATTTGAAGTGCAGTTTTTTTTATGCCCGGAATAGATGACTCTATGTAAGTTTACAAAAAAAAATATTTTCTTCGTGTAAACTGAAATTGAAACTTTAAACGCGTTTTTCTCAAACTGGCATTTCTGAAGTCGGTGACCAAGATTACTCGAACACTAATGAACCGATCTTCTTGAAATTTTGCAGGCTTATTTAATACATAAAAATGTAGTCTTTAATCGTTCGATTTTTTTCGTTAAAATCGAACCATTAACTTTGACTGTCCGCCATTTTGTGAAAAATGAATATTTTTTAAAATCCTTCGATTAAAGACTAGTTTATACTTATATTTGACTAAATCCATCCGCATTTTTTTTCAGATGATCCACTTCGCCGCAATGTTGGTCACCGCAAACCATGTATATAAAAACATTATTTCATTGACGGCCATTTGCCACTAAACAATTTAATATTTTTCAATAAAAAAATTACTGAAATTTCTTCAAGATGTGTTCTTTAAGATGGTATATTGATCGTATAAAAAAGTTTTGTAGTTTTCTTTTAAAAAAATCATGAAAAAGGCCTTTTTTGCGCTACAAGTGGGGGTAACGCCTTAACCCTAATCCCTTGAACTTGGGTCGTTTGTGTCCATGCCAAATCTTTCAACGTTGAGCATGCCTCTGAATTTTGATGAAAATGTTTATTGAAAAAGGGATTTTCGGGGCTGGCAACAATTCTATCGCATAGTTAGAAGTCCACAGACGACCTACGATTTTTTTCAGATTTTTCCTTACAGAATAACATAGTTAGATAAGCGGCGCACGCTAATGACCCATGTTCAAGGTTTACGGGTGCAAAAAACAACGACATGGGGGTAGGGTTAAGTATGACTTTATGAAGTCTATGACTATGCCTAAAGCTTATTACTTTATGAAGTCTATGACTTTGGGTAAAGCCTATTACTTTATGAAGTCATACTGAAATAATCGAAAATTCCAGGTAAGATGCGGCAAACAAACAAATTGAAACACCTGAAATTTACAAATAGAACAGCGTGCAGCATTGGTTGCACCTTTTAAATACTTTCTTTTTGTTTCCTCGACACGAAAACTATTCATTGTTAAGGAGCTTAAGGGGCTATACCAGGGTGACACTTTCAAAATATCGACTTTTTTGCCTTTTTCGACAGTTTATACTTTCAAGAATATCCTGTAAAAATTCAAGGCCGTATCTCTAATCTTTTATCTTGCAAAAATCGATAGTTAAATCGTTAAACACGTTTTTCTCGAAACGAGATTTTTCAAATTTGCTGACATTGTAACTCAAAGAACAATTATCAAATTGACTTGAAGTTGGAACTGCGTACTCTTGAATATATTTACTCTACAATGACGTAGGATATTTCTGATTGGATGAAAATTGACGATTTGGCATTGAAAAAACGACCATTTTATAGGCAAGAAAGCAGACTTTTTTCATAACTACGCCATTTTTTAGATTTTGATATTTTTCGAAAATCCTACGTCATTGTACAGGAAATACCTTCCAGTTGAACGACATTTTTTCGGTTTCAGCTACTCAATCCGCCGGAATCATGTCAGCAGTGGAGGAACTTTTTTTTGGCGCCTTCGAAGGCATCGCATAAGTCGCTTGCATCTCAATATTTTTATATGAAAAAATTATGTAATATAGGTCATATATATCCAAATATATTCTTAATTTTCCGAAACATTTAATTGAGTACTTTTTTTCCAAAAAATTCCCGAAAATCAGCCAAATTTTCAGCGTTCACACTTGTATAGCCCCTTAAAGGATTATAGTTCGAAAACAAATAAACGTCACGATAAAATAAAAAATATAAAAATAAAATGTATGAGCATGTGTGAAATATCTTGCTTTGCAGTCCACTGTTGGACGTCATAACTCATCTCTCTCTTGCTCCAACTCACGGACTCCCTCTCTCTATTTCTTTCTCTCTCTCGCTCTCCCAGTCTTTCCTATAGATCCTAGAGCAAGTAAAATTGTGGTATGAGCATTTTCATTCAGTAGAGTAAGCCAGGGTGCCACACTTTATTGAAAGCTTGTTGTATGTCCAGGAATACTGCTTAGCAATACTTTGTTTCTTCAAGTGCATTAGCTATCGCGTTAAAGACTCTGTCGACTTGTTCCGCCGTTGAGTGGTTGAATCTGAATCCAAAATCATGCTCGGAAATGATTTCTCGCTCGTCAGTTGAACTTTTCATTCCTCTCAGGAGCAATTTTTCGAACAGTTTACATATTATAGGCAGCAGGCTTATAGGCGTATATAAGTTGATGGCGTTTGGCGCTTTGACAGGTTTTTGTATCATTATAATCTGGGCAACTTTCCATTGGTTATGCATGTGCGATGTACGAATGATATCGTTGAATAGATTGGTGATGTAGACTATTCCCTTCCGTGGTAGCTTTTTGAGGATTGCGCCGGTGACTAGATCATAGCCAGGAGATTTTCTCGAATTCGAAGTTATGGATATTCTCGTCGTTTTGCTGCGCTACGAGCGGTGTAAATACTTCGGCAAATATGTTCGGCTAAAATCTCCGATTTTTCGATGTCACTGCCCATTCTCCGTTAGTTTTCCTGATCGGTGAGTTATGGTTTTGTGCGTGACTGTTAATCCTTTTGGTTGTCTTCCAAAGTGAGTAGTCAGTATTGGTCATATTAGTCAGGTTCGGAAGATACTGTTCAAAGCAGTTGATGTTGTAGTTGGACATCAGTTCTTTTGAGCCCATGGCCTGCTCTGTTGAATCTTCTTTTTTCTATGGGGTTTCTGCTCAGCTGCCATAGTCTTCCAATACGTCTTTTTTCGGTAATTTCTTGTTTTCTTTCGTCGGGGTAACTTTTTGTATTTGAGCTAAGACGAGAAGTCTGGCGTGGATGATCATAAATGATACCCAAAAATAACACAAATAAGAAACGCAAGAATACGAGAAATGAAGCTGGAACATTATAAAATGAGGAAAACCATATGAAAATCGCAACAAAATAATAAGAAATAATAATAATCATAATGAATAAAAACCATATCAAAATAATTTAATAGCAAGGAAATAGTAATAATTATTTCCAAACATATCAATAAAATAATGATAATAGAATGATAAATTATGATGATGAAGATGATGATGATATATAATAATAATAAGTATAATCCCGCTGATGATTATAATATTGATGATCCTGATAAATAATACTAATGATAATGCTATTAATAAAAATAGCAATGACAAAAATGATGATCATAATAATGATAATGAGAAAATTGGAGAGAGGCAGAGAGAACAAGGGGAAAGGGGCAAGGAGAAGGCGCGGGACCATTGTCAATATACCTCTAAGGGGTTAGACTATTGTGAAAGTTTCAAAAAATCGTTCGTCGTTTAAGGCAACTCAAATTGAAGAGGAAAGTCCAACATATCGTGCAGGAATCACAGATTGAAGGCAAACTTATTATTACAAAGATTGAACTGCTAACAAAATTTTGAACGCGTTTTTCTCGAAAATATGTTTTTGAAAACGGTGTACACGATTTCTCGACATCTAATGAACGGAATGACTTGAAATTTGGTACACTCATTCAGTATAATACTAGTTTTTACCAACGTTTTTCATTTTTACATTTTTTCATTAGTTATTAACAATAATGAAGTAATTTTTCCTCCAAAAATCGAAAAATATCCAATTTTTTGTCGATAATTGAAACACAATAACAATAAAGTTTAATTAAGTCTTAGCCAATATTATCTTTTTTAAGAAGAAAACTTGTTCTTTTTTGTCTCAGATCAACCGGGTGGCTAAAATTAAGTACACCGATGAGCCCCCCACGTCCAAAGGTCCTTCACGAGATTGTTTATAACTTGTTTAATTATTAATATTTGATTACGAGATTTAGTACGCAACTTCGTTAATGTATATACAAATAAATGTCCAAACTATAAGGAGTACAACTTTGCAGTGACCGTTTTTTTCAAAAGTTTAAGGCTTTATTATAAAAAAGTAGCTACATATTTTTTAATCAAAGTTCTGCCCGTCGCTAGCTCCGTCCTCGGCCCATCTTTCAGGTAGCATTCGAATCCCGCGTCGATAAAAGTCTTGGTCCTTGGAGGCAATTCAGGAATCGACCCAATTTTTGACTTCTTCGTAAGTACCGAAGTGCTGGTCAGCCAAATCGTGTGCCATTGACCGGAACAAGTGATAGTCGGAAGGGGCAATGTCTCGAGAGTACGGCGGGTGGGATAAAACCTCCCATTTCAGCGTTTCCAAGTACTTTTTCACGACATTTGCAACATGGGGTCGGGCATTGTCATGCTGCAGTATCACCTTGTCATGTCTTTTGTTGAATTGTGGCCGTTTCTCTTTGAGTGCCTTACTCAAGCGCATCAACTGACGTCGGTAGAGTTCCCCTGTGATGGTTTCGGATGGTTTGAGCAGCTCATAGTACACAACGCCCAGCTGGTCCCACCAGATACACAGCATCACTTTGGATCCGTGAATATTCGGTTTGGGCGTCGATGACGGAATATGACCAGGCAGTCCCCATGATTTTCGGCGTTTAGGATTATCGTAGTGAACCCACTTTTCATCTCCAGTCACAATCCGGTGCAAAAATCCCTTCCTTTGTTGTCTTTGGAGCAGTTGTTCACAGGTGAAAAATCGGCGCTCGATGTCTCTCGGCTTCAACTCATGCGGGACCCAGTTTCCTTGCTTTTGGATCATACCCATATCCCGGAGACGTTTTGAAACTGCTTGCTGGGTTACTCCTAACGTCTCAGCGAGTTCCTCTTGAGTTTGGCACGAATCCTGGTCCAGCAAGGTCTCCAATTCTGCGTCTTCAAAAACTTTCTGCCTTCCGCCACCATGCTTGTTCTCGACCTCAGAATCTCCACTTTTGAAGCGTTGAAACTACCGCCGACACGTTTTCTTACTAATAGAATCCTCCCCGTAAACATCTACAAGCAAACGGTGGGCCTCAGCCGCAGATTTCTTGATGTTGAAGAAGTAAATCACAACCTCCCGCAAATGCTGAGAATTCGGTTCGTAGGTTGCCATGTTTGAGTGCCTATAACTTTATAATGCATACACGTATCCGTTAGCTTTTTTAAATTATTTACATTGGCAGAGCCTCTAGTTTAAAATGCCACTTTTTTTATTGAGCTAGGGCCACTACTTCGGCCGCAGTGGCTCTCTAAGTAAAACGGTCACTGCAAAGTTGTACTCCTAATATTCTGCAATCATCTTACGGATTCTTTCGAAATTATTTTTTTTTAATAACCCTGATTTGTAGTATCTTTGTTATGAGTAGTATTTGCCAGAAAAAAATTGAGCAATCTGGAAAAAAAATCAAAATTCTGTTTTAAGCACAGCAGAATGCTCATTTTTTCCGGCAAATACTACTCATCACAAGAATACATTTTTTAACATTGAAAATGCTTCAAAAATTGTATATGTTTGTTGAGGTAGGCCGGGTATAGGGGTCTGCGTTAGCTGAATGTCACACGAAATTTGCGCTATCCCCACTCCACTGCCATTGTGTCGTAGTATAGAGGGGGGAGCTGCGATATGCTGAATACCTGTGATCGGTTGAAAAATTAATTCTCCCCTCTCCCAATTATAATCTTGTTATTGATTTAAAAATGATTATTTAAAAATTATTTTATCAATATATCAATATTTTTGGAAAAATAATAAAAACCAACTCATATTATTTACATGTGCCTATTTTTTTATTACCCCAAAAGTCTGATCACATATTCAATGCCACAAAGTAGTTACACTTTGTTTAATATCTGTAGATTCTTTCATTAGTTATTAACAACTGTTTCATTTTCCCTCGAAAAATGGAAAAATATCAAATTTTTCAAAAATAATTTAAACACGATAACAAAAAAGGTCGGGCAAGTCTTAGCCAATATTGACTATTTTATCAAAATAACTCGTTTTGTTGTTCCATGTAAACCGGATGGCCAAAATCAAGTTAAGCCCCTCACGTTCAAATGTCCTTCGCGAAATTGTTCATGACTTCTTTAATTATTAATATTAATATTTTTTACGAAATTTGGTACACAACTTTCTTAATGTATATACAAACAAATGCCTAAAAAATGCATTATTCCTCCAAAATAATTCTTTTTACATAACTCTGATTTTCGGATAATCACAGTAGCCTAACCCCTTAATATCTTCGATCGAATGCGTCGTTTAGAGGATAAATGATAAGCATGTGTTTCATTCAGATCGGCAGCGATAACACGCGAGTTATCGCACGTTCCCGGCGCCGTACAATCCAAAAAGTATAATTACACGTTGCTGCGTGTTTCATGAATTTCGTAATGGCAAACGCTAATGAGAACTTTATCCGAGTCTTTCACGAACAAGCGCCGGAGAAAAAAAATTTTGCGTCGCTATTTTTCGCCCTCCGCAGTGCGCATTTCCAATCCAAAAAATTCCTCAAACGCAATACTTTTTTGTTCGGACTTTCGATACATTTTGTTGCTCGCGCTAAACAATTTAGCCAAGCGAGATGCAATCGTGAAAGAAAAAAAAAAGATTCCGTGTCTTTCGCGAGCTTTTCTATATTCGCGCAGTGCCTTGATCGTCAAACATTACGATTATTATTTTATCGGCGCAGACAACGCCACGCGCTACTTACATCACGACGGGGACAGCGGCGACGCGAACTCACGTCAAATTTGATGACCTCTCGCAAGTCCTCCGACCCAAGACTAAATGTGCTCAACAGATAACGCTAATAATGTTGCACTATCGCGAAAGGATATTAGTGATTAGGAAACGTCTCGTACTCATCTACAAAGGTCATGCTAGTCTTAAAGATAGCACATACTCTTTTTTCTCTACGACAAAAAGGACAACGGAACACGCCTAGCTAGCATCTTCTCTTTTTTCCTCCGATTTTCCGCTCAGGCGCGATGGTATCGAAATTTGCATCGGTGGATTGCAACGAACATATATATTTTTCGTAATGCCGTATTTTTTTTATTGCACATTTAAGCTACGAAAATTACTGAAACATTTTTGAGAATCCTTCTTAAGGGGTAAGGCCACAGTAGAATTTTCAAAAAATCGATTTTTTTTTCCGCTAAAACCGTGCTTTATCATCATAAGAATAAGTTACTATTCGATTTATAGCGAGAACATTTTTTTTCACCGACTTTGAGCGCATAACGTAAGCCTACCTCTGACACGGCCATAGAGTACCTGAAACTTTAAACGCGTTTTTCTCGAAACAACTTTTTTCCAATTGGCGTGACGAATAACGTCAACAATTTTTACTTGATTGACTTCAAATTTAAAAGTTATGTTCCTAATTGCGCTTCGCAGAGAAGTACGTACGGAATTTCTGATTAATCGAAAACTTTTCATTTTATGAGCAGTTTTAGACGAAAATTTTCACTGCAAATTCATTCAAATACCTACAACTCAATTCAAACACCTACAACTTTTGAATAAAACAATATTTTTTGAATTCCGTACGTTCTTCTCCAGGTATTCTAATGTAGATTGACGAGAATTTTTGTTTTTTGTTCTAGGTAAAAAATTGTGGATGCCAAATGTCACGCCGCTGAGCGCCTAAAAAAAGATAACAAAAGAAAATATTAGTAGTCGGCCATTTTGAACATCGAAAGAAAATATATGTATATATTTTCTTACAGCTTGATATTCTTACTAAATATATGTGTAATGAATTATATGAGTGAATCACTTTTTTATACGAAATAAAATTGTTAAATTCGCACATCTTTTTATACCCGTTACTGTGGCCTAACCTCTTAACCCGATCAGTGTAGCGCTTTTTGCACCACTTAAGTGTAAGGGGGGTGAGGGGTAAATTGACTTTATGCTTAAAAATACTCGAAAACGTCTTCCTATAAATCTGAAAAAAATCATTCGTCATGCTTAAGGCGGAGCCGGAATTAGAAGGTCCAAAAATCGGTTTTTTTAATTGCTTAAATCGATAAATAGTCTGTCCAAGAATATATTTACAAAGTTACAGAGGCCAATTGTGAATATTTTCGAACATACAAGGGCAGAAGCAGAAAAGCGATTGATATTTGATATTGATATTTCCTCCTATCGAAAACTTTGAAGCGCGTTTTCTCCGGTTTTCATTTTCACAATTTTTGTAAATTGGCGGGCGTGATAACAAGAAAACTAGACGACCTATAGAATCAAACCAAAGTTTATTTTCTTCAGTATGAAAATCTCTTCAAAGTGAATTAAAAAGGTCGTTGAAAAGGTCTTTTTAAACAATTTTTATAGCACGTTTAAGTTTTTTTGTAAACACACTTTTTTTTCAAACCTGAGAAAAGTTATAATTTCACGATTTTTTTCAGCTTTTTCTTAGTTCACCCAGAAGAAAAATATGTGACAATTAAAGTTTAATTAATTCATTTGGTTCAGTCAAGAATTACGAGCTGCATCTTTCTCGCCGATTGGGGACTGCAGTGGCAAGGTGCGGATGGAATAGGCTGATAAATCTGCAGTCATTTATTGTTTCATGATGAATTCTTTTTAATGCATTTCAAATATACATGGAAAGATACCTCAATGTTTCCTGGGCTCACTTGTTTTCTTCCCTTCTAAAAAAATTCCCGATTAAAATGCTTTTTTGGACCTTCTAATTCAGGCTCTCGCCTTAAGGTTGGTATGGGGTTTAGCCGTTGGGGGTGAAGTACGAGGGGAGCGCCCTATGCTTATGCCCGGAGCCGATTGACTGTTACCAACTGTTAGCTTTCAAATAATCGTTATATTTAGGTAGTTCTGTAGTTTTTGTCAAATCTTAGGAATTGGCTGAAATCTAAGTATGGTGTAGATATGACCTTCATGGAGTGAAGCCCAAAAATTTAATTCGATCCACCGTTTAGTTCACGAGATAATTGCAATTGAATATGGGTATTTTTGTACGCGATCCCTATACCTAACACGTAAACTGATAGGAGCTTGCTGTCATTTCTCGATAAAGGTTCTAAACGGATCTTAAGATTTCAAAATAAAAACACGTGTACGCAGTACTATTGTGGGATTGATTTGAAAAAAATGATAAACTTTGACCTTTTAGTTTCGAAGATATCGACTTATGAAAAGTGGTAATTTTATTCCACACCGAACTCGGGCCCAACCATCTATAACGGAATGGCAACAGTGTACGCTGCAGCCAGCTGATCGGCGCGTGGTCTGGGAACTCGAAGCGTGTTTTTTTCCCCGAGTTCTAGTAATTCTGAGACGGATGTGAAATAAATTTATTCTGCAAACAAATTTAATTTGTTAAATTTATGCATGTATTTATGCATGTGTTTGTCTTTGTTACAGCGAATACAATTTAAACTGTCGGCAAGATGTGGTCAATCCACGATCCGACGTCCTTCGACAGCGAATTTTTGTTGCTGATCGTTGAGGTTATGGTTATTCTCATCGCGTTTAACCGCATTTGCTTGACACATCGCTGCCACAGCTTTCAGTCTTCTAGCAAGCGCCTTTTTTCTTGTAAACTTTCCTTTGTATCACATTTGGGTTGACATTCTCACGCTTTTTTTATTTATATAAAATATTTCGCGAAAGACGGATCGTAGAAAGCTCAACGCTATGACTGCAGGAAAATCGCGCTGTTGCTACGATTACAGCGCCGCTCTCTATGCAAGTATGCGACCTATCTATGCATGAGGTGCGAATGTGTGGGACATATAGAGGGTACAAGCTCTGTAAAAAATGTACAACCAACAGCATCGTATATAGGCATTGGATGTTACTATACGTTTCGACCGAAACTTTTGGCTCATACGTGTACTTACAGAACTACTTTAAACGTGCGTTTTCGAACTATTTTTCTACATCTATTTGTGAAAATATGCATTTTTGAACATTCGGTGATTACATTAAGTGTTTTTATTACTTTGTATAATTATTTTCTATAACTTTTTCTCGGTCTATTAATGCGAAACGAATTGGCAACGCCGTAAATCGTGGTGTATCATAATGTCCAGGTTGGCAGAAATGTCGTGAAGTTAGAGACATATGCGCCTCGTTCGTAACCTCAATATCGGCCCGAAGAGCTGTCAAAAATGAATATCGGTCGGAGTAAAAAAAATCCGCTGGAAAGAAAAAGTGTGCACTAAAGCTGTCCATAATCTCGAAAAAATGAAAAACTTTACTAATTTCCCGATATTCTAAAAAAAATGTATGTATGAATAAAAATCCGCGTTATTTTGTCTTTGCCTAGAAATGTCTAGAGATTTATCATTTCTGAACATAGCTATCAAGTTAATATTAAGTAATTTTTATTAATTAAGAGAATAAGCACCAATAATATTCGTTGGCAATTATCCTGACCGAGTAGTTTGCGGTTCCCGGGCATAATTATCGAATACCGATAAGATAGGTAGCATTTGTGCCGTCTACGATGTTGCCATGATTACACAGTCTAATATTTTGTGTGCTTGATTTTCGCACAAACTCCCTATTAAAAACATTAATAATGTTATAACGGTACTGTGAATCCTCATTTTCACAGTACCAAGGGTTACGATAATTAGTCGAACCGTACCTATTTTTTCAGCTTCGTGGTAATATTCATTTAGCAGATATTAATAATGTACTGAAAAATGATTGGGAGTTTTCCATAAGCGTAATGTAATTAGCCCACGAAATACGTGGAGTTGCCAATTTTTTTTTCTAAAAAACGGTACTGTGGATCGTATTCAAGCTGCACAGGATGATTAGCAAAGCGGTTATAAAGGTCCAGAAAAAAATTCAGCTCGGTGGTAACATGTTGACCCCATAACAACCTTAAGGCTTCTACTTTACAATAAAACTTTGAAATAGAACTTTCACCAAATTATTTAGAAAAAACAATAAACAAATGAACTCGCTTGCGTGGTTTAAAAATAGGGGACGGTTGAAATGTCCGGCCTGGTGAAATTGACCCTCCCCCTACACGGATCGGGTTAAAAATTTGTAACTAAAAGCGGCAAAAAAATATTTTTGATAATAATAAATATTAAGAAAATAATTTTTTTTAAAGATTTTTGGTTGCACTCTAATGATGTAAATTGCAATACCCATTAGTCGCGCTACGAGCCACACTCACGCATTACACTCACGCTTGCCGAGAAAAGATTCTTCAATGACGCGCGATCTGAGATATCACCAACTCGCGGCCGATTTTGTTTCTTTTTTCGCCTGCAGGGGCAACTCTTTTAACGATGAAATGTTCAGGGGCACGGATTTCTTTTTTTTTTACACCCGCATTTACGATGTCAACTTGGAATTTTCCGTAAGTTCCGATACGTCGTTTTCGAGGGGAAACAAAAATTGAAATCTAAGCTATTCATGATGATCGTAGTAATTTCATCTACGAGAAGATAAGATTTTGTCACCATTTTTCAGACTTAGGGTTTGTCTTGCTAGCACTGGCTGTTAGATGATGATTTTTATTTATTAATCTTTAAAAATCGCGGAATTATGGTACGAACTTCTAAACTGCGTTTTCAAAACTTGCGTGACGTGTAGCTAAAGTAACGAATCGTCCAAATCTGATGAAATTTGGTATGAATCTTTCTAACCTTATTGCCTAAAACATGATCCTAGATGTTTTTGAAAAAATAAAAAATAAAAGTATTTTTCGTTGCAAAATGTAACCATTTTTTGCCGGAAAATTCAATCTTTTTGGCTCAAAGCGTACCATTTTATCGTTTTTTAACATTTTTCACTTTTTCTTAGTTCATGTGCTGCGTATGAGTGTAAATGAAAAAAAATTCTTCGTTGGTTTTTTTTCAGATTAATCCCGCCGACGCTACGTGTCACGCTGCCTGCCAACATCCGCCGTAACCCGTTTAGAAGATCGCTCCATACGTCCGCCATTTAAAAAATTGTAAAACTTTAAAAATTGCACAAATTACCGGCATCGTATAAACCTGAATACACAGATACACGCTTGTTCTTTTGTATATTATGCTGATATTTTGCGATAATGTTAAGGGGGGAGGTCACGTGATAACGCAAAGGAGAGCTAATGGTCGAAACTGAGTTCAACCAGGAAGCTGAGGGACTTCTTTATGGGCGCGCAATCGCAGATTAATCGGTCGATCATTTAGTCACAACATTTTTGAGTCTTGAAACTTTAAGGGGTCTTCTCACTTTAGACGCTAAAAAAAGGCTATTTTCATAAACGTTTTTTGATAGGTTTATATTATAGATATTGATATAAAAGTTGTTAGACTTAATAAATACACTTTCGAAATACAGAATTAAAAAGAATGTATTTATGTAACCCAAACAAACTTTAAACGCGTTTTTCTCGAAACAACGTTTTTCGACGGTTTGTTGATAAAATCTTCGAAACTACTGAACCGATCCTTATGAATTTTTAACCACATATTAATATTTATTTTTTGGCCAAAAACGGTGAAAAAAAAACACTTTTTTTGTGTTTTTCGAAAAATGTTCGCCATTTTGTTACTTTTGCATATATCAAAAATCGTATCATATGCGCTATAGTCATTAACATACTGAATCTAAAACCGTTTGATTTTTCTGTTTCTCTCTCAATTAACGCGAAACGACTTGGCAACGTCCTAAATCGTGGTATACGCCTCTGAAGTAACTCTAATGGCGCAGCCCTTGCGGCGAGTTTTGGCTAAACTCAGATTGATTTTCGTCTGCTAGTGCAGTATGCCGGTCGCCATTTAAATCAGGTGTTTGCGTGAATCACAGTACCGCATGTGATGTTTACGTTGTAAAAGCAAAGTAAACAAATATTATAAATTAATGAACGTGATGGGTACTCGATCGATTGTACCCGCTAATCGCAAATGTTGTGTTGAGGGTTTTCCGAATCGAAGGGAAAGTGCATCGTAAGGAATTGTGGATAAACGCCGTACTCATGACGAAAGGAAGTCATGAGGATACATTGAATACCACAAGTAATCGTTATTAGTTCCTTTACACTATTTTATTTCATTTACAAGCACATCCCATTCACAATGTGAGATCCACAATCGATGATGCTTGCTCAAGCTTAGCTCTTTCGTGTTCGTGCCGGTTTGACTTAACCGCCATGCGCCAATCTGTTTTGCCGCCGGCAGCCGTTGCGCGCCGCCACCACGAAAGTTACTTCAGAGGCGTTTATCATGATGGTCGTGTTCGTTGGGTCTCATCATTTTTATAAGAATACGTGCGCAAGCGCATAATGATGCGCAATGCGCAACTGCGCAATGAAACGAGTCATGCGCAAAACGAATGACTCGTTTCATTGCGCAGTTGCGCGTTGCACATCATTATACGCATGCGCACTTGTTCCTATCAAAATGATGAGACCCAACGAACACGACCAATGCCCAGATCACGGTCTTACATAAAGGTCTGGAAACTCCGGCGTTTTTGCATGGTGGAAAGTGTCATCGTTAGTGAGGCAAAAACGTAGTTCCTCATTTATCCACTGGAAGCGCTTTCAAGTAGAAGTAGTCTTGTAGATATAGGTCGTGTTCGTTGGGTCTCATCATTTTGATGCGAACAAATGCGCATGCGCATAATGATGCGCAACGCGCAACTGCGCAATGAAACGAGCGCGTCATCAATTGCGCATCATGATGCGCATGCGCACTTGTTCGTATCAAAATGATGAGCCCCAACGAACGAGCATTGATAGACAGCAATGGAAAAATAACCTTGACAGCCAGTACATGTTCACAACGTTTCTAGAAATATAAACTATCCGAAACTCTCCGGTAGAACCGCATAGTGTGGACCCGGCCTTATCCTTCGCTATATTTTATTATCTTCCATTGAGGATGCGCCAGTTCGCCTATCAACAAAACCAAAAACGGCAAAAACAATTTTTTGTAAACAACAAACTCGCCAAACTGACAAATCAATAAAAACGGTGCCGTTTAAACATACGCAATGCGTTCATTTGTGTTTTTTATTTCTCTTTCATTATATTTATTTTTAGGTTCTTATTAACATTGTTAAAAAAGCAAAAATAAAAGTTGTAGAAACAAACAAGCAATGCAATATACTAAGAATAATCATTAATTATTAGGAACAAAAATTTCGACCGCACAAATTTGTTCATACCCCATCTACTCAAATGGCGAAAGACCAAATAAAAATATTACAGAAGTTCGAACATACGAGAAATACAGTCTACTGAAATAATAATTCTCGTTCTGCCCGGGGGTTCAGGAGTGAAAAAATACTCAATCATTTCGCATTTATATCGCTCTTATAAATATTGGGTCTGTTCGTTTTGGCTACACTTTTCTACACTTCTTACGCTTTCTGAGGACTTTCTATTACTGTATCTATTGAAATTGTAGAAAGTGTAGCTAAACCGAACAGACTCTGTTTATTTTTAAAAATTTGCGCCTTTGCACAGCTGTTCGGACCTGCGTTTGATTGGCTAACTTCTACCTAGCAGCGCTTCGGGTGGCAGAAGCGAGAACTGCCCGTTTGCCTCCATTATCTGAGTCACTCCCCACCCTAAGAGTTTCCAGACCTCTATGTAAGACCGTGGCCCAGGTTGGCAGACGTGTCGCGAAGTTAGATACATCTGCGCCCCCAAGGAGACTAGAGTAAAGCAGTCCAAACTCCATGGAGCCTAGATACCAGGAGGTTCAGCGGCAATGCAAAGGCGCTGAAAAAAGCGTCCCCGAAAATGTCCCGAAGTGATGGCGCTGGGGTGCAGCGGCACCTACATATATAGTAATATATTGGTCAACGAGGTGAAAGTGATCGGATGAGTTTCTAACCTCACGACAGACGGATCGTGACATCAAACGTCGAAATATCCGCCGATTCATAATTTCCTCATGACGGTTCGGAAAAAAACGCAAAAGCGAGAAAAGATACCAAACTCAAACTCAAAATTGCGGCGATACAGCCTATCTAGAAAAACGTGTTTTTTTTACATATAGCTTCACGGGAGAACGGTTTTCTCGTAAAATATAAGACCTGAAACAAAAACCAAAAAAATGATAATTTATATATTATTAACTATGAGACTACCTAGAAATTTGCTTTCAAATTTTGCAAAAATAGCGCACTTTGAAGGAAATAAATCGATTTTTTGCCAAAAAAGCAGTAAATTGTTTATAAAAAGAAGTTTACACTTAATCAAAAAACGGCTACGTACTCCCATAAAGAATGATTGTGAAGCTGCTATCAAAATTTCAAATCGATGCATGCAGAGGTGGTCGAGTAATCCGTCTTCCGAGATCAAAAAAAGTGGTTTCGAGAAAAACGCGTTTAAAGTTGTACGAGCAACTGAGCGCGCGCTCCGAGGCGCTGCGGCCAAATCGATAATTGAACCATTAAATTTAAAAAATCGCTACAGGACCAATTGCATATTGTGTTTATGACACCAAAGTATATTTAGGCAAGAAAACGTCTTTTCAAAATCCTAGAGTGGTGTTATCCCTTAAGACGGAATGACACCTCATCGCGGTCGGTATGGTAGAGCAATTGTAGATACCCAAAAATCTCTGAAACGGCTCTTCAGATCCCGTCGAAACTTTGCCAAACGACGTCAAATAGATAGACGAACAGCTGTCTGCCCCTCAAATTTTCTGAATTTGAGAAAAAAAACGTAGATCGGGTTATCATAAGCCAATCTACATTTTTTTTCTCAAATTCAGAAAATTTGAGGGGCTGGAAGCTATTCATCTATCTATTTGACGTCGTTTGGCAAAGTTTCGACGGGATCTGAAGAGCCGTTTCAGAGATTTTTGGGAATCTATAATTGTTCTACCATACCGACCGCGATGAGGTGTCATTCCGTCTTAACACGAATCAGGGTTAGCTACATCATCTGTGATCTGTCTTAGATCGCACCCATGTTTAGCGTATATCTATATACATGTAAGTGCCGGAGCACCCCAGCGCCATCATTTCTTGTTCTCGTTTCGGGGACGAGTTGAAAGGCCTCGCTGAACCTCCTGGTATCTAGGCTCCATGCCAAACTCCCTATCCTAGCCTGTTTGTATGAAGTTCTTTCAATCGGTCGCAGAGATGTAGTGCTCAGTTCCGCCGCAGGCGTCGCTAGTGTTCCCCAAAGCCCATAATATATAGTAATACAAAACTGCATAAGGTTCGAGCTCCGCCTCAACGACCAATCACAAAACTGGGGTGATCGTGTTTCGCTCTCGTACTCACTTGGAACAGTGATGGTGCGTTCTCTCTCGCACACCCGAACGATAATACACCCAAGTGAGGATTCCTTCTATTATAACAAAATAATATTGTGTACATATATACGATAAATAAAACATAAATAATATTAATGAAACAACTCGTGTTGTTTTATTCACATGGGCTTAGTATATAATAAGTACATCAGATATAATAATTATATAATAAGTACAACACGAGTTATTTTATTATGGAAACTTATGATTTGACTGTTATGTTTAAAAATATAGCTAATTATAATGAAACGCGAATAAAGCGATAAACCAACCGTAATGTATCTCGTAATGTATTTATTATTCGGATGCGCGTTACTCTGTTTTCCTGTACAATAATAATAATAATAATAAATAATAATAAATAATAATAATAATATGTACATGCAAGAAACCGGGCGAATGCGGGAATGTTGGCTCTACATGCTGGGGTTGTCTTTTCAAAACGTACTTATTATATGTATACCCATGAAAACTCGTTATTTGCTAGTTACGTTTAAAAATGAAGCTACATATGAATTAAATTAAGCGATGAATCAACCGAACAAGCCGTCAAGCCTAGTTGAACCCAAAGCGCGGCAATCACTTAAATATGAGAAGATTGTATTTATTGGCAAATGATTGTGTGGCGAAGTTGGTAGAACGCTAGATTACTGTATTGAAGGTCCTGAGTTCGAGCCTCGATGCTTTTAATTTTTTTTTTCTTTTGCATTCGTACAGGTATCTGGTTGTACGAGCGAATTGAAGCAGTTTCAACCAATCAAAGAACTCGAACAAAAATAACATGGAAGAATATATTTTTTAATTTACTGCCATCAATAGTTGAAATTTGTTTTATAATTCCTACCTGTGTAGGTAGTGTTTACTTTTTCCCTTTATCTCATTGACTCGCGAGGAGTCATTGCCATTATTATACACATAGTTCGATAGCTGCTCTGCTGGTGTACACGACAGACATATTTGTGTTTGACAGGTGCAAACAATTTTGCCGCCATAACACGGTCAGTTTCACCTTATGCAGTTTTGTATTACTATATATTGTGGGCTCTGGGGAACACTAGCGACGCCTGCGGCGGAACTGAGCATTACACCTCTGCGACCGATTGAAAGAACTGTTTGAGGCGGGAGTGTCGACTCCTTCTCTCTAGTCCCCTTGTGCGCCCCGTTCGTACCCTCAATATCGGTCCAAAGAGCTGTGAGAAATGAATATCGGTCGAGTAAAAAAAAATTCTGCTGGAAAGAAAAAGTGTGTACTAAGCCTGTCTATAATCTCGAAGAAATCAAAAACGTTTACGATATTCTAAAAAAAAAATTATGTATGAAAAAAAATCCGTATTATTTTGTCTTTGCATTAGTAATGTCTAGAAATGTATAATTTCTGAACATAGTTATCAAGTTAATATTAAGTAATTATGAATAATTAAGAGAATAAGTACCAATAATATTCGTTGTTAATTTTCCTGACCGAGTAGTTTGAGATTCCCGGGCATAATTACCGAATACCGATAACGTAGGTAGCATTTATGCCGTGTACGACGTTGCCATGATTGCACAGTCTAATATTTTGTGTGCTTGATTTTCGCACAAATTCGCTATCAAAAACATTGATCATTTTATAACGGTACTGTGAATCCTCATTTTCACGGTACCAAGGGTTAGTCCGATAATTAGTCGAGCCGTGCGTATTTTTTCAGCTCCGTGGTACCATTCACTTAGCAGATATTAATAATGTACTGAAAAATGATCGGGAGTTTTCCATAAGCGTAATGTAATTAGCCCACGAAATACGTCGAGTTGCCGATTTGTTTTCTAAAAAACGGTACTGTTGATCGTATTCAAACTGCACAGGATAATCAGCAAAGAGGTTATAAAGATCCAAAACAAATTTCAGCTCGGTGGTAACATGTTGACTCAACCCCATAACAACATTAAAATTAATATTTTTTGGATAATCGTAGTTCGGGTTTGGATAATCGTAGTTTAATTACATATGCTGAATATGTAATTAAAATTTTAGCCCGATTGGTTTAGCCGTTTTTCCGAAATCGCCAACGCCAGGTGAAAAAAGTCGTATCGAGAAAAACGCGTTCAAGGTTTACTATACTATACTATACAATACTAACCGGTAGAGCGTCCTTTTACTCACACAGTGAAAAGATGGACTATTACTATACAGTAGATATATAGAAGTATACGTGTATATGTATATACTCAGTTATAAAATCGCAACAGCTGTTCCCAACAGCTGCCAGGAGCGCGCAGCAGGTAGCCATACTAGAGCGCGCGCACCGAGCGCTTCTACTTTGAAGCGCTGTACTGAGTCGACAAAGTGAAAATCGACTTTACCAGCAATTGGATATCAATCCTATGATGGAATAGAGTTGAAAAATGCAAAAAAAAATCGTTTTTTTTATCCCGTCACAGTAGAACAGCCCCTTAAAAGAGTTTTTCTCGAAACACTGTTTTCAAAATCGGTGGACATGATATCTCGAGAACCCCATTGCGATTTTCAACCACTTGATGGATTGTTTCCAAATTTTCAGAAGATACGATGAGAAACACTTAGAGGTCAATGACGATCCCGTCTTTTTAAATCGATCTTCATTTTTAAATAGTTACGTAAAAATGACAACTTTTTTCATAGATTTTGTGTGCTCTAGTTTCAATTGGTCGCCACATGGTTAAAAAAAAGATTTAAAAAATCGACGATCGTCAACGACTCGCATTTATTGTTAACTTGAATAACCCGTTTGGTTTTCAGTCATCTTTTTGTTGTTTTTCTGCATTTTTGGTAATTTTTTTAAAGGCTCTCCATACATGTACCTTTATGTTTGAAAAATCGCGTTTCTTGTTCACCAACAGATATCGCGCAAAAGAAACGCGAAAATCGCGTTTCTTGTTCACCAACAGATTCCCAGAAAAAAAAATCGATAATAAATCTTGAAAATTCGTTCATTTTCGGCTGCCTAAAGAGAACTCCCTCCCCTCAAGTTTTGACAATTTTTCCATGTATATGGGTTACGTATTACGTACGTATACGTGACCATGCGCTACGCGCGAAAATGTTTACACAAATCGAGTATGTTGATACAAACGGTTCTCGATGTCTTGCCATGTAATTGGATCAACAACGAATTTTTCACAAAAGTCATAATATGCGTGCGGTCTCGTTGCTGTAAACATATAAATCGCGAGCTGTGAGACGATAGAGTTTCGAACGCCGCGACCTTCGGATCGCCTTGTCCATCTCGTTATTAGATATATGCACGGTTACGTGTACGAAGATGCGACAGGGGTGTGCGTTGTTTTTATATTTTCCCTCTGTATCGTAGATAAATCAAAGTTTCAACTCACGCTCCCGCGTCTCGCCGCCAATCGCGTTTCGCTCCCGTAATCTCGAGTTTTTATCGACTGTGTGTATACGGTATATATACGGTCGAGCCCCCGTAAAACTCCCACGAACGTTAAACTCGCGATAATCTCGGCGATTTTGTTTTTTTTTCTTTCTTTCCCCACACACCGATTCACTAGATAGAGAACGCACTGTCGTGTTTGGAATTGCGCAATTTTCAAGTGTGTGTGTGTGTGTGTGTGTGTGTATTTTTCTTCGGTATCGCCACCACTATGCATCCCGCGCGTTGTTCAGCGAGACACGGACTCCATTGAGCGGCGCAGCGAAAGGGGAGGGGAGAGAGCTCGAGCGTGGCGCCCCTCGCGGCGTCTCCGGATAACGCGAACTGTCACAACTGTGCAGCCGCGCGGGGGCGAATCGCGCGCGTTACTCTCACGTCTTAATCACCGGCATCTCGAACATCGCGAATGAATTCGTAAAAGAACGTTGGGTCACGTAAGCGCACAACGTTTGTGCGTGCGTGACGCGGGAAAATAAACGACATTTCGATCCACGATAACCTCGTGAAATCATGGAGAGTTTAGTTCGAACGCGACGAACGCCGATTTACGAAACGGCACCCGGCCGGAAAGGGTTATGTCCCGCGTACGTTTACGTATATATGTATATGTTGTACTGCATGTACCCGTGCACTCTGCTCATGAAATATTACCTTGTCGAATGACGAAAAAGGAAAGAATTGTTAAACGGAATGTATGTCGTATTAGGATCTGTTTTATAGGTTGTTTCCTCGTCTTCGACCACGATACGACTAAAAATGTACCCTGCTGCATGCTTCGCAGTTGGGTAAATAATGAATACAACTAACCAAATTATCCTTCACAACGTGTATCATTACAATTGTCCTTTGAATCGCTACCGATCGCTCGTACCGTAGCTTTTCACGCCGCAGTTACTCGACCGCCAACGAGCCGCAAATTTATCGGCGAATATTCCGAAATCTTACCGGAATGAAAATCATCTCCCTAAATATCCTGCGTCCTTCCGAGCACAAGATCTCGTAGGAAAAAGCATTCGCGCGTCTCGACTTCGTACAATCACGAATTATCCGAATGAGACCCACTGTGCGATAGTTTTTTCAAACTAGTAATTACATCGCGCTATCAGATTTATCTTCGGGTCGCTTACAATCGTCGCGCGTATCGGGAAACGGAAAAATGCATTCTTTGATTTCATCGAGAAAAAGAAACTGACAAGCAGCACGCGGATCTCTCGTGGGTGAACTGTGCGTCTCGCGGAGTGCGTAAGCCGGGCGTCGTTGCGAGCGAGACAGCGGCACGTGATGCGAGTGTGACAGCGACCCACGATGCTCCGCGACTTTCTATCTTCGACGCGTCGTCTGCTCGGGCGCGGTTTCCAATAGCGTCAGTGGTTCTCATTCCCGCACGGAACGTTCAGCTCATCGTCCGAAAACAATATCGGGGTTTCTAACCTTCGCGGTTGAAAAAATACAGCTCGTGTCGTACCATCCATGATTGGGGTTTCACATCGCGCGGGCTAAAGAGGGGACGACAAATCGCGTAAGGACGCTCGGAAAATTGACCCGATAACGAGAAAAGAGGAAAGCGAAAAGCAATGACAGTTTGGGAGAGAGTGCGTAATCCGTGCGGCTGGCGAGGCGGACCGAAGCAAGTTTTGGGCGACGCGGTGATACCGATCTTCGCGGTACCTGCCCTCGCCGTTGTAGCCGCCCAGGCCGTTTATCTCACCCTTCTCGTCTTTCTATTGACCCCCGTACTCGTTTATCATCTGCACCATAATTTCTTGAGATTCCTGCCGAGATCGAAGTTCTTCCTCATGTGGACGATAACGAGCGTCGTCATGCTCGGACTGATGTTCGAACTGAGCGTCGTGCCGCTGCTGGAAATTCTACCGGAGGAGAACTTTGTCTTTGTCGCCAGCGTGGTCGTCGGCATGTGCTGCGGCTACAAGACTCGCGTCGCCGCGGACTGCGTCGCCCAGGAGAACACCGTGCCCAGTCAGGGACTGGAACTCGGAGAAGGCAGCGGCGAGCTCTGCCCTACGTGCAGAAGACGCGCTCCACCCAAGGCCCATCACTGTCGTACCTGCCAGACCTGCATTCTCGGCAGGGAATATCACTGCAGATGGTACTCATTTACCGCATGCCTTTAAGAACGTGACGAGCGAAGCATGAAATGAGAACGAGGCGGCAAGTCGAAAATGCAATTCTGATGGACTTGGCTGCAGAAAGGGCGGACGGATGGTAGATAGGCGAGATTCGGTTATAAATTGCGGATTAGTTGATGACGGTTTACGGTTTTTCGTTAGGATTATCTTGGACGATTTGTGAAATGATAAAGTGTGTATAAATAAGAACTAGCATTATATATGAGGTATTCCAAGTGTTTTGAATGGCCTAAAAGCCTGACCTTCGGTCTTTTTCATAGTTTTTGTATCCTATGGTTTTGTATCATATATTTTGAGTATGTGGCATTTTTTTCCGATTTTTATCGGGTCTCTAACTCGGCTAACATGGAGATAAGATTTTACACGTGATAAAATTTCAAACGATCGTATCGTAGTGATCTTCTCGTCGTACGAAAAAATGTCCTCTACAAAAAAAGATGCGTTTTTCTATGAACTATATTGAAAAAAAAATTCAAAATTTTCCAAGTACTACAACACTAATAAAAAGAAAAATCGTTAATTTTTTAATTTTTCATCTCCAATGACTAGGTTGATCCTGCTGAAATTTACACTGAATTTTCTTTCATTAGTGTAAAACAACATGTGTAAGTTTCATTCTGGGCTGGGCTTGCGTTCAGTTAGTATCGTCATCTTAAATTTAATGGGAAATTGTTTTTGTTGAATAACTCGGCGGTTTACAGTTTTTAAGTAAAAATGGTAATGACTGAACTTGTAGGAAATCGAGTGCTTTACAACTTTAGTCATCACAATTTTTTCTCTACCATCAATATTTTTCGAATGAAACCTGCTTCGTTCTACAATATTAACTGAACGCAAACCAAGCCCAGTATGAAACTTACACATGTTGTTTTACACTAATAAAAGAAAATTCAGTGTAAATTTCAGCAGGATCAATCTAGTCATTGGGGTTAAAAAATTAAAAAATGAAAGATTTTTCTTTTTTCTTTAGTGTTGTAGTACTCGGAAAATTTTGAATTTTTTTTCCAAAATAGTTCATATAAAAACGCATCTTTTTTTGTAGAAGACATTTTTCCTACGACGAGATCACTACGATACGATCATTTGAAATTTTAGCACATGTAAAATCTTATCTCGGAGTTAGCCGAATTAGCGCGCCGATAAAAATCTGAAAAAAATGCCACGTACTCAAAATATATGATACAAAAACATCACCAACTTTGAAAAATATTGAAAAAGGTCATGCTTTTAGGCCGTTGGAAAACACTTAGAATACCTCATATATATATATATATATCTACACACACACACACACATGAGGTATTCTACCCTGTATATATATATATATATATATATACAGGGTGTCTAAATTTCAGTTTAGTAAAAGCCCCATCTGCTTTTAGTTTTTCGCATGCCATTTCTACAAATGATAACTTTTTGACCCGGTTTGGAAAAAAATACTCTTGGTCATTTGTTCCATCCAGAAAAGTCTTCTTTTAACCTTAAGTGTTAAGAAAACTTTATGAAAACAGATCTTTCATCCAATCTTTCAAACCAATTCGAACATCTGACTTTGATAGCCTGTGTGTAAAGAAAATGTACTGCGCATATCGTGCGAATTACTTTGAAAAGTTGCTTAGTTATTGTCGATTCATATGATTTGTAAAAACGGCACGCAGAAAACTAAAGGATGATTTAAAAAAAAAAATAACAAAGCTCAAAATCTCAAAAACCGTGGAACTTTACTAAACAGAAATTCCAGCATATAGTAGGACACGATGGTGATTTCAATGTCAATTTTCTTATTTTCTTTTTACAATGGAAACTTATATCTCCTATAACGGTATCTAATTCTATGTACAAAAGCTATTGGGTCATCCAATGAATAATTCGATTTTTTAAAATGCATTTCCCATCAGGGACAAGGAAATTTGGAAAAAGGGCATTGAAAGTCTACCAGGAAGATGAAAGGGCATTGTAGAAAATGAAGTAGAGTCTCTTTGACATTGAAAAAGAATTTTCTTTATCTTAATTTTGAAGAATGAAAGCATTAAAAACCCGCATGTACTGTATTGGGTCACTCTATAAGGATATAGAGTGACCCAATACAGGCTTACGAACAGTAGCACGATTCAAAGTTCTTACGAAAACTAGCATGTTTCGGCTGTCACCGCGAAAACTAGGTTGTTTGATTTTTACTGTAAAAACTAGTGTAAAAGGAGTAAGTTTAAAACCTTAAGGATCTTATCGCTCGTACAATCTAACCAAAAAGAGTTTTGGTGATAATTTAAAGTCCTTCGTGCTCAGGTAAAAAACTGGAAAAATAAACTATGAGTATTTTTTGAAGAATATGACAATTTTTTGCGTAATTACATTTTAACTTTATACTCGTCGCTTTTATTAACATTTTGATAATAATTATCAATTAAAATCGATCGTAGTAATTTTTATTAAAAAATAATATCGAAATTTTAAATATAATGAAATATTTATTGTGATTTTCTATTTAAAAAATAACGTTATTGAAAATATCATTCAGCAAATGTACTCTAATCTTCTTCTTTTCACTTACTCTGACCATCTTACAGATGGAAAAATCTTGCTGATGTTCGATTGGAATTAAACCTCTGTCAAGCAGGGCCCGTAATTTTTTTTTTCTTGGTGCAAGCGGCAATTTTTTATCTGACGTCTGTTTTAATTGGACCATTCGAACATCATCCATGTTTTTGTTTTTTTTTAAAGATTTTCATCTCTCGTCCTTCTTGGTCAAAATCATATTTAACGTGGATTGTATCGACGTAAGGTTGATTGGATATTTCCCGAATACTTGCAATTTTAATTGAAGTCCAACTAAAATTTTTTGAGAGGTCTAAAAAGTCGTAAATTTCCGATTGCGGTCAAAGGAATTGGAGTAAAAAATAGAGGCAAGGCGTAAAAAAGCATGGAAGAAAAGTCGGAAACAATTCCAGTGTTACTGAAACATGTTAATTTTCGCGATGAATATCGAAATCTGTTTCTTTTCGTGGTGAAAGCCGAAACGTGCTAGTTTTCGCGTTAAATATCGAAAGGTGCAAGTTTTCGTGGCGAAAATCGAAACTTGCTAGTTTTCGTGTCGAAAGTCGAATCATGCTAGTTTTCGCGGTGATATCAAACGTGCTTGTTTTCGTAAGAATTCTGAAACATGCTACTTTTCGTAAGCAGCGTCGATATATTGTATAGTGTGTATATTCGAAATTTCTCCAAATATCGAGCCTCGTTGAGGATGTGCGAACTTCGATGTTGGCGAATATCGACAGTTTTTGGTTTTCCTTTGTAGGCTGGACTGCTGTATAGGCTCGAGCAATATCAGATGGTATCTAGGCTGCTTGCTGTCGTCCGCAATAGCATTCATCTACGGTTCTAATCTCACTATGACTAGTGTCTGTCATCCCTTCATCCTCGTCGGGACGATACTCCTGCCGGACAATTGCAGCGACGTCTACCATCAATTAGAGTACGTCGACGAGAAGTTCACACTCGAATAAAACGCTGCGTCCAAACGCTCATTACGTTTATTCATTTTGTTCGAATTTCTTTTCTTTTTTTCTTGTCGATAGCACTGCGCACTGTGGCAATGACAAATGTGTGATTTGTTTCAGTCTGGCGCTCTGTTTCGTCTCAGCGGTTTACAGCCTGCTCATCGGTCTAGTCGTATTCTCGTACTTGATCTATCACTTATGGCTGCTCTACATCGGCACGACGTCCAACGAGAGACGCCTCATGTCCGCGAACAACGGCAGCCAATACACCTACGGAATGCTCAAAAGTCTCTCGCAACTCTTCTGCTGCAAGACATAAAGGAAAGAAAATAACGAGGAGGGAAGAAGCAAGCAACCAAAAAAAAGCAACCGAACGAACAAACAAACGAAATTCAATGTAGATATACAACGTGAGAGGAGGTGAGCGAATTTACGGTCAAGTCGGTCAAGCTTCTTGATGAAGACTGGAGCGAACGAGAGCAGGAGTCAAGCCCAAGGATTTCGACATTATTTCGCAAAGACTGCTTTTTATTCAATTACTCTTTTATTCGGCTCGTTACGTGGACGGAAATGCGAGAACTCATTCCTCACTTTTCCCGAGTAATATATGTTGTATACTTATATATAAGTACTTAGATATGATGTAAAGAATTTTTTTTTACTCGTCAAGGCGTTGTCCCGCCTCTTGATTACATACGATATATAACTAGCATAATTATATAGTATAATATTGTAAAGTAACGTACTATACTAGTATTATACCGGGCGAGGCAACAACTATCAGCAGTAGAAATATTTTCTAACCTATCAGACTTAGGAGAAAACTTTTCCTACATAAGTTGGGTAGTTCGAAGGGCCATCGAGTGGTGGCTACGAGGTTCATCCACGGGGAGGTTATTTTTTGTTCCTTGATAAAATTCGGGAAAAGTCATTTCAGAAAACGGAGGAAGCGCTTCTGGATGAACCTCGTAGCCACCACTCGGTGACTCCCTTCGAACTATGCATTTTTTTGCAGGGAAAGTTTTCTCCCAAGTCCGATAGGTTAGCAAATACTTCTACTGCTGATTGTTGTTGCATCGCCCGGTATACTGCGTATAAATGACGAAGTTTGCATCGTTGGAATACAAAGATTGTTCAAAAGTTCTATTTCAGTCGTTTCTTTATCTTTGTCATAACCGAAAGCCTTTTCTTTTGCGAATTGATGTACCAAATCTCCAGTAAAAATACGTAAAAACGTTTGAGGGGTTTTCACAGCCTAAATCATCAGAAAAAAATGAGCAGTTGATGAGAATTCATTCTCGTTAGGTTCCAACGTATAACTAGTCATGTATACAGAGTATAGACGTATGTGTGCACAATATTATACGATATAACTATTTTAATTATATGTGGTATATATCCTGAACAATCGTACATAATGATATTATATAATATTATATATGATCGTTTCACGAATATCTGAATTTATATATACTTTATATGTACAGGTATTCAATATAATTATCATATGTAATATCTAATTATGTATAATTGTTGATGATATATAGTTGTATCGTATTATAATCACGGTATGCTATTAGGTATTTAAGATAATAATATATTACATTATGTTATTGTTCCAGTATTATATACTGTATATATAGTGTAACTATATATATATATATATGCACTATAAAATGTATATACAGTACATAATAGTGCTATAATAGTACACTACGCAATATAGTATACGAGTCCATATTATACTAAATAATTATTTTCATTATTTACAGTGTGAAATTATATATTCTGTACAATTATCCCTTCGAGTGCACACCTCCGCCGCCAACCTATAAGTGCATCTTGGGTCAATCTGACCCAAGGCGTTTTTCAAATCGTTGTATTCCGGTAAATATGTATTTTTTTTGTAGAGACGTTTTTTGTAGTACATTATCCATATTTCATGGCCCTAAATTTATTTGTTGACGAAAACGAAAATTAAATGCCATAACATTCGTTCAAAGTGGGGCATACGTTGAAAAATACGTTGAAAAATACTAAATACGTACGGTCAAAACGACCCAGTGTGCATTCGAAGGGTTATACATTATCTTATTATATTGTATATGATGATTATATCAAATGTCTGGAATTATAGGTACTATATATGTACAGATATTTTATATAATTATCGTATATAGTATACAGTTATGTATATTTGTTCAGAATATATTATCATATAGTATAGTATTGGCAGACACTATTATACCAGTATTATATACTGTGTGTGTGTGCGTGCGTGCGCGCGCGCGTGTGTGTTTATATACACACACGCACACACACACATACACACACACACACACACACACACACACACACACATATAAATATTACTCGCATGGAGTTGACTTGGCTCCGAACTCATTTCCCTTGCTCAATTAGCAAATTACTGTTGTTTCTCGAACTGTCCACGACGGGCTTAACGGATTACGCTACTGTGATGAACCAACAACCGGGGTTATTTAAAAAAATTAATCCTGGCGGAATCGTTTGGACGTTTGTTTGTATGTACATTAACAAAGTTGCGTACCAAATCCCATTGAAAAATATTAATAATTAAAGAAGTTATAAACAATCTTGTGAAGGACCTTCGAACGTCAGGGGCCCAACGGTGTACTTGATTATGACCATCCGGTTGATCTGAAAGGGAAAAAACCTAGTTTTTTTCCCTTGAAATTTATAATATTGGCTGAGACTTCGATGACCTTTTTTGTTGTTTTTAGTAACAAAATTCTTTTGGGAATTTTTATCGATTTTTTGAGGAAAAATGACATGATGTTAATAAATAGGGAAAATAATGTTGAGGCAAAACGTCGGTAAAGACTAAACTACGATTACACTGAACAAGGGTGCCAAATTTCGCGTCGATCCGTTCATTCGATGCCGAGAAATCGTGTACACCGTTTTGAAAAACATAATTTCGAGAAAATCGCGTTTGAAGTTTGGCTAGGAGTTCTATCGTCGTAATCATAAGTTTACCTTCAATCTGCGATTCCTGCACCATATGTTGGATCTTCTTTAATTTGAGTTGCCCCAAGGGACGAACGATATTTTTTTTCATTCTCACAGTAGCCTAACCCCTTAAAATTCCAACTGTCTCACCGACGTATTCGAAATGTCGGAGCAAGCGAACAAGAGTAGAACCGCGGAAGACGGGCATCATTTTGGAAACAAAAAAACTGACAACGATTTTCCAAAGTTTCTTTATGTAGTTGAGGCGATGAGAGAGAGAGAGAGAGAGAGAGAGAGAGAGAGAGAGAGAGAGAGAGAGAGAGAGAGAGAGAGACTGAGGATGCGTTTTATCATTCTACGTACATTTTCTTCATGCGCGAGCGTCCAATTTTTTTTTCAACGATTCGGAAAGCAAAAGAACCTTGGAAAATCAATGTTATTTTTTTTTAACAGCCCTGTCTCTTGCAGTTTTAACGAAAGAGAACAAAAAAAACATCGGTTAGACCGGATATCTCGTTTACACGTTTTTCGCCCCGTGCGCAAAGTACATTTATATTTATGGCAACTGTGATAAAGGAAAAGAAGGAACGAATGAAAAATAAAATACGGCCACGCTAATGTTTTTATTGCTAAATTGGTGCGACGCGACGATGACTGGATGAACAAGGGAAAGAAAAAAGGAAGAAAAAATTATCGTTGTAACGTTACGAGGCCACGGAAACTGCTAGACTTATATGGTGTATCCTTCGGGACATTCGGTTGGACTGGGCATAGAAAAGAAAATTACGATTTTATTGCACACTATGAAGTTATTGAAGAAAATCCTTTGTTCCTCAGACTTGGATCGCGATCTCGTAGCCTTTTAAAAAACTGGGAAAACAATTTGTGCACGAGCTCATTGAAGCCATTTTTTTTTCGTATTTTAGGGGCTATTCTACTGTGACGGCTAAAAAAATAAGCTTTTTTTAATCTGTTGAATGCATCGGTACAAACTTTTTTTTCCCTTTAGGGTACACTCTTATAGAATAGAAAACAATGTTTTTTGTTGCATATAAATGTATATTTATTGAACAATTTATAATCGTGTAAAGGCATGAAAAAAGTATCTCTCTCCACGTAATAGAAAACAAAAAAATTCAAAAATATTCTTAATCTGTATGAGTGTCCCTATCGCCCGAACTAGGATTATTCTTTTATATTGCAAAATAACAAAATGGCGTCGTTTTTTGCAAAAGTGTTCGAAAAACACGTTTTTTTTTCGTCTTAACTCGGGCGAGTTATTCTTGTTCGGGCGATAGTCCTACATATGCTGAATATGCAGTAAAAATATTAGCCCGCTTGGTTTAGCTGTTTTTCCGAAATCGCCAACGCCAGGTGAAAAAAGTCGTTTCGAGAAAAACGCGTTTGAAGTGTACTATAGTATACTATACAATACTAACCGGGAGAGCGTCCTTTTACTTACACCGTGAAAAGAAAGGCTACTACTATACAGTAAACGTATAGAAGTATACGTGTATATGTGTATAGTCAGGTAGAAATTCAAAACAGCTGTTCCCAACAGCTGCCAGGGACTATTCTATGATGGAATAGAGTTGAAAAATGCAAAAAAAAATTCGAACATGTCATCCCGTCACAGCGAAATAGTCCCTTAAATTTAGCAATCCGCCACTTGGGAGGGAAAAAAAAGACTCTCGCACCCGACGAAAAGGTAGGAATGTTTTTACGCGGGGGCCCAACGGGGTGCTGTGTAACCAAAAATCGGTGAAAATTCTGGGCTTTATAGGAAAACTACCTGCGCGATTTAAATTATTATACATTGCGGTGTGTCGAGAAAATGGTGAATTCAAGTCAAGGAATTGCATCAGCCCTGATGGAAATCCGCTTATTGGAATTCGACAAATAATGTTGAAATCTGTTAAAAAATGTCAGAAACTGTGAAAATGAATAGATTCTAACATAATTTGATGGAATCGTACATATTTTGATAGATTCTGTCGGAAATAATCTATGAAAATCGGACAGAACCTCACATATTATGTTAACTTTACGGAATGTCATAAAATCACAGAATTCGATACTTTCTGTCATCTTTTTGTCAGAAAATGTCATCTTTTAACAAAAAATGATAAAATTAATTTTCCATTTTTTGACATATTGTTGCATCGAAAAGAATGACAGAAAATGACAAAAAATGATAGAAAACGATAATTTTTATCATAATTTGTTGTCACATTTTTGTTGAATTCTGACAGATTTCAGCTGTCATTAAATCACAGAGTTTGATACTTTCTGTCATCTTTATGTCGGAAAATGTCATCTTTTAACAAAAAATGATAAATAAGTTTTCCATTTTTTGACATATTGTTGCATCGAAAAAAATGACAGAAAATGTCAAAAAATGATAGAAAACGATAATTTTTATCATAATTTGTTGTCACATTTTTGTTGAATTCTGACAGATTTCAGCTGTCATTAAATTACAGAATTTGATACTTTCTGTCATCTTTATGTCGGAAAATGTCATCTTTTAACAAAAAATGATAAATCAGTTTTCCATTTTTTGACATATTGTTGCATCGAAAAAAATGACAAAAAATGCAAGAAAACGATAATTTTTATCATAATTTGTTGTTACATTTTTCGTGAATTCTGACAGATTTCAGCTGTTAGTGAAAAGGAGCTTTATTGTGAATAAAGTCAGAAATAGCATAAACTACATTTGTATGGAATATTTATTTTATTCAATATTTATTCTAATTGTCGATTGTACATCCCTGTGGTATAGTCGCTATATATTTTTTTTCGTCGATGTACATTAAAACACACGGACTTTTTATATCTTTAGGTTCACACACAATCAATTTTTCAGTACATTTACATTCCTGGAGATGGTTTATTTCAACTTGCAAATCGCTCAAGGAGGAATTCTTTTTTATTACTATTTTTAAAAGTAAGACCACAGTTTTCACACCATCGTTGGCTGTTTGTATTTGTAAAACTTTAAAAATTTCTCCCATTTCATTGTTATTTAATAAAACAACGGAATCGTTAATTTTCGTACAACGTTGTTCATTGTATAATTTTGTGGAGTATCGATTTTTTTTTATTATGAATTGCAAGAAAGAATTGCATGTTTCATCTGGCTCTCGAAGTAATCTCTTTTTTTCGTCGGTTAAATTACATTTTGTCCCATTTCCGATGAGCACGTGATCATCGCATTTACGATACCGTTGCATATTCTGTTGGTGAGGCATATTCTGTTGGTGGTATTATTGAATATAAAGTCCCAAATTTCTTTCTTTCAGCTTTTCCATTAAAATTTAGAAAATTATATGTAAATTCCATCAAATATTGACGAATTCTGACAATTTATTATCAGAATCGATAATTAAATGTCAAAATTCATCAGAATATATCATATATTTATAATGCAAAATGTCAAAAGTTAACAAGTTCGGTCATTATATGACAAAAAATAAAAAAGAATGATATAATTTGACAGATTCGGTCATAATATTTCATGAATGTTAAAGAATTCCATTTCATTCCATTAAATAATGACATTTAATGACGAAAATCTCACAAAAAATAAGAAAGAATGATATAATTTGACATATTCGGTCGTAATATTTTATAAATGTTGAAGAATTCCATTTTATTCCATCAAAAAATGACATTAAATGACGAAAATCTCACATAAAATGGAAAACTCTTACGACATTATATGACATATTATGTAAGATTCTGACAGAAATTACTGAATTATAACATTACTTTTCTGATAAAATATGACAGATTCTGTAAAGCATGTTCCAATTTCCGGTCAGAAATCATGAACTTCTCACAGAAAATGTCAAATCTCGAAATAATATGATAGATTCTGTCGTATAAATGATATATTCTGACATTATTTCTCATTGAAAGTTGACGGAATATTATCAAATCTGACATTTTTTGTTAAAATCTGACGAATTCCAATAAGCGGATTTCCATCACGGAGGTATTTAAAAAATCCATTCCAAATTTCACCTTTCAATCTAACGTGACAGCAGTCAATAATTTAGTTTTTCCTCTATTTGAGTAATATGGAGACTTCGCTGTTTCCTTCAAACTCGAAACACACAACAATCAATTTATATTTGCCGAAATTGATTCATGATTCTCAGAAGTAACCTTCGCAATTGCAAAAAGCTTTTTTTCCTTCTGAATCTCGATATGATTATTTTTGCACAAATTACAGTTATTTGAAAAACCCATTTCTGTAAATTTTTGACAAAAATATATGCATTTTTCGCATAGCTGAAAATTTGTGTGATAATAAAGAAAGGGAGATATTTGTTTTAACTGTTAAGGTTAGTTTTACGAATGTTTAACCGAATTTCACTAACATCGATTAGTTGGTCAGTTATTCTGACCAACTAATAAAAAAGTCAGAAATTTCTGTGCACATTAAAAAGGGAAAAAAATTATCGAGCGCTGTCACTTAACCCAAACAAACTCGAATTGGAGAGTCCAAATTTGTTACGATTTTTTAAATACCTAACACATTCAAAGTATCATTCAGAATTACAAGATTTTTTTTTAACACTCGAGCCTATGCCAACCACATATAAAAGTTGGAGTAAATCCCTAAGCAGTTTACTCCCAATCCCCAACATTTTCACCGATTTTCGGGCGCAGTCTCTGACGAAACGTAAGACGTTGAAGTTTGCAGCGTTGGAATGCAACGATTTTATTGTTATTTCGTCGATTTTATTACCATTCGAAACTTTTTGTTATGGAACGTAAGTTCGTACGTCTGTAATAAAAATATGTAAAAACATTCGATAGATTTTCATAGCCTGAATTATCCAAAAAAAAATGTCATCATTGAAAAAGGATTAATTTTCGTTGTGTTTCAACGATGCAAACTTCAAGATCATAAGAAGCGTAGGATTTCGAAAAATAATTACTCCGATGTACACTTTTCAAGCCAGACATTTCCTTCGCAGTGTGTAACGCGATCGACGAGATGTTGTAAATATGAAGCAAAGCCCTAGATCGTCCCTTTTTTCGGTGTTCCACGATTGAAATTTGGCTTTCATAACGCGTTGTCGCAAAACAAAAAAAAAACAACAACAAATATATAATTTCCAAAAGATTGCACGACTAAATATATTCATAATCTATATTTATATAATAATAACTACATTGAAAGAGACAACAAACTCGGACAGGGGTTGTGCAAATTCGAGAACGATAAAACTCGTAGGCGTGGAGCTTCCCTTAAGGATATAGCGGTCTTACAAGGCGACTCATTTTTTTATGAATTTTTTCAGCAATATAAAATGTGATTTGATATACACATCCTAAAAATAGTTTTTTTTTTTGTTTCACGTACCCTAATGTGTATATATAAATCTATAGATAAGGTTGTAACACAAAAAATGTCTATTTTGTTTTGGGCCTCGAACTTTTGAATACAATAAGGAACCATTTCCGCTAGAAGGAGGCAAAAAACATCGATACCGCCTCCATACTTGACTAAAAGTTGCTATAAATTTGCGATGCTCCTCGAGGAAAGGAGGTCTTTGGCCATCGAATTTAACCCTTCGACTGCACACTTCCGCCACGAACCTCTGACTGCATATGGGGTCAATCTGACCCCGGACATTTTTTAGATTGTTGTATTTCGGTAAATATGCATTTTTTGCAGTGACGTTTTTTGTATTTTATAGCCCAAAATGTATTTTTAAAGAAAAACAAACATTAAGTGCTCAAACATTCGTTCAAAGTGGGAGATGCGTTGGCAAATAAGTACTTGCACCAAAAACATCATAACTTTTTTTTTCAATATACATAAAAATGTCCTTTGAGGTTTTTAAAGAGAAAGGTTTGTAGATACGAAAAAAGACATTGTCGACCGTCTTTTAAAAAAGTATATTTATTCGGAGATTTGAATTTGAGCATTTTCAGGATAGTGAAAAATGGAAAAAAAAATTGACTCCTTCGGCAGATTAATTGTTGAAAACAAGGGAAACAGTAGGAGTGGGGGAACATTCGAGACTGCGGCTGAATAGATTACCCCGTTTAGCGATGCAGGGAGTTGAAAAAAATGGGGTCAAAATGACCCAGTATGCAGTCGAAGGGTTAAAGGTTGCCTTGATATTTTTGCCTTTTTGCCCATCGAGACCCCTCAAGATTTCTTTTCGGAGCGGCATTTTTTACAAGAAGCGAGAGAAAAATATTTCCAATCGTAATGAAAAGTGAAAGACCCCGAAAAATAAAAACGTTCGCACTCTCATATATATGAGGTATTTTAGCTCAACTCAGACAACTGTTTCGCTCACTATAGTTGATTATAGATTTCCATAGTAGAAAACCGTACTCCGGGTGTCAAAAAAACACCTAATTTCTTTCAATATTTCGTCCCACCCCTTGCCCTTGCGCGGCTGCAAAAAATCGAGTCTCCTGGCCGTTTTTTAAATTATGAAAATATTTAGATACGTTTTAGACTTGCTTTGTGCATTTTTCTCTAAAGCTCAACTGGTGCTTCCGATATTTACTATTTTTTTCTCGTGAAATTTCGATTTTGCGGACGATTATTTGACAGTTTGCAAGTCGGATGACTTTTTTCGTCTTGCAAGTAAAGGAAATGCAAAATTGACGAAAAATTGTGTTTCCAAAATAGAAAGAATGTATATAACATTTATGATGCTCGGGGTAGGGTTAGAATCAGTTCAAAAAATGATTCGAAGGCTTTTCTGCTTAATGTATTGAAGTTTGCATCGTTGGAATGCAACGGAATTTTTTTTGTAGTGGCCTATTGTTTTGGGATATTTAAGCTACAAATGTCATTAGCCGGGGATAGATAATATAGCAAAAAAAGGATTCCGAATGATCAAAGGAGAATTCGAAATGGAATAGATCCCACCCGAATTGACTTTCATCTGAAACCGTATGTTTGATGTTTTTGTTTACTTGCAAGACCAATAATACTCACTTTTGACTTCCAAACTGTCGAACAATCATCCCCAAAATCGAAAAAAAAAATGTTAAATATCGAGAGCACAAGTCGAGCTTCAGTGAAAAATGCCCAAAACAAGTCTAAAGTGTATGTCAATTTCTTCAGTATATTAAAAACGGCCCGAGTGGACTTTTCGCTTTTTGCAGCCGTGGAAAGGCAAGGGGTGGGGGAAAAATTGACAAAGGTTTTTACACCAGGAGTGAGAATTTCGACTATGGGAACCTATAATCAACTTTAGTGAGAGAGATATTCGCCTAATAAGAAACATCACTTGAGTGTCGTCCTTCGATTGTGTCGAAACTCATATATGTGATAAAGTATTAAAAACTATTAGCCACATATTTTTTTTCATTGGTGGAAAAACGGTTTTAAGGGAAGAAACCACCCCTCAAAGAAAAGTGTGTCGAGGGGTGATTTTGCAGTTTGCACTCGCAGCAGTCCACCGATCTGAATTAAACAAAAACCAATATTCTTCTAATGTAAAGCGATGAAAAATCCACTATAGAAGTATTGAAAAAAAGTTTAATTAAGGGGTGACACCCCTTTCGTTGAGGGGTGAATTTCCCCCGTGAAACAGTTTGTCCGCCGATAAAAATATAAGTGTGTAATAGTTTCCGCTGCTTTATCACATATACGAGTAAGTGATGTTCCTTGTGAGTTGAACTGGAATATCTCATATATATAGGGTGTCTCGAAATGACCTGACATTTAAATTTATTAATAAAACGTATTACTTATTCTAAAAGTACGAATACTTTTATTTTCGCTGCGGCTAGCCGTCCGGTTATCGGACGAATAAGCGTATGTTATTTGTCCGGATGGCGGCTTAGTTCACGCCGTTCACGCTGTACAACGCCCCAAACACAATTATAAAGATTTTATTCGGACGAATACGTGTAAATTATTCATCCGGATAGTTTGTTTAACAATTTAACACATTCTATCCGGACGATTATATACATGTATTCGTCCGGATACCACCTGACACGAATCACAATAATATGTCCGCCTACTAGAAATACGGCGTGAACTGAGCCGCTATCCGGACGAATAAGCGTATGTTATTCGTCCGGATAGCGGCTCAGTTCACCCCGTTCACGCTGTACAACGCCCCAAACAAAATTATAAAGATTTCATTCGGACGAATACGTTGTAAATTATTCATCCGGATAGTTTGTTTAGCAACTTAACACATTCTATCCGGAAGATTATATATATGTTATTCGTCCGGATACTAGCTGACACGAATCACAATAATATGTACGACTACTAGACATACGGCGTGAACTGAGCCGCTATCCGGACGGGGAGTCACTCCATTTTATTTTAAGGCCTTAGGCCACAGTACCGGGTATAGAATCATGTGCGAATTTAACATTTTTTTTCGTATTAAAAAGTGATTCACTTATAAAATTAATTACACATCTATTTAGTATGAATATCACTGTTAGATTTTCTTCTCGATGTACAAAATGGCCGACCACTAATATTTTCTTTTGTTATCTTTTTAAGGCGCTCCGCGGCGTGACATTTAGCATCCACAATTTTTTTACCAAGAACAAAAAAAAATTCTCGTCAATCTACATTAGAATACCTAGAGAAGTACGTACAGAATTTAAAAAATATTGTTTCATTCAAAAGTTGTAGATATTTGAACTCAAGAAATGAATTTTCAGTGAAAAATTTCGTTATAACTGCTCATAAACTGCTCATAAAATGAAAAGTTTTCGATTAATCAGAAATTCCGTACGTACTTCTCTGCGAAATGCAATTGGGAACATAACTTTTAAATTTGAAGTAAATCGAGTGCAAATTGTTGAAGTTATTTGTTACGCCATTGGAAAAAAGCTGTTTCAAGAAGTTTCGAGTAGTCGGCCATTTTGTACATAAAAAAAATATATATATTTTCTAACAGCTTGATATTCATACTAAATAGATGTGTAATTAATTTTTCATACGAAAAAAATTGTTGAATTCGCACATGCTTTTACACCCGTTACTGTGGCCTAACGCCTTAATATAGAATACAAACATGGCGGTTATGTGTGGAACACAATATCCAATAAATGGCCGCCTCGTCCCTGTTTGCAAACGTTCACTATTTTGACAACATTTTCGATAAAATTTTGGCATAATTGCGGACTAATTTCATTAATGGTGCGCCCAGTTGCTTCCTTGAGCTCCGGAATGGTCTGTAGATCATTGGTATACACTTTTCCTTTCAGAAAACCCCAAAGAAAGAAGTCCAATGGCGTCTAATCGCACAATCTTGGTGGCCAATTCAAATCGCTGCGGCGCGAGATACCACGACCATGAAACTTCGTCTGCAATAACTATGCAGAACATATCAATTTCTATGCATTGCTCGATCGTGTAATTCTCCATGACTAAACCTCAATACTTCCTGATGCCAGTTATCAAAGATTGGTACTCTATGTTTGCCACAAAAAAAAATGGCGCGCAATGTAAAATGTCAGGTCATTTAGAGTATTCAGCATCATTATGTTATATTGCTTCCGAAGATAATCGGCTATCTCGACGGCGGTTCTCGAAATCACATGTTCTCAAAATCACGTTTCTACATACATAAAAATATACACTACCGGTCGAAAGTTTCCGGATACTCAGATGATTGCAGAACTTTCGATTTCATTATTTTACGAATATACTATATAGCTCTATATAATGAATTATATTATTCTAATAACAATTTTGCAATTATCCAAAGTGGCCGGAAGTTTTGCAATTATCGTAAGTGGCCGGAAACTTTTGACCGGTAGTGTATATGGACCAATGAATTGCGATTCCCCTATCTCAACGCGATATTTGGTCGTCGTAATATTTTGTTGTTTTCGTATTTTATCGGCATGATCTTTTTGGCCCTGCAATATTAAGGCCTTAGGCCACTCTAGAGGCCGAAAAATAGGCCTTTTGGGTTTTTTTCCAGAAAAACTACAAAATGAATCGAGATTACAAAAAAGGGTGTTTATCATACATATCAGTGACTGTATACAATAATTTTTTTGAAGCAATTAATTTCGAAATGGCGGCTGTGCAGCGTTTATCTCAAAACTGCATTTTTTAAGTTGGCCGGAAACATAACTCAGACAATTTTCAACCGATTCACTTGAAATGTTGAATATATCTTGAAAAATGGCTATGTCACATCTGACCCGACGACAAAATATCCGCGACAAAATATCCGAGGACAAAATATCGAAAGACAAAATATCTGAAAGACAAAATATCCGCGAGACAAAATCCTAAATCTCGTCCACCACATCAACGCGATCGCGCGCAAAACACCTTTATGGGGTGTGTGAGATAGTGGGGTGGGGACATAACACGAGCTTCTTCATTGCACTTGTTTCTTTATTATAAATTTTTTGTATATAGTATTAGTTTAATATAATATTATTAGCAATGCCACGCAAATATTGTATATGATCCATGTCATTGTACTTCCCTACTAGATTTTGTTATTCTCTCTTCTACATTTTGATATGCCTTCCGACGTTTGGTAACCATTTAACACTTTAAACTGTAACTTTAAACTATACACTTTAAAGGTACACTTTAAACTGTAACACTACATACACAACAGAGAGGAAAACATTGACTGTCTCATGAAGCCAGTTGTCCCAGTTTAAGAGTTAATCGTTAATCATAGATGAATCGATCAAGAGTACGCCTCAACATTTAATTACCGACAGCGGATATAATATCGGCAGATATTTTGTCTTGCGGATATTTTGTCATGAGGATATTTTATCCTGCGGATATTGTGTCGTCGGGTCAAAACGCGTGTTACCTGTAAAATACATTGTCTATGGAAGTACGTAGGATTTTTTTTATTTTGCATAGTTGATTTGCTGTTAACAATTATCTGACGATTTTTCAGGCAAATTTTTGGAAAGTGAAAAATTTCGTCAGATAATTGTTAATAACAAACGAACTATGCAATATAAAAAAAATCCTACGTACTTCCATAGACAATGTATTTTTCAAGATATATTCAACATTTCAAGTGAATCGGTTGAAAATTGTCTGATTTATGTTTCCGGCCAACTTAAAAAATGCAGTTTTGAGATAAACGCTGCACAGCCGCCATTTTGAAATTAATCGCTTCAAAAAAATTAGCGTATGCAGTTACTGATGTGTATGATAAACACCCTTTTTTGTAATGTCGATTTATTTTGTAGTTTTTCTGAAAAAAAAAAATCCCCAAAAATGATATCGCTTCACCGAGTCCTGTTTCCTGTTTCAGGCGATCAATCGTCGATTATGACGCCTCTCTGTTTGGGATCGAAATCCGGTACGACGCGTTGCACCAATTGTCTCCACATGTTCCTCGTGCGGTCGCTCTCCTTGACGTCGCCCGAAATTTCCAAAAACTTTCGCCATTTCGCGAAGCAGTTGCACTTGAGTCGCGTCTCAGCGTGCAGATCGGCCAATCGAGAATTTTCCGTTTCGCGGATCTTCGACTCGAGTGCTCGTTCGTACCAGACTCGCAGACACCTTTCCTGCAGTCTGAATTCGTAAAAATCCGACGCCACTTGACGTTTCTTGGTCTCGTGTCTGGTGGCCGCGAGCCAATTTCCGAAGGCGTACCACAAGCAATTGCGGCGCCAGAGAGCTAGCGCCAATTCGACCTTTACGTTATATCGTGCTTTCACTTCCGCTTGCCAAGCGCCCAAACACTTTCTCAACAAGCTACGATTGTAATGTTCCAGGGCCCGGCTGGTGTAGTTGCGCTTCAATTCCACGAGGGTGACGAGAGGGTCCATTATGTAACGACGCATCAGATGCTTGCGATAAAAATCGTCGGCCAGCTCGTTCGCCTGTCGCGATCGCTCCAGTTCACGGGCGCGCCTG
Organism: Ophion slaviceki; assembly: GCA_944452715.1. Lineage (NCBI taxonomy): Eukaryota > Metazoa > Arthropoda > Insecta > Hymenoptera > Ichneumonidae > Ophion > Ophion slaviceki. Next base: position 27,369,451 of record OX101788.1, read on the forward strand.
CGATCGTGCTCGTCGCGAATTCTTTTCGCCTCGCGTTGAGCCTGGGGAAACAGCAAAAATCGAATTTTGAAGACATTTTTCATTCGCGGTTAGAGACGCGACACTTGATGATACTTAGTCCCGAAAATTCGGGACTGTGAGATCCCGTCACTTTTAGTTTCAATCGGCTATGCCTAGTTGTCCGGCAAACGGAGATCGCTCATTTTTTTCGTGGCTTCTTTATGGTTGGTTTACCCGTAACGCTAATAGAGAAGATGACTATCTTCACACCGTGGGGGATACAATTTTTTACAACTCTCAGCCCCTCATAAGGGTGGGTTCCCTTTGTCGAAATCCCTTAAAGGGGAATATCATTGTGAAAAAAAAATCGACTATTTTTTTGCTTAAATAGATAGTTTTGGCCTTTAAGAATATGCCTACAAATTTTCAAAACAATATTCGACTTAGAAGTATTCGAAATTGGCGCCAAGCGTCGACGCTCTCAGAGCCTTCTATACGGGCCTTTCTATACTTTAAACGCGTTTTTCTCGAAACCATGTTTTTTTGACCTGGTTGACAGCATAACTCTGTTAAATTTCATCCAATCGACTTCATTCAAAAAAATTCTCTTCAGAAAACTTATCGCTATCATCGCATCGTAGAGTTTTTTTTTTCAATTGTTTACTTCTTTTTTATTAACAATTTACTGCAACATTTTTCTGTGAAATTCGATTTTTTTTAAATGGACGCTATTTTTTTCTAATCAAAATTTTCAAATTTCCTACGATGCTGCGATAGCTATACTATTATAATTTAATAATCTTTTTGAATTTTCGATTTCACATGCTTGCTGTGGGACTTATGCTGTCAACCGTCGGGGAGTCTTTTTTTGAGACGCCATTTTGCGACCGCTCCTCTGCTTAATAAAATGTACCAAATAAAAAAATTTCATTGTATGCTTCATTACTTCAATAATTAATACACAAAATTCCAAATAATTTGATTGAGCGATTAAAAAAAATCCCAAAAAATACCTCATTTTTCAGCCTGTCACACTGATATTCTCCCTTAAAATGTTTTGTACGGTCTTTTATAGGCACTCAGAAGCGGACTGTGCAATACATTGAATGAGAGTAAAAAAGAAAATTGTTGCCAACTTCAGACCCATCATTTTATTACGTTGAAGTTAGGGATGTAACGATACTTGCTTTAGCCGATATGGTACCGATACCGTAAAATGTATCAACGTATCGGCGATACCGATACCGATACCGATACAATATACTAGAAAACTTGATATAATAAAAATTATTCTTTTTGTACACTAACCAATGACCTAAACATTAAAACGATACTCAAGTAAGAATATGAAAATGTAAAAAATTATTTACCTACCTTCCAGGATCGAAACGAGTGTCAAAATCAAACAGAAATATAATTATACTCTTTTATTTATTATTAATTTAATGTTTAGTGCTTGGAGTAATCTAAACTTGAAATTGAACTGAACTCTAAAAAGACGGGATTCTACAGGGTTTTAACTTAAGTAGCTTTTAGCTGTGACGTAGATAGTCAATAATCAAACTTGACCTTAGGGAGGTTTTTTTTTGTTAAGAACGCAGAGCTCATTAAGGTTATTTGCTGACAATCGGTTGCGCAAATCATTTGGAACCCGCAGTTGAAAAAGAGTCGCTCTGGAGCAACCGAGGTCAATTGATGGGATAGATATCTGTCGCCAATCTTGCCGCGCGAAAGCCATCGCAACAAAGAGCGCCATATTTAAGGGAGACTTTGTCCTTGAAATTTTCAAAAAATCAATTTGAGTTCAACATGAGCAGCTAGAAGAAGAGGAGGGATGCCTCTATGGACCAGACATTGCCGATTAGCGGTAATTATAAACACATTTGTGTAAACACATTACAAAACTTTAAACGCGTTTTTCTTGAAAAAAGGTTTTTAAAAATGGCTGACATTCTCCTGACCGCTGTAATTAACATATCGACCTGAAATTTGGAGAGCATACTCAGAAAATATGTCTTCATGGAATGACGGATCGTTTTTTCGATAGATACATTTTTGCATTTATTATTTATCTTTTTATGCGAAAAAAAACGCGAAAATTCGATTTTTTTTTAAATTGCCGCCATTTTCCGAAATTTGTACTAAACGAAAAACCCATCCGTCATTCCATGACCAAAGGGTCACAGATTGATAATATGCTTTGAATTTGTGTTTCAGATCAACAAAGAGGGGGCAGTGATGTCAGCCGTTTACCTCCCGCGATTTGAGGACCTGTTTTCGCGGAGCTGCAACGGCCGCCATTTTGGTTTTTTTTTTTCAAAAAAATTTTTTTAACGTTCTTTATATTATGAATAAAAGCAAGAAAAAAACCGCACTCAAAAAGCTTTACTCGTTTCCTTTAAAAAAAATAAAATGTAAACACCTGAAACATGGCACTCCAGGGACAAAGTCTCCGTTAAATCGGCGAGGAACGTATCGGCGATGCCGATATATCGGCAGGACCGACGTTCCGGTGTCGTATCGGTATCGTTACATCCCTAGTTGAAGTTTGCATCTTTCGTATTCTTATTAGAGATTTACGATCTCAATTTGCAAAAAAAAGGTTTAGGTAAAAGTAGTAATTAGTATTTAATAGTATTTTCAAGTATGTAAAATGATTTTTTTAAATTAATTCATCGTCAAAATGACGGAGTTGTGGCAGAGTGTTACAGCAAGGTCGCCGCGGGAGTTGCGAATCGGCGTGCAGTCTAGCTTCCCGTAGACTTTGATTTGCAAAAAAGTTCAAACATTTTTTCAGTTAGAACATGTATAGCTCCTATGTGGCGGTAATTAAAATCAAGAAAATGCAAATTTAATAAAATGGTACGCATTTACAAAAAAAATCAACATTTCACGCAACATTTCTGTAAAATGTGGACTAAAAATGGATTGTTTTTCCCATTTTTCAAAAACAATTCTCGTTAAGTAGAAGGTACCGATATTATCAATATTTCTACCAAGTTTCAACTTGATCGGCTTCATAGTTTTTTAGTGATCCTGCAAGCCAATTTCGATCATACAGTTTTGAGAAAAACGCGTTTTAAGTTCACGCCCGCTCCGAATCCGAGCAGTGAGCAGTGAGCACAGCCTTGACGGGCTGTAACGCTTGAAGTTTTTCGAATATCGCGTTGAAACTTTGGGAAAATATTCTACATATATAGTTCTATCGTTAAAAAAAAAGAAATCAATTTTTCGATCGTTGTAAATGTATATCCCGCCTTAATGCTTTACGACATAGATGAGTTAACAAAATCGAAGGCGGACACCAAAGTGATGTTCCTTGTGAGTCTCAATTGTGTTATAAGATTGAAGTTTGCACCGTTGAAATGCAATAAAATTTTTATTTCAATCTGCAAAAAAAAATTTAGTAAAATAATTAAAATAAGGAAATATAACCTTAAAAAGAGAATTATCGTTGCATGCCAACGATGCTAAATTCACAACATGTTGCGTTCATTATCGAAAACTCGGAAAAATTGGGTCCCTCCTCGGCATGGAGATCGCCGAAGCCGCAAATCGACCGCGCCTCCACTGCCGTCGTTATCGATATTTTTTTATGTATCTAAAAGTTAATTTGAACTTTTTTTTTGTAAGTGCACCTCAAGCTGTAATCTCCTTCGATTTTCCTCTTCCTCTCTTCGCGCCGCTTCCTCTCTTGCCCTCTGTTCCTCCAACTTCCGTTTTCGCTCCTCCTCGGCTATTCTTACCCTTTCCCTTCTCGCCGCCGCCCGCGCCTCCATTCTCGCCAGAAACCTCGGGGGACTCGGTATCTGAGGAGGCTCCAGTAAGGTTTTGTCCCTTGCATAAAAATAAAATTATCGAGTTTCTCGTCCTTTGATTTTTCAGAAATTTTAACAGATAACTTCACCATCATGCTCGTTTTATTTATTTATTTCAAATTCTCATGTATAGAATTACGATGAATTTTGTTGAAAATTTTCATAATCAAAAAAAAAAAAAAGATTAAGTCTCATTATTATCGAGATTTTCTTTTCTCATTTGGAGATATGTCATTAGCCGCGTCCAGACTGGACGAGGCAAAAACCGAGGCAGTTTCGCGCGGCACCGCCGCGGACTATGTGAACGCGCGCGGCAACCCAACAAACGATGCGAGCGTGGCACGTCCACATAGTGCGAGGCGGTGCCGCGCGGCTGCTGCCACGGTTCTTGCCTCGGTTGGTCTGGACACGGCTATTAACTGTTTTCTCCAATCGAATATTTGGAAAATTAAGTTTAATATAAAAATCTTCCAGCTCTTTTTCTAAAGGGGTTAGGCTACTATGAAACTATGTTTTGCAAAACGGTGTACACGATTTCTCGACATTTAATCAACGCATTGACTTGAAATTTGGTACCCTTCTTCAGTGTAATTTAGTTTAGGCTTGACCGACGTTTGTCTTCTTCTCATTTTTTTCATAATTTATTAACAGTTCATTTATTTTCCTTATTTCTTCAAAATACATTTTTTTCAAATGACCCTGATGTTTGGGTCGTTGCAGTAGCCTAACCCTATCCTAAGTCTCACTATCATCGTGATTTTCTTCCATTCGGAAATATGGCATTCCAATAAAAAGAAATTGTCTTCATTCGAATATTGGGAAGAACAAGTTGAATATTTAAATCTTTTTGCTCTTTTGTTTCGTAGTACTTACTCCAGAAAGCATGTTTCAGTGCGGCGAGCACTGAAATTGCAAGTTTTTAAATATGATGCCTACTGGTCCATGGACATTATTCGATATTATATTTTACTGCGTATCTCCATCGCATTACATTTCATTTATTCCTGTCAAGTTAAAAACTGTTTTTCTTATTTTCTTATTACTGTGTTCTTATTTTATTACTTATTCTTATTTTTTTATTGTTGTATTCTTATTACTGTCAAGTTGAAAACTGTTTTTCGCATTTTTTCCCGAAACGAATTGTTTCGCAGTAGGCGCAATAACTTTCTTCGAAAGGACTCACTGAATGCTACGTTCGTGAATTCTTTCAGATTCTTAAACGTAAGGGTCACAAAAATAGAGACGGGGAGGCATTTAGACGTGAAAGCGCACATGGCGACATTGGAAGGGTTCGTAATGGCCGCGTTAACGGGCTACATCTACCTAGGTGCGTCAAACAATTGCATTTTCCAAAAATATCTTTTCTCGGTAGTATTTACAGGAGATACGATTAGAAAAATTTAAGGTAGTTCTGCAGGTACAAGCATGAGCCAAAAGTTTCGGTCGAAGCGTATAGTAACATCCAATGCCTATACGATGCTGTTGATTGTAAATTTTTGACAGCGCTTGTAACGTCTATATGTCCCACACATTCGCACCTTATGCATAGATAGGTCTCATACTCGTATAGAGAGCGGCGCTGTAATCGCGGGAACAGGGCGATTTTCCTGCAGTCATAGCTTATAGCGTTGAACTTCCTACGATCCGTCTTTCGCGAAATATTTTATATAAATAAAAAAAGCGTGAAAATGTCAACCCAAATGCGATACAAAGGAAAGATTACAAGAAAAAAGGCGCTTGCTAAAAAACTGAAAGCTGTGGCAGGCATGTGTCAAGCAAATGCTGCTAAACGCGATGAGCATAACCATAACCTCAACGATTAGCAACAAAAATTCGCTGTCGAAGAACGTCGGATCGTGGATTTACAACATCTTACTGACAGTTTAAATTGTATTCGCTGTAGTAAAGACAAATTACATGCATAAATTGAACAAATTTAATTTGTCTGCAGAACAAATTTATTTGACATCCGTTTCAGAATTACTAGAACTCGGGAAAAAAAACACGCTTCGAGTTCCTAGACCACGCGCCGATCAGCTGGCTGCAGAGTACACGGTTGCCATTCCGTTACAGATGGTTGGCCCGAGTTCGGTGTGGAATAAAATTACCACTTTTCATAAGTCGATATCTCCGAAACTAAACGGTCAAAGTTTGTCATTTTTTAAAAATCAATCCCACAATAGTACTGCGTACACGTGTGTTTTTATTTTGAAATCCTAAGAACCGCTTACAACCTATATCGAGAAATGCGAGCAAATTCTATCGGTTTAAGTGTTAGTAGTACAGCCGTGCTGTCGCTGAAAACCCCCGTAATCGAAAAAAATTAGAAGAAGGCTAGTTTTTTGACCGGTGATTTTATAGGTGCCGCAGGTACTAAATCCAAGTTTGCCTAAAAATCTGGGTGTAGGGTTTTTTTGGGGGATGCAAGGGGATGAGGGTGGATTACTGCCAAACTACAACCCCTACGAGGTCGGCGCCGTGAGACAAAATGCGCAGACGTCGTGGCAGTTCATTTTGGGAGTGAAAAAGTGGGGTGAAATTTGGAAAAATCAGTTTTGATTCATAAACTTCTTAGGAAAAATTCGTACACTTTTGTTCAAATGGGAATGTCGTAGCCCTTGAAACGACGCGTCGATCAAGTATTTGATCATCACTCTCCGATAATATCTTCACCCCCCAAAAAATGGTTAAAATACAAAAAAATGCTTTATTGAATAACGAAAAAACAATCGATTTTTCGGGTATGGTTCAAATGTACGAAATGTAGAGAATATTTTTCTCTATATTTTCGTTTCATGGATCACCCTTAAATTTTGATTTTCCAATCCCTCTCGGGGGTTGAAAATTCAAAATGCAATTCTAGGAAAACTATTAACCGCGCGAATTCGCCGCCGTGGAAGAATTTGTAGTTTGAAACCTCAGCTAAATTTTTGTCCACAGCGCGAAACGCGTATCTCTTTATTTTCGGTCAATAGTTTTCCCGGAATTTCATTTTGAATTTTCAACCCCTAAGAGGGGTTCGAAAAAGCAAAATTCAAGGGTGGTCCACAGGAACGAAAATATAGAGAAAATTATTCTCTACATTTCGTACATTTAGACCATCTCCGAAAAATCGAATGTTTTTCAGTTATTCGATAAACCATTTTTTTATACTTCAATAATTCATTTGCGGGTGAAGATATTATTGGAGAGGGATGATCAAATACTCGATCGACGCGTCTTTTCAAGATCTACAACATTCCCATTTGAACAAAAATTGTATGAATTTTTCCTAAAGACTTATCGTATAAAAACTGGTTTTTCAAAATTTCACCCCACTTTTTCACCCCCAAAATGAACTTCCACGGCTACGGCACCGTGGACAAAAATAAAGCCCGGATTTTATGAACATTTTGTCTCCCGGCGCCGACCTTGTCCGCCCGTTTCAGCTGGAGAGTGTCCACCGCCGAACGTCGCGAAAAAATGTCATTATCTGCCGGCGGCCATGTTTTTGTTGTTTTTCTGTATTTAGTGGTTATTTTTTGAAGGCTCTCAATATATGTACTTTTGTGTTTAAAAAAATGCGTTTCTTTCGCAACAACCGTTTCGCAGAAAAAATTGGAATTTGGCGATTTTTTTCGGGTCTCTAGGTAGATGTAGCCCCTTGAAGCGGCGCTTCCGATTGTCAAGAAATTGCATATATACCTGCAGCCCTCTTCGCGCATCAACTGTACCAAGGTCCTTCTCGTTCGTTGGCCGCAATGAGCGAGAGCCTCTTTAGCGACGTTGATAGTTTCTATGCCAGCTTTCCTCGCGTCCCCCTCCATTCTCTTGAGTCTCAGTTCTTCTATTATTCTATTCTGCTCGGCCAGTTTGAGCTTCTGTTCAGCGATTATTTTTTTCTGGGCGTTCAAACGATTGATAGCCGGTGGCTCCACCACGTGTACGATTTTCTTACCGGAAGTCTTGCTCCCGCGTCCTCCAATCGTTGGTGCACTCTCTCGACCAATCTCGCGAACTATCGGTGTTGGCTCCTTGGTCGACACTTTTTTTCCCATTTTTTTCTGTTTCTCGTGTATCGCGTTGACGAACATTTCGATTTTCCTCTCATCCGAGATTTCGATCTCGTCCTTTCTTTTGCTCGCCAGCGCCTGAGACTTCACCGTTCTCTCTCTCCATATTTCGAAGAATCGGCGTATTTTACGATTCGCCACGTTCTCCTGAATTTTCCACTTCACTTCCCTCAAACGACGCGCCTCCGTCACGTAATTCGTCCAAGTTTCAAAACACTTCTTTAACGTTTCCTTATGCCGCTCGTCACCACAAGCGCCATTCGATTTGTCCTTTATCGTGACCTTGATCGTCTCGACGCTGCACGAATTCTCGGTGTTTGTTTGCTCCGCGCGATTATCGACGCTTTTCGACACATCCTTCAGTCTAACCTTAACGCGGCGAGGCGCCATTCGTGACAGCTCGTCGTAGTCGCGCTCGTCGAGATTTTCGAGAAATTTTCGCTTCCCGCACGTGTAGGGACCGCGAAATCTCGGCCTCCCGTTCGACAGACCTTTTTGAAATTTTTTTAACTCACTTTCCAACAGCTCTTGCTCGCGCCTCCGGTAGAGAGCTTGCGTCTCTTCGTCCATTATCATCCTGCAAGATTAATCGAATGGCTGCAATTTATTTATTTTTAGATTTGCTTATTTTTAAATCTAATACGAATTTAAATGTGCGAAATGATTTTTTTAAACTTATGTCGACGCACCTCGTGACTTCCGCGAGAACGGCGCTCTTTGTGGTCGAAACCGGAAGTGGCTCGCCGATCGTCTTGTGTCTCAGGTCCATTATGATGTTCGGATCGTTCCACTTGTTCGAAGTACTCAGCATTTCACGCTTGTCGGCGCTACGAAGTATCGCAACTCTCATCATTTGATCCATTATGCTCTCGACTTCCGCAAAACGAACGCTTTTTCCGTCTTGCATTGTTTATTCATTTATTTCTACGCGTCTGCACAATTAGCATGCGTTTTTATTTTATTTTTTTTCACGTAACGCGACACACCTTGCCGCGGGAATCATTGACCAAGCGAAAATGTGAGTCCTTTCGGAAGTCTGTTTATTCCTGTTGTGCTGTCGTCAAGCAAACTTTTGAGAGGGGGCTCTGCCCCTTGACGACTCGCGCGAAATATCGTATTGATATGTCCGGACAGAAAATTATTCGTCGGAAGGTCTCTTTTTCATTTAGGTTTTTAAGGGGCCTTCTCACTTTAGACGCTAAAAAGGCTATTTATATGATTTTTTGATAGGTTCATATTATAGATATTGATATAAAAGTTGTTACACTCAATAAATACACTTTCGAAGTATATTAAAAAAAATTATATAAGGCACTGTATATAGACGAAAATGGTAGTTAAAAAAATGTCCTAAAAAATGGTGGGTCTGCGCTGTTGATGAAATCTCGGAGATGGATCATTCGAAACACAAAATCAAACGGCTTTAGATTCAGAATGTATCAGGCTATAGCGCTTATCATACGATTTTTGATGTATGTAAAAATAATAAAATGGCGGACATTTTTTGAAAAAACAAAGAAACGTGTTTTTTCACCGTTTTTTTGCAAGAAAAATAGTAGATATCACAATTTAAAGAATTCTCGACATGTGCTATAGCTATAGTTGTAAAGAATATGTGGTTAAAATTTCATAAGGATCGGTTCAGTAGTTTCGAAGATTTTATCAACAAGCCGTCGAAAAACGTTGTGTCGATAAAAACGTGTTTAAAGTTTGTTTGGGTTACATGAATATATACATTTTTCTTTTTAATGTATTTCGAAAGTACTGCCCCTGATTGAAGTCGGTTTAGTCAAACCAAGCAACTAAGGATTACCTATCCTACAGTCTTTCAGCTGCTCGTGGCACTCCGATTTTATGCCACCGCAAGCTGTAAGGTGAGTTCGAATTTCTTCAATATATCTCATTTATGATCATTATCATGGTTATTACTCAAATCATAATTAATACAAATATTGAATGAACAGCTTCTTCTTGGTGATAGTACACCAGGTGCTCAGCCGACAGTTTCGAGAATCGTTTCTCGAGTCAGCACACTATTGGTAAGTTTATTGTAAGAGCAGTAAAAAATGCCAAATAACGCCGAAGCATTATGGTGATGGAGCAATTGGAATCCCTGGTGTCGATGGCGCTATCGATTGTACACACATTCGATTAGTTCATACGTGGTTTCGCAATATAGATGAGGAATTCAGAAACAGGAAACGATATTTCTCTCTGAATGTACAGGCAAGTAATTGTTATTTAATTTGTTAACGTTGAGATGCCTACAAATTTACAAAACAAAATAACCAGTTGATCATAAACACTTAGTATAAACACAGTATTATAAACACTTGATTATATTTTTCACAGACTGTCGTTGGACCTAGAATGGAATTTTTGGACATCGTGCCAGAATGGCCCGGCAGTGCTCATGACAGCCGAATATTCCAAAATTCCCGAATTTACGCAAGGTATTTTCAAAGCGAACTCGACGGGCTAGTTGTTGGTGATGCCTGTATACCCGTGCTTGCCTTTCCTGATGACACCGATATAAAATCCTGAAACTCCTGAACAGCAAAGGTGAGTTTCAAATTCCTACATAATACGTGGAAAAAACCAAAAAATCATTACAAAACGGGTGTCTTTTGTTGGAAAGAATTCGAATAATAACAAGAATGATGAAATACTATTTAAGATAAATTTATAAATAACAATTATAATTTTCTGGGCGTAGGGTCTGAAATTTTTGGAATTTATGAAACAAATATGTAGTTCTATTGGCAGCAGAAAATGTTTAGACTTATTCCTAAGTTTTCTCTTTTAGATACAACATTATACACAGCGGCGGACTAAGGGCGGGGGGGGGCGGAGGGGGCGGTCCGCCCGGGCCTCTGGTCCTGGGGGGCCTCCAAATCTCGAGAACACATTTTTTTAGTCACATTCCAACTCAGGCCGAAATATATTCAGTAAGGGGCAGTTTCGAGTTGGAGGCCCCGTACGTATGCAAAATATAAACATAGGTAGGTAGGTACTAATTCACCTGTTATCAGGGGGCTTATTACGGTTCTCGGGTGAGACTTCTCACTTCTCGCATTTTCATCTCACGTGAGTTTAGTCACGCTATTGTGGATCGGTCGGGTGAAAATGTCAGATCACTAGGAACTTCCGGCTAGTGATCTTACATTTTCACGACACCGTAGAAGGGGTATACTAGCACGCCTATCAAACCCAGCCTAAAACGAAAGACGTGCGCATCGACAAAAACAACCTCTTCACTCGAATAAGCAACAAGTTTAAATAGAATCTGAGTTTGCAACATGATCGTTACCGAAAAAAAAAGACAAATGTTATTAGATTTCATGAAAAAAAGACGAAGATTTAGCACGAGGCAGATTGCGACACAGCCATTCAAATAAAAAATACTGGTAATTTTTGTATCATATTAGAACATGAAACGGTTCTTATAAACAGTGATAGAATTATTGTTTTATGTCAATAAATCGAACTATTATGCAATATATTCTTGTTCCATTATAGTGAAGGAATCCAAGGCATCGCACAGTGATCGTCGTATACGAAGCATTCGATTTTTCCGATCTCGCAAAACCACAATCATCAGAAAATTATTCATCATTATCGGATGACATTACTTAACTCACTACGATATCAACTTTAAGTTGCTGAATTTTATTAATTATTCGGTGTCGAGATGCTACCGTCTCTGAATCAGCCATTTCATAGTAACTTGTGTCATGTGTTAGCTTTGGACGTGTCGTCGCTGGGTTAGGAAAACGCTCACGCATGTGCATTTCGATTTTCGACATGACATTTCCTGTCGAGTAAAATTACGTGAATAATCTCGCATTTTCACTAGGTGAAGAGAACCGTAATAGGCTGAGCTGCTCACTTTTGTCATTTTCACCCGAACGGAGAACCGTAATAGCCCCCCCAGGTCTTGATAGAAATTGTCAACATAGCATAAAGCTCTACCTACTTATAGCCAGCGCCATGAAAATGGTGCGCCCCGTGCGGTGGGCACCGCTCACTTTATGGTGGCTTTGGCGCTAAACATAAATACTAGATCCGAACAATTGAGAAATTTCGTAATAAAAATGACATACATACGTACTAAAGAAATTACATCCATACGTACTAAAGAATAACAACAGGGGAATTCAACCAATCTGAACCTTACTGTCGTAAAATTACATTACAACTTCTAACTTGTTAGAAGCCAAAATAAATATAGTAGCCGCCGCTGTTGCCAACTTGTTTTGTTATACCCACCATAAGTGCTTCTACGATCCCCCAGAAAACCTCTAATACCGCTTGGTGTTACCGCTTACGGTCTAGTAAACAAGCAACTACATCCGATGCACTTACATAACAAAATTATGAAGTATTTCAAAACATACTTTTTCAAGCAAATTGAACTCGATTCAATTACTATACCCTGTGATCTATATTCATTCAAATCTGTATATAGCCAAAACATTATTCAGGGAATCCCCATGGCGCTGGTAGGTATTTACAAGATCGTAGTGTTGCCTACACCATAAAAGTTGAAACACTTTGTGTCAAGGGGCCTTGTCATAGCAAAATATAATGTATCATAAATTTGTTTACACGTTAGTGGTTGAATATCTTGCTCACCACTAACAAAAACCACCAGCCACTAAAAACAAATTTTATCCACTAAAAGGGATGTCTAAACCACCAGTTTACGTGAAAAATCCACTAAGTTGTCAACACTGTTAGCCGCTGCGGGACTTTCCTGACCCACGGTCTTACATACACGTCTGGAAACGAAGCCACATTTCAATGATGCCGTGAGGCACCGTTACAAGATCCACTTTTTATTCCGCTCGCCGCCACATGTGTCGGCGAGCGGAATTTGATACACTTCTTGACCTTTTATTTGATAAAAGGTCAAGTTTGACCTTTTATTTGATACACTTCTATAAAATCACCTTTATACCCCAGTGTGTCAAGTAGGGGTTAAGATAGTTCTATCGTGACATTCAAATAGAAAAATTGTTTTTCAGTTTTTTGTCATACAAAATGGTTTGCGGGCTCAAGTTAATTGATAAAAGTCGTTGCAAATTGACTAAAGAATAACATACTCCAAATTCAAGGTCATCCAAGGTAATATGTACTTTCTGAATAATTACAAAAATTGCGAAAAAAAAGTTTCTTTAGATTTTTTTTGAGATACTAAATGAAGCTTCTTTAATGTTGCATAAAAATGTATGCAAAGTTTTAGAAGACTTCATAGAGTTGAAGCCAAAATATTTATTGATGAAAATGCAGCTTTTAACACGCGCTCTTATGAGAGTCTACCGAAAATTGTGATTTTTGCCAATAAATTTCTGAACTTGCGCTCGGTAAAACCTTCTAAAATTTATTACACACGTGCATATGACATCAAAGAAGATTTATCAAAATTGTCGACAAAATCTTAAGAAAACGATATAACGATAGAACTACCTTACATTAAAATTAACTTTATTTTTATGTGATCGAATAACTTGAAATATAAATCGTATTATATTACAAAAATTGTTCGCTTTCGTGACGGAAATGTTTTATTTTTTATAATTTTTTAATCACAAGAATTTGTACATCATTTTCCATTCCTGAATAAATTAAATGATTTCAATATAAGCGAGAAATTTTTTCCTTTCACCACTTATCAATGTGCACATTTTTAAAAATGTTGAAACATGCTCAGCTTGAGTAGAAGATCTAACACGAGAATAAAATTTCACCAAGAGTCGTACAACAACAAAAATTGAAAACAATTTGAAACAGATAATTGAGTTGTTTATTGCAATATATTTATACTTTGAAAAGTTTCACAAAGCATTTGTGACTCCAGGGTATGTGCGCCGATGGAGTGAAGTGACAATAAGTCTTCCGCATACTGGCATTGAGGTTCAGGGATAAAAAAAATACTTTATGAATCTATAATATATATATTTGTATTTGAAAAATTATATTTATATATTTTTGTCACATTGGTACTTTTTTAAAATTACATTTGCCCTCGTGTTTTATTATTTAATGAACATGAACTTAAATGAAATAATGAACGGATACTTCTTATTATTTGTTTTTCTCTTTGGCCACCAGCAACTCTGCGAACTTGGCCGCTGCTTTTGCAGCTCTCAAATCGTATGCACTTTTCGCTTTTGCTAATTCGTGTAAGTCCTCTTCTTGACTTTTTTTCAAAAAGAAAATCTCCGATTCATGTTTCATGATGGATTCGACGATTGTAATCGACGAGTTTTCAGCTCTTTTTCTTCGTCGTCCACGTCATGTGTGCTGCTCGCCCTCTTGGATTTTCGTGCTGTAATTAAGAGCTGAATCAAAATCTGAATGCAATTGAATTGCATAACTGCAAATTTACTACAAAATGACGCATGATTCTACTCGTGGAAGTTGAAGACGAAGTAGATGGCCTCCTCGGGTGATGTGTGTCGGGTCGGCCAACTCGTGATGCTGGGTGGTTTAATTCAGCGGCATCATTCACCCTTCCAACGAGCAATCCAATGCCTTGTATTGCACAACTTTGTGCGTCCTCAGTTGGCTCATGCGCTTTTTCTTCGTCTAAGATTTCGAGGAGAATTTCGTCTGTGTCGTCGACAACGACTTGATTTTCTCGCCCTGAAATGTCAATATTTCCATATTTCATAAATGATTTGATCAAATACGTTAAGAGGGAAGATTCATGTAAACGTACGTTTATTTTGCAAATAAATGGAATACGTTATTGAATGAATATAAAGCATATCTCAAAGTATTTATTCTAAACAACATTCAGGCGAATGTTCGAATTGTTTGGTGTATATGTACAAGTGAATCGATATTATATCTCTCATTATTTTGTTAAATCTGATATTTGTTTTCGGTATAAATCAACCTCGAGATTTTCGTATTCACAATTTCGATTAACTATTTTACAGACTATCATAAAATTGATCTATCTATATTGCACCGTTCGTCATAACTGAATTCGAAATTTCGGTCCTGCTAAATATTTATCGTTTGAATTTCCGATCCCCACCCCTAAACGCTTCACGGTCAGATCATAGGTAGCCTGGAAAACTGGTCGATGCAAATCCATTATTCCACAGAATTTTGTTGCTCCCAGTAATCCGATTCCCAACAGTCACATAGCGGAGATGAATGTTCGATTTATTTAGTAAGTGCTTCCTAATCGTAAGTGCTTCCTAATAACTTCACTGTTTGTTAATCCTTTTCCAATAAAAAAAAACTCAACCTCGGCAAAACCTTTGATTGTGTGTTAGATCCCGACCTCATCATCCCTATACTCTCAGCATAAAAAATATTGAAAATCGACCGGTTTTCTGGGTCCCAAGCTCATGCAGGTCTCTTAATATGCTTTTGCGCACATTTCCTTTACTTATTATCGTATACAGAATATTAAAAACAGAGGGTCAAGGTGATTATATTTTCGTGAACATACTAAACAATCGATTGAATAAAAGTAATCTTATTCAAGTTATCATCAGTAGGTCGAATTATGTTCGAGAAAATGATTGCTCGAAAGATTGCAGAATATCTCTTGCATCGATTTTTTTCTTCATGATCTTTGCAATCAGTATTCCCTTGTCCCATAACTATGCTAGCAAGAAGCAAAAAAGTTAATGATGTCTATTTTTGTTTATATTATAGATGAAATTAAGTTCGTTTTTAGATTTAAAAAACCATATTTTGAAGAATTGGCTTGCATTCCGGTGACAAGGCGATATGTATTTCGGTGAAATATGCATAGAGGAAGGATGGATCAGCAGTAGTTTTTACGATAACGCCTCTCGAATAAACGCCTAGACTACGTGACGTTTTACTAATTCACTGCTCATTGTTAGAACACAGACAAGCGACGAAGAAGTGGTTATTTGCACGAAGATGAAAATTCATATGCAAAGAATTGGCAACGTGAGTTACATTTATATTTTTTAAAATTTAAGACGTAGCAAAATTTCACATCGAGAGATTCGATTTTTCGCGCCGTTCGTCCGAAGCCCGATTGTATAGCAGTTAAGGGGCTACATCTACCTAGAAGCCCGAAAAAAATGTTCAAACTCCGATTTTTTTCTGGGAAACGATTGGTGAAAGCGGAACAGATTTCGTTTCAACACAAAGGCACACATATTGAGAGCCTTGAAAAAATCACCAAAAAATACAGCAAAACAACCAAAACATGCCCGCCGCCAAATGATGAAATTTTTCCTGGAGGGGATTAAATGATTATTCTCCTCCAGGAATAATTTTATCATTTAGCGGCGAGCATGCTTTGGCTGTTTTCCTGTGTTTTTTGGTGATTTTTTAAGGCTCTCAATGTATGTACCTTTGTGTTAAAACGAAATCGGTTTTCTTTTTACCAATCACGTGAATGAGTCGAGGTTCTTTATCCGTCGAACACTTGTGGCAAAACGTAGACCATATAGCATCCTTCATTTTCGTCATTGAATTGCAATTTCTTCGGATGGCGAAGCCGTAATCAATTGGGCGTTCATCGATCAGTTTTCTGGTTAATTTACCTCTGCCACTAAGGCCTGGCGTTTTTTTGTAAGCGCGAAGTCTTGTACCCATTCGTCTTTGTACGTGACCAACGCATTCTTTTTTTTATGACAACAGAATGACCGTACAGAAAAGAATTTACTATCCTTTTAGACGTTTTCGAGTCACCGTCGCCTATATAATTGGTATATTTTACACCGTAACTGGATTCAGATCGTTGGAACATTTCACAGATTGCATCGACTTCCATTTTCTGCAGAAACAGTAAGTTCTTTCGTTGAGCCCTCTATTTCTTCCCAATTATTCGCTTTCATCGTCTTATTTTTTCTTCGACAGCATTTCAACATAATACTTCTTTACAAACAGCGTCCGAGGCACTTACTAAACGCTCATAGGTAGCCTGAAAAACTGGTCGAATTTATTGTTCCACAGAATTGCTCCCAGTAATCCGATACCCAACAGTCGCATGGCGGAGATGAATGATCGATTTATTTCGTAAGTGCTTCCTAAGCATAAGTGCTTCCTAGTAACTTCATTGTGTGTCAATCTTTTTCCATGAAAAAATAACTCAAACTCGGAAAAACCAACGATTGTCTCCAACCAACATCTCGACCTCGTCATTCCAGTACTCTCAGCATAAAAATATTGAAAATCGACCGGTTTTCTGGGCCCCAAGCTTATGCAGACCCCTTAATATGCTTTCGCGCACATTTACTTATTATCGTATAGAGAAAATTAAAAACGGAGGGTCACGGTGATGATATTTTCGTGAATATAGCAAACAATCGATTGAATGACAGTAATCGTATTCAAGTTATCATCAGTAGGTTGAATTATTTTCGAGAAAATGATTGCTCGAAAGATTGCAGAATATCTTTTGTTTCGATTTTTTTCTTCATGATCTTTGCAATCGGTATTCCCTTGTCCCATCAGTGTACTAGCAAGAAGCAAAAAATAATGATATTTAGTTTTGCTTATATTATAGATGAAATTAAGTTCGTTTTCGAAATAAAAAAACCATATTTCGTAGAATTGGCTTGCATTCCGGTTACAAGGCGATATGTATTTCGGTAAAATATGCATAGAGGAAGGAGGGATCAGCAGTAGTTTTTGCGATAACGCCTCTCGAATAAAAGCCTGGGTTACGTGACGTTTTACTAATTCACTGCTCATTGTTAGAGCACGGACCAGCGACGAAGAAGTGATTATTTGTACAAGGTGAAAATTGATATGCAAATAATTTGCAACGTGAGTTATATTTTTTTTTTCAATTTAAGACGGAGCCAAATTTCACATCGATCGATTCGATTTTTCGCGCCGTTCGTCCGAAGCACGATTGTATGACAGTTAAGGGGCTATATCTACCGACAATTCTGAAAAAAATGCTCGAACTCCGATTTTTTTTCCGAGAAACGATGGGTGAAAAAGAAATGGATTTTTTTTTTTAAACAACGGTAAACAAATTGAGAGCCTTAAAACAAATCGCCGAAAAATGCAGAAAAACAACCAAAACATACCCGCCGCCAAATGATGAAATTTTTTCTTGAAGGGAAATAATCATGTCGAGTTTCTTTATCCGTCGAACACTTGTCGTAAAATGTAGACCATCTAGCATCCTTCATTTTCGTCACTGATTTGCAATTCTTCGGATGGTGACCCCGTAATAAACTGGGTCTCAGTTTATGACGGGGTTTATTACAGTTTATTTATCATTGATCAGTTTTCCGGTCAACTTTCCTATACCGCCAAGGCCTGACGTTTTTTTTTGTAAGCGCGAAGTCTAGTACTCCCTCGTCTTTGTACGTGACCAACACATTCTTTTGTTAATGACAACAGAATGACGGTACAGAAAAGCATCCACTATTCCTTTATAATTTTCGAGTCACCGTTGCCTATATATAATTGGTATATTTTACACCGTAACTGGATTCAAATAATTGGAACAGTTCACAGATTGCATCCACTTTCATTTTCTGAAGAAACAGTTAGTCTTTTCGTTGAGCCCTCTATTTCTTCCCAATTATTCGCTTTCATCGTTTATTATTCGACAGTTCACAGCATTTCGACATAATACTTGTTTGCAAACAGCGTCCGAGGCACTTAATAAACGCTCCTAGGTAGCCTGAAAAACTGATCGATGCAAATCCATTATCCCACAGAATTTTGTTGCTCCCAGCAATCCGATTCCCAACAGTCGCATAGCGGAGATGGATGTTCGATTTATGTAGTAAGTGCTTCCTAATCGTAAGTGCGGCCTAATAACTTCAATGTTTGTCAATCTTTTTCCATTAAAAAATAACTCAAACTCGGCAAAACCTTTGATTGTGTATTACATATCGACCTCATCATCCTTATACTCTCAGCATAAAAAATGTTGAAAATCGACCGGTTTTCTGAGTCCCAAGCTAATGCAGGTGCCTTTATATGATTTCGCGCACATTTCCGATACTTATTATCGCATACAGAATATTAAAAACGGAGGGTCACGGTGATGATATTTTCGTGAATATACTATACAATCGAATTAATAACAGTAATCGTATTCAAGATATCATCAGTGGGTCGAATTATTTTCGAGAAGCTGATTGCTCGATAGATCGGGGAATAATCTCTTGTATAGATTTTTTTTCATGATATTTGCAATCGGTATTCCCTTGTCCCATAAGTGTACTAGCAAGAAGCAAAAAAACAATGTCTATTTTTGTTTATATTATACATGAAATTAAGTTCGTTTTCGAAATGAAAAAAAAACTATATTTTGAAGAATTGGCTTGCATCCCGGTTACAAGGCGATATGTATTTCGGTGACATATACATAGAGGTGGAAGGAATTAGCATTAGTTTTTACGATAACACCTCTAGAATAAACGCCTGGACTACGTGACGTTTTACTAATTCACTGCTCATTGTTAGAACACGAACCAGCGACGGAGAAGTGATTATCTGCACCAAGGTGAAAATTCATATGCAATGAATTTGCGACGTGAGTTACATATATTTGTCAACTTAGGGCGGGATATACATCTACATCGATAAAAAAATCGATTTATTTTTTTCCCCTTTAAATGATAGAACTATACATGTAGAATATTTTCCCAAAGTTTCAAAGCGAAATTCGAAATACTTCAAACGTCGCAGCCCGTCAACGCTGCCCGAGTCGAAATTTTCGAGCCGCGTTCAACCCACAAAATGAAGGCGAGCAGAAATCGGCGTGAGCGGGTTATTGAGTATCTAAAGGAGGGTACAATGTTTGAAAGTACCATGCGTTAGAGCCTCCGATGAACCTCCGGCATGGCAGAAAGTAGACTTTTTGACTCAAAGGAGGTCAGGGAGGGTCACAATTGAACCTACGGAACCTCAGGTGGGCCTACTTCGAGCGCTCCCGCAGAACCTACTGCCCCTCCTTTCGGCCTACTGTACACGGCTAAACAAAAAAATTAATTTATATAGAATCTATTTAAATAAAATAGGTTTTTTTCCTTGTCTCCCAACCTACTACGATCATATTTCTTTCAAATATATTTATATATGTTAATAAAGATGAGATTCAAATTAATCTTCATTTGCTTACAATGTACACGGTAAAGCTTAGTGTACTATATGCAAAAAATATTTCATAAATCGAAAATAAAATGAACGCATTATTTGAGAGCTTTACTACAAGGATTTTTCATCGTAATTCGTCATTCCCTGGCCTTTGGAAATGATTTTTTTCGAAGAAAATATTTGTCCTATATGCGATTTGAACCTAGTCCTACCTACTCATAACTACGCGCCGCTGCCCCTATGCTACCGAGTGCTTATAACATTTTGGTCGCTGATATGGCATAAGAGACCAAATGAATACCTCCAACTATTTGTTGTATCACATAAGCTATAGATTTTTCAAACACACACACACACACACACACACACACACGCGCGCGCGCGCGCGCACGCGCGCGCGTGTGTGTTTTATATATATATAATGTGTGTTTTATATATATATATAAAATAGGCGGGGGGTAGTGAATTCCTCTCTCTCCACCTTCACTACCCCCCGCCCCCTTGATATGAGTGTTGCAATAAAGATGGACCATTAGTTCAATCAAATAGAAAAATGCTTAACTCTACAAATATTCTATTTAAGGTAAATTAAAAAAAATAACTAGATCCATTCAGTGAACTTGACTAAATTGTTTTTTTGAACAGATGAAAATGTTAAACTGATGAAACCGAATCACAGATTTATTAGGATCAAATAAAATATGTAGTTATTGGACGGTATTAAATAGATTGATTTTCTATAAATAAACATTTTGTAAATCAATCATTTTAATAATGGAATGCAATAGGAAAAATTTGGTTCTATGAAAAATCTAGTTAATACAAATTTAAAAAAAATCAAATAGACGCGGTTAGTTAATATCATAATATTTAGCGGGAAAAAATAAAAATATGCTTCATACATACACGTGGAAATATTTTTTTAATTTTCGACGTGCTAAAAATGAAAACAAGGAAAAATCAAACATCTTATTTGAAATCGACGGTACTCGGCCGTCGCCATTTATCAACTCATTATTGAATAAGCAAAAAAAAACAAAACGAACAAAAACAAAAAGAAAAAATCGAATGAGGTTGAATTCTAAATCGACAATTTCAATCCTTCAGGACATGAAACAAACTATAATTAACACCCTATCGTTCCATATAGAAATCAACATTATATGTTATTTAGATATACACTGCCAGCTAAAAGTTTTCGGACACTCCACATAATCGCAAAACTTTTGAGCGCTGGATAATTGCCAAATAATGTTAGAGTAATATAATTCATTTCATTTATTATTTCACGAAGATACTATAAAGATCTATATGATTAAGTAATTTCACAGAGCTTTATAGTATCTTCGTAAAATAATTATTATTCTACCATAAGTTTGCAATGATCCAAAGTGATATTAAGTTTTGCAGTTATCTGAAGTGTCCGAATACTTTTGACTGGTAGTGTATATTCGAATATATTAACGCAACCACATATTTTGAGTATTATATATATATATATATATATATATAAAGTATTATATAATATATACCGTCGCTTAAATGTTTGGATACACCAGTCGATATTTCTTGCTGCACTAAAAGTCACATAGCTTCGTAAAAAAAAGATAACCAAATTTACCGAACGGCGTTTTGACGGGAATAAATTCAGCTGTATGTTGCTTTTCTGAAATATTTTTTTATCATTTTCTTTTCGACCCGGTACGCACTTTTATACGTGACTGATTTTCGGCTTTTTTTCGACCATCAAGAATTGAACGCATGACTTATGGAAAAAAAATTGTTACGTTTATCCATGATGAACTTAAACGGGGTAGCAGGAACTTCATTTGCGTTTTTTATAAAGTTTAGTACGATTTTTTTCGCAATGTTATTTCATTTTTTGCTAAAAAGACTAATTCGAGATAATGCAATGTAACTCAAGAACTAGAGGGCTTAAGAAGAAATGTCAAGAACGAAAAACGTCGCGTAAGCTTATACTGGATAGACTGGCATTTTTTAAAGAATTTTCCTGTGAGATTTTTTCTCACAGGAAAATGCCTATTAATCCGATAGAATTGGAGTAAGACTGTATACACAAGCATTCTTTTATCAATTGCCTATAAAATAATAATAAATCGATATTGAGCAAATTTGATTGTTTTCGCATATTAATATTGGACTATTAATTTGATAAGGGGACGATGTATTTTTATTAATTTCGTATTATTTTCGTCATCGAACGGGTTACCGATCAGGTCACAATGGAATGATGATGGAGGAGATATCGAATTTGGGCCGAAAGCAGGTTAGGTGGGGTCGAGGCAACAGTTTGAGATTGAAAGCAGGTTAAGGAGGCCTGTGCTCTGCACGTTTCACTGAAACTGGGGGTCGAGAGAAGGTTTGGGAGGTCTAGCAGAGGCTACCCTGGGCCAAGAGGAGGTCTCTTCATGGCACTGAACTCGACAAATGAGGTTTTGTAGGTTCAACGGAGGCTGGCGGCTTATGTATTACAAAAGAAATGGGTCCTGCGAGGGTTCAGAGGAGGCTAAAAATTTCGACTCGGGTGTGCCTCACTGCTCCGATTCGGAGCGGGCGTGAACTTAAAGAGGCTACACCAGTGTGAGACTTTCAAAAAATCGATTTTTTTGCCTTTTTCGACAGTTTATACTTTCAAGAATATCCTAAAAAAAATGTCAAGGCCGTATCTCTGATACTTCCCGAATGGCAGCATTCTAAAGAGGTTGATAGTGTGAAGGAAATGTTTAGTCGCTCGACCGATCAATATGGAGTAAAATATACGCGCTATATTGGCGACGGTGATAGTGCTACATACAAAGGTTTATTGAGTTTAAATCCGTACGATGTGCATGTAGAAAAACTAGAATGCTACTTACATGTGAAAAAAACTAATGGGAACGCGATGCCGCAATCTCAAAAAACAAACCAAAGGTTTAGGAGGAGGGAGTAAGAATACCTTGAAGCTGATAAAGTTATTAATAAACTCCAGAAATACTATGGATTGGCAATTACCAGGCATCAAGATAATGTTGATGAAATGTAGCAAGAAATTTGGGCTACCGTGCATCATTTGTCTTCGACAGACGAAAATCCAAACCACGGAAATTGCCCTGCAGGTGCGAAAAGCTGGTGCTCATATCGCCGCGCGGAAGCTGAAGGAATGGACGTATAAAAGTTCAAGCTTGATTATTTGCCACTTGACAAGGGTGTTACGAAAGCTTTGGGACCTATTTATACTGACTTGAGTTCAAGGAAATTACTAGAGCGATGCAAAGGAGGGAACACGCAGAATAACAATGAAAGTTATAAGGGCTTGCTCTGGCATTTTGCTCCAAAGCACCTTCATAATGGATTCAAAACGATCAAGCTTGCTAATTTCCTTGCAGTCTTAATATTTAACGATGGTTCTTATGCTATTCTAAAAACGCCGAAAGTAATGGACGTCATCATCGGTCCTATTGCAAAAGAATATGCCATGGAGAAAGATGACAGCCGAATCAACCAGCTCGGAGAAAAGCTTCAGCCTCTCAGCAGGCATTAATCGAGGAAGAGGATGGTCCATTGTATGGGCCAGGTATATCTGATTAGAAGTTTTTATGGCAAATATCATTTTATCTTGCAAAAATCCATGGTTAAGTCGTTAAAAGCGTTTTTCTTGAAATGAGATTTTTCAAATTTGCTGACATTGTTACCCAAAGAGCAATTATCCGATTGACTTGAAATTTGAATTGAGTACACTTGAATATATCTACTCTACAATGACATAGGATATTTATGATTGGATGAAAATTGACAATTTGGCATTCAAAAAAACGACCATTTTATAGGCAAGAAAACAGACTTTTTTCCACACCTACGCCATTTTGTTAGATTTTAATATTTTTCGAAAATCCTACGTCATTGTACAGGAAATATCTTCCAGTTTAATTACATTTTTTCCTTTTTCGGTTTCAGTTAATCCATCGGCCAGAATCATGTCAGCAGTGGAGGAACTTTTTATTTTGGCGCGTCCGAAGGCAGCGCATAAATCGCTTGGATATCAATATTTTTCTATAAAAAAAATTACGTAACATAGGTAAAATATAGCCAAATATATTCTTAATTTTTCGAAACATTTCATTGCGTACTTTTCTTCCAAAAAATTCCCGAAAATCAACCAAATTTTCAGCGTTCACACTGGTATAGCCCCTTAAACGCCATTTTCTCAAAATTCCATTTTCGAAATTGGCGTGCAGGATTACCCAAAAACTATTAAACCGATTGAGTTAAAACTTAGTAGAAGATATTGATAATATTGCTACCTTCTACTTGACGAGAATTGTTTCCGAAAAATTAGAAAAAAAAAACACTTTTTTAATTCAAATTTCACAGAAATTTTCCGTGATATATTGATTTTTTGTTGTAAATGGGTGCCATTTTATTTATTTTAATTACTGTCAAACAGAAACTATACATGTTCTAATGGACAAAAATTTTGAATTTTTTTTGCCCAAAGTTCACGGGAAGCTAGACTGCACGCCGATTAGCAACTCCCGCGGCAACCTTGCCGTAAAACTCTGCCACAGCTCCGCCATTTCGATGATAATAGAATTTAAAAAAAAATGCTTTGTATACTGAAATATACTGTTAGAGTATACCTACGGTTTGATAAATGTAGACTAATTATTTCTTAGTTTAAAAAACCCCTCAAAATTGCTGAATTGTGTCCCGTCTAAATGTATATTCCGCCTTAAAACATAGCGAAGTTTCACACCGAGCGATTCGATTTTTCGCGCCGTTCATCTGTACAATTGTAGAACGGTTAAGGGGCTACATCTACCTAGAGGTCCGAATTTTTTTATTGCCGTGCATACAAGCTAATCATTTTTATATCTATCTTTATCACGGATGCTTATGGTAAACTCGATAAAGTCTGCCAACAGTGTAAGCAACCAATTTCAAAGCTTCATTGATTGATCTTGGTAAGTGTTATGTTTTGTTAAATTGAGTAATTAAGCGGATTATCATAAACTCATCGATCCGACCTGTTATTGAGTACCTGATGTACACATTATACTTTTCTTATTGCGATTTTTATTCTCTCCGATACGTAAATTTGACGGTAGAATTTCTTGACAAAAATACTTTTGGGTACGCGTTTGCGGTACCTTGCACCGATTGGCCATGCGGCAACGTCGGCACTTTGTTTGAATAATAATAACTTCATTGAGCAATGAAGATGGAAAAATACAGATGGCCAAAGGTTTGCCTGAGGGAGGAATGTAGACACAATATGAACGGAAATCAAACAAAATGGGAAAAGGAAATTAAATTAGCCATGGAAGAAACGGGAGATGTGCAAATATGGTAAAAAAGTAAGGAACGAGGATACGGAAGAAGTAGAGTTGGCAATAGAGCGGGTTAGAAAGATAAAAATTGACCAGGAAATACAGGGTGATTAAAGAAAAATAGAGATCCCGACCTCATCATCCCTATACTCTCAGCATAAAAAATATTGAAAATCGACCGGTTTTCTGGGTCCCAAGCTCATGCAGGTCTCTTCATATGCTTTTGCGCACATTTCCTTTACTTATTATCGTATACAGAATATTAAAAATAGAGGGTCAAGGTGATTATATTTTCGTGAACATACGAAACAATCGATTGAATAAAAGTAATCGTATTCAAGTTATCATCAGTAGGTCGAATTATGTTCGAGAAAATTATTGCTCGAAAGATTGCAGAATATTTCTTGCATCGATTCTTTCTTCATGATCTTTGCAATCAGTATTCCCTTGTCCCATAACTATGCTAGCAAGAAGCAAAAAAGTTAATGATGTCTATTTTTGTTTATATTATAGATGAAATTAAGTTCGTTTTTAGATTTAAAAAACCATATTTTGAAGAATTGGCTTGCATTCCGGTGACAAGGCGATATGTATTTCGGTGAAATATGCATAGAGGAAGGATGGATCAGCAGTAGTTTTTACGATAACGCCACTCGAATAAACGCCTGGACTACGTGACGTTTTACTAATTCACTGCTCATTGTTAGAACACAGACAAGCGACGATGAAGTGATTATTTGCACGAAGATGAAAATTCATATGCAAAGAATTGGCAACGTGAGTTACATTTATATTTTTTTTAATTTAAGATGTAGCAAAATTTCACATCGAGAGATTCGATTTTTCGCGCCGTTCGTCCGAAGCCCGATTGTATAACAGTTAAGGGGCTACATCTACCTAGAAGCCCGAAAAAAATGTTCAAACTCCGATTTTTTTCTGGGAAACGATTGGTGAAAACGGAACAGATTTCGTTTCAACACAAACGCACACATATTGAGAGCCTTGAAAAAATCACCAAAAAATACAGGAAAACAACCAAAACATGCCCGCCGCCAAATGATGAAATTTTTCCTGGAGGGGATTAAATGATTATTCTCCTCCAGGAATAATTTTATCATTTAGCGGCGAGCATGCTTTGGCTGTTTTCCTGTGTTTTTTGGTGATTTTTTAAGGCTCTCAATGTATGTACCTTTGTGTTAAAACGAAATCGGTTTTCTTTTTACCAATCACGTGAATGAGTCGAGGTTCTTTATCCGTCGAACACTTGTGGCAAAACGTAGACCATATAGCATCCTTTATTTTCGTCATTGAATTGCAATTTCTTCGGATGGCGAAGCCGTAATCAATTGGGCGTTCGTCGATCAGTTTTCTGGTCAATTTACCTCTGCCACTAAGGCCTGGCGTTTTTTTTTTTTGTAAGCGCGAAGTCTTGTACCCGTTCGTCTTTGTACGTGACCAACGCATTCTTTTTTTTATGACAACAGAATGACCGTACAGAAAAGAATTTACTATCCTTTTAGACGTTTTCGAGTCACCGTCGCCTATATAATTGGTATATTTTACACCGTAACTGGATTCAGATCGTTGGAACATTTCACAGATTGCCTCGACTTCCATTTCCTGCAGAAACAGTAAGTTCTTTCGTTGAGCCCTCTATTTCTTCCCAATTATTCGCTTTCATCGTCTTATTTTTTCTTCGACAGCATTTCAACATAATACTTCTTTACGAACAGCGTCCGAGGCACTTACTAAACGCTCATAGGTAGCCTGAAAAACTGGTCGATGCAAATTTATTGTTCCACAGAATTGCTCCCAGTAATCCGATACCCAGCAGTCGCAGGGCGGAGAAGAATGATCGATTTATTTCGTAAGTGCTTCCTAAGCGTAAGTGCTTCCTAGTAACTTCATTGTTTGTCAATCTTTTTCCATGAAAAAATAACTCAAACTCGGAAAAACCAACGATTGTCTCCAACCAACATCTCGACCTCGTCATTCCAGTACTCTCAGCATAAAAATATTGAAAGTCGACCGGTTTTCTGGGCCCCAAGCTTATGCAGACCCCTTAATATGCTTTCGCGCACATTTACTTATTATCGTATAGAGAATATTAAAAACGGACGGTCACGGTGATGATATTTTCGTGAATATAGCAAACAATCGATTGAATGACAGTAATCGTATTCAAGTTATCATCAGTAGGTCGAATTGTTTTCGAGAAAATGATTGCACGAAGGATTGCAGAATATATTTTGTTTCGATTTTTTTCTTCATGATCTTTGCAATCGGTATTCCCTTGTCCCATCAGTGTACTAGCAAGAAGCAAAAAAAATAATGATATCTAGTTTTGCTTATATTATAGATGAAATTAAGTTCGTTTTCGAAATAAAAAAAACCATATTTCGTAGAATTGGCTTGCATTCCGGTTACAAGGCGATATGTATTTCGGTAAAATATGCATAGAGGAAGGAGGGATCAGCAGTAGTTTTTGCGATAACGCGTCTCGAATAAAAGCCTGGGTTACGTGACGTTTTACTAATTCACTGCTCATTGTTAGAGCACGGACCAGCGACGAAGAAGTGATTATTTGTACGAAGGTGAAAATTCATATGCAAATAATTTGCAACGTGAGTTATAATATTTTTTTTTCAATTTAAGACGGAGCCAAATTTCACATCGATCGATTCGATTTTTCGCGCCGTTCGTCCGAAGCACGATTGTATAACAGTTAAGGGGCTATATCTATCGACAATTCTGAAAAAAATGCTCGAACTCCGATTTTTTTTCCGAGAAACGATGGGTGAAAAAGAAACGGATTTTTTTTTAAAACAACGGTAAACAAATTGAGAGCCTTAAAACAAATCGCCGAAAAATGCAGAAAAACAACCAAAACATACCCGCCGCCAAATGATGAAATTTTTTCTTGAAGGGAAATAATCATGTCGAGTTTCTTTATCCGTCGAACACTTGTGGTAAAATGTAGACCATCTAGCATCCTTCATTTTCGTCACTGAATTGCAATTCTTCGGATGGCGACCCCGTAATAAACTGGGTCTCAGTTTATTACGGGGTTTATTACAGTTTATTTATCATTGATCAGTATTCCGGTCAACTTTCCTATACCGCCAAGGCCTAGCGTTTTTTTTTGTAAGCGCGAAGTCTTGTACTCATTCGTCTTTGTACGTGACCAACACATTCTTTTGTTTATGACAACAGAATGACGGTACAGAAAAGCATCCACTATTCCTTTATAATTTTCGAGTCACCGTTGCCTATATATAATTGGTATATTTTACACCGTAACTGGATTCAAATCGTTGGAACATTTCACAGATTGCATCCACTTTCATTTTCTGAAGAAACAGTTAGTCTTTTCGTTGACCCCTCTATTTCTTCCCAATTATTCGCTTTCATCGTTTATTATTCGACAGTTCACAGCACTTCGACATAATACTTGTTTGCAAACAGCGTCCGACGCACTTACTAAACGCTCCTAGGTAGCCTGAAAAACTGGTTGATGCAAATCCATTATTCCACAGAATTTTGTTGCTCCCAGCAATCCGATTCCCAATAGTCGCATAGCGGAGATGGATGTTCGATTTATGTAGTAAGTGCTTCCTAATCGTAAGTGCGGCCTAATAACTTCAATGTTTGTCAATCTTTTTCCATTAAAAAATAACTCAAACTCGGCAAAACCTTTGATTGTGTATTACATATCGACCTCATCATCCTTATACTCTCAGCATAAAAAATGTTGAAAATCGACCGGTTTTCTGAGTCCCAAGCTAATGCAGGTGCCTTTATATGATTTCGCGCACATTTCCGATACTTATTATCGCATACAGAATATTAAAAACGGAGGGTCACGGTGATGATATTTTCGTGAATATACTATACAATCGAATGAATAACAGTAATCGTATTCAAGATATCATCAGTGGGTCGAATTATTTTCGAGAAGCTGATTGCTCGATAGATCGGAAAATAATCTCTTGTATAGATCTTTTTTCATGATATTTGCAATCGGTATTCCCTTGTCCCATAAGTGTACTAGCAAGAAGCAAGAAAACAATGTCTATTTTTGTTTATATTATACATGAAATTAAGTTCGTTTTCGAAATGAAAAAAAAAACTATATTTTGAAGAATTGGCTTGCATCCCGGTTATAAGGCGATATGTATTTCGGTGACATATACATAGAGGTGGAAGGAATTAGCATTAGTTTTTACAATAACACCTCTAGAATAAACGCCTGGACTACGTGACGTTTTACTAATTCACTGCTCATTGTTAGAACACGGACCAGCGACGGAGAAGTGATTATCTGCACCAAGGTGAAAATTCATATGCAATGAATTTGCGACGTGAGTTACATATATTTGTCAACTTAGGGCGGGATATACATCTACATCGATAAAAAAATCGATTTATTTTTTTCCCCTTTAAATGATAGAACTATACACGTAGAATATTTTCCCAAAGTTTCAAAGCGAAATTCGAAATACTTCAAACGTCGCAGCCCGTCAACGCTGTGCCTCACTGCTCCGTTTCGGAGCGGGCGTGAACTTAAAGAGGCTACACCAGTGTGACACTTTCAAAAAATCGATTTTTTTGCCTTTTTCGACAGTTTATACTTTCAAAAATATCCTAAAAAAATGTCAAGGCCGTATCTCTGATACTTTCCGAATGGCAGCATTCTAAAGAGGTTGATAGTCTGAAGGAAATATTTAGTCGCTCGACCGATCAATATGGAGTAAAATATACGCGCTATATTGGCGACGGTGTTAGCGCTACATACAAAGGTTTATTGAGTTTAAATCCGTACGATGTGCATGTAGAAAAACTAGAATGCTACTTACATATGAAAAAAATTAATGGGAACGCGATGCCGCAATCTCAAAAAACAAACCAAAGGTTTAGGAGGAGGGAGTAAGAATACCGTGAAGCTGATAAAGTTATTAATAAACTCCAGAAATACTATGGATTGGCAATTACCAGGCATCAAGATAATGTTGATGAAATGTAGCAAGAAATTTGGGCTACCGTGCATCATTTGTCTTCGACAGACGAAAATCCAAGCCACGGAAATTGCCCTGCAGGTGCGAATAGCTGGTGCTCATATCGCCGCGCGGAAGCTGAAGGAATGGACGTATAAAAGTTCAAGCTTGATTATTTGCCACTCGACAAGGGTGTTACGAAAGCTTTGGGACCTATTTATACTGACTTGAGTTCAATGAAATTACTAGAGCGATGCAAAGGAGGGAACACGCAGAATAACAATGAAAGTTATAAGGGCTTGCTCTGGCATTTTGCTCCAAAGCACCTTCATAATGGATTCAAAACGATCAAGCTTGGTAATTTCCTTGCAGTCTTAATATTTAACGATGGTTCTTATGCTATTCTAAAAACGCCGAAAGTAATGGACGTCATCATCGGTCCTATTGCAAAAGAATATGCCATGGAGAGAGATGACAGCCGAATCAACCAGCTCGGAGAAAAGCTTCAGCCTCTCAGCAGGCATTAATCGAGGAAGAGGATGGTCCATTGTATGGGCCAGGTATATCTGATTAGAAGTTTTTATGGCAAATATCATTTTATCTTGCAAAAATCCATGGTTAAGTCGTTAAAAGCGTTTTTCTTGAAATGAGATTTTTCAAATTTGCTGACATTGTTACCCAAAGAGCAATTATCCGATTGACTTGAAATTTGAACTGAGTACTCTTAAATATATCTACTCTACAATGACATAGGATATTTATGATTGGATGAAAATTGACAATTTGGCATTGAAAAAAAACGACCATTTTATAGGCAAGAAAACAGACTTTTTTCCACAACTACGCCATTTTGTTAGATTTTAATATTTTTCGAAAATCCTACGTCATTGTACAGGAAATATCTTCCAGTTTAATTACATTTTTTCCTTTTTCGGTTTCAGTTACCCCATCGGCCAGAATCATGTCAGCAGTGGAGGAACTTTCTATTTTGGCGCGTCCGAAGGCAGCGCATAAATCGCTTGGATATCAATATTTTTCTATAAAAAAATTACGTAACATAGGTCAAATATAGCCAAATATATTCTTAATTTTCCGAAACATTTCATTGCGTACTTTTCTTCCAAAAAATTCCCGAAAATCACCCAAATTTTCAGCGTTCACACTGGTATAGCCCCTTAAACGCCATTTTCTCAAAATTCCATTTTCGAAATTGGCGTGCAGGATTACCCAAAAACTATTAAACCGATTGAGTTAAAACTTAGTAGAAGATATTGATAATATTGCTACCTTCTACTTGACGAGAATTGTTTCCGAAAAATTAGAAAAAAAAACACTTTTATAATTCAAATTTCACAGAAATTTTCCGTGATATATTGATTTTTTGTTGTAAATGGGTGCCATTTTATTTATTTTAATTACTGTCAAAGAGAAACTATACATGTTCTAATGGACAAAAATTTTGAATTTTTTTTGCCCAAAGTTCACGGGAAGCTAGACTGCACGCCGATTAGCAACTCCCGCGGCAACCTTGCCGTAAAACTCTGCCACAGCTCCGCCATTTCGATGATAATAGAATTAAAAAAAAATGCTTTGTATACTGAAATATACTGTTAGAGTATACCTACGGTTTGATAAATGTAGACTAATTATTTCTTAGTTCAAAAAACCCCTCAAAATGGCTGAATTGTCTCCCGTCTAAATGTATATTCCGCCTTAAAACGTAGCGAAGTTTCACACCAAGCGATTCGATTTTTCGCGCCGTTCATCTGTACAATTGTAGAACGGTTAAGGGGCTACATCTACCTAGAGGTCCGAATTTTTTTATTGCCGTGCATACAAGCTAATCATTTTTATATCTATCTTTATCACGGATGCTTATGGTAAACTCGATAAAGTTTGCCAACAGTGTAAGCAACCAATTTCAAAGCTTCATTGATTGATCTTGGTAAGTTTTATGTTTTGTTAAATTGAGTTATTAAGCGGATTATCATAAACTCATCGATCCGACCTGTTATTGAGTACCTGATGTACACTTTATACTTTTCTTATTGCGACTTTTATTCCCTCTGATACGTAAATTTGACGGTAGAATTTCTTGAAAAAAATACTTTTGGGTACGCGTTTGCGGTACCTTGCACCGATTGGCCATGCGGCAACGTCGGCACTTTGTTTGAATAATAATAACTTCATAGAGCAATGAAGATGGAAAAATACAGATGGCCAAAGGTTTGCCTGAGGGAGGAATGTAGACACATTATGAACGGAAATCAAACAAAATGGGAAAAGGAAATTAAATTAGCCATGAAAGAAACGGGAGATGTGCAAATATGGTAAAAAAGTAAGGAACGAGGATACGGAAGAAGTAGAGTTGGCAATAGAGCGGGTTAGAAAGATAAAAATTGACCAGGAAATACAGGATGATTAAAGAAAAATAGAGAAGTCAATGTATTGCAGCGAGTACAAAGACAGGAAGGAGAGCTTAGGAATAGAAGATTAAGAGAAAGGATACGGAAATAAAAGGAGGAACAAAGGAAATGTGAGCAAGAATGAGATGTGGAAACGTTGGGAGGGAAGAAAACAAGGAGTAAAAGATACAAACTGCACGGAATATCGGACACAAGTAGAGACCCTGGTCCACAAATGTGAATGTGAAAAAATAAAGGAAGCAATACATTAAAATTGGTAGATGATCTGATGGTATGGGTGAATGGCAGTGTAGGGGAAAACTCAAAAGCGAAAATAGAGCGCGCATTGAAGAGAGGGCCGATGCAAGAACTGTACCAATATATGAGAATGAGCGAGTGGAGCAAAAAATGTAAGCAAGAAAAATACATTGTATACATTCAAAAGGGTATATCTGGGAAATACAACTACACCAACTGATAATAACTTAATTGTTTTTCATTATTTTCCCATTTAAAAAACTCAAAGTTGGTAAAACCAGGTATTAATTTTATGTAAAAACCCGGCCTCGTCTTTCCAGTACTGTCGTCAGATAAAAATATTAAAAATCGACCTATTCTTTGGGTCCCAAGCTCATTCAGACCCACCAATACGCCTTCTCGCGTATATCTTTCACTTATTATCGTGTATGGAATATTAAAAATGGATGGTAACAGTGATGCAATTTTTCCAAATATACTAAACAATCGATTGAAATACACTAATCATATTCAAATTATCATCGTTGGTCCAATTATTTTCACAAATATGATTGCTCGATTAATCGGGAAATATCTCTTGCAGTGATATTGCTAGCTTTTTTATGATCTATGAATCGTCCATCGTCCCATCTCTGTCGCAGCAATAAGTAAAAAAGAAGAATGATGTCTATCTTCGTTTATATTATAAATGAAATTACGTTCATTTTCGAGATGACGAAAAAACCATTTCTCGAAGGATTCGCTTATATTCCGATTATGAGGCGACAATGCAGTTGGGTGAAATATGCATAGAGGTAGGAGTGATTAGTGCTTTGTACGATAACTCCTTTCGAAGAAACACCCGGACTACGTGACATTTTGCCAATTCGCTGTTCATTGTTAGAACTTGGACTAGCGATGGAAAAGTGAATAATTATTCGCACAAAGGTGGAAATTCATGTGCAATGCTTCGTGACGCATATACATTTGCCTATATAAATCTGAGCAGAGTTTTAAATTCCCACATTATTTTTTTTCCTGTCTCGTACCGTCAACGTCGATAGCCTCCAAGCACAGCAAGTTCATCCAAAGTACGATCTTACGGGAGTTACGCAAGTACAACTTTAAAAGAATCAATAAGGTAACATTCTTCTCAAATCGAAATTAGGCGAATATCATTACCTAGATAATCATTTTAACATGAATTGAAAGAGTTTTCATTAAAAAATAGTAAGTTATATATAAATATTCCTATATATACTTATACTAATCGCCGTTTACTGGCTGGACAATCTCAATGCACCTATGTCAGCTATACTTTTATTATTTTGCCAACGAGGTATTTATCTTGATATCTATCTTTACCACGGGTGCTTATTGTGAACATCATAGAGTTTTTCCTCAGCGTACATGACCAATTTTAATGTCCAATCAATTCAGCTGAGTGAATTTAGTATTTTGTTAAGGGAAGGGCGTGAAAAAAAGCGTGAAAAAAAACACTTTTTTGCGAATTGTTTTCATCTATATGGATAGAGTAAATTTATTGAAACCTTTTGTACATTGTTAAGTGTCATTTCAAGAATATTCTATAAAATTTTTATGCGAAAATATCCACAAACAAGCCGATGACAAAGCTTTTCCAAGAACGCCTTTGGAAAAACACGATTTGCCGTGTTCACTGTATCTCAGCTAGAAATAATCTGAAATCAAGTACCATTAAAATTTAGTCAAAGTATCATCAAATCCTCCCCCAACGGTCTTTGATAATATATTTTTCATTTCTAAACTTTTGGTGCTCATGTAAAGTGAAAAGTGCTATTTTTCACGAAAAATTCCGCCATTTTGGGGGTGGAAAACCCCCTCAATGTAAAAAAATCTCAAACTAACCGTTGAGGGGAGGTATTTTATACATAGAAAGTGTGTACCAAGTTTGAAATAAATCGGTCATGTAGTTTTCAAATGGCAGTGAACACGGACTTTGAAAAAGTAGTTTCGAGAAAAAGCGCGGCACCGGCTTGTTTGTGGATATTTTCAGGTACAAATTTCACGGAATGTTCTGGAAATGACACTTAACAATCTATAAAAGGTTTCAATAAATTTACTCTATCCATATAGATGAACAAATCGCAAAAAAGTGTTTTTTTTTTCACGCTGAAACCCCTACTCTCCCCTTAAATAAAGTTTTCAAATGGATTGTTGAAAACCTAGCGAATCAAGCAGTTATCAAGTACTTAAAATACATTTCGTACCTTTGTTATTGCGATTTTCGGTCGCTCTGGTACATCAATGTAACAATGGAATTTCTTGACAAAAATGCTTTTAGGCGTACGTTTGCGGCCGACTGTATTTTTCAACGACCGGCTGCCATGAAGATAATTTTGTTATTCCTGTGCCTCGCAATTGGCGGTAAGTACATTGAAAATGAATCTGATGAGGTTACAGTGGGAAACTTTTTGGTCAAGTATTTTAACTGTCTGCATAAAAGACCATTCGCAAAGCCAATACAAGCAGATTCAAAACCAAAACGTCAATAACACATTAGTTAACGATAAAATAATAGAGGCTCGCAACTATTGAATGATTAGTTCTCACAATTGATACCTATAACCTAATGTAACTATAAAACTGGAGACACCTCCTCATACGTTATTTTGATCGTTTGACGTTAGCGACCACGTCCGTTAGTATTTTTGTAAATGCAAACATTAGGACCGCCAAGAAAATTGTCAATGATTGTGTTTCAGCACAACTCTTGTTTACAATCCCTTTGCATTCCTCAAAGGCATGCCCTGTAGGGTTTTCAATATTTGCTTTGTTGTTTCCCCGAGTGCATGTATTTTTAATCGACATCTTACCGGCAATCATTCTAATTGGAATATATTTCTTTCGCTATTGAATGTTAGGAGAGTCGTGTTCGTGTGAAGCAATTGTCAAAGTATTTTTCTTCTCACTTCGATGCTTCTGTAATGAAGATCTCACTTGGCGATTTTAAGAAAAAGAATATTCATTTCATCTCGAAAATAAAAGTTTGCGGTTATCGCATTTGGCGTTTAGGCACATATTCCGTATAATTAGTTAGAAATCCACCATTTTTCGATTAAATGTGGCCACAAAAATCAGCCATAGTCCATTTGCATCGAAAACAATCATAATATTGCTGGTTAAAATACAGACCAATCAATAAACACTTGACAAATAGCAACAAATTATCCTCATACGTATTGTCGTAGTAACCATTGGTGGCCGGCTGAAACGTTCCAGTGGTGGGAGAGAAATAACAATTGACCAGGCACCGTATTTCGTATTCTTAAAACGGGACGGACATAACATATGCGGTGGTGCCCTCATAAGCACCCGACATGTGCTTACCGCGGCGGGCTGTGTTGTGGAGTTTGAGGGTGAATCATTAACATTAAAATACTTTTATACCACAAGGGTGGTAAGCGGCATGGATACATCAGATACCACAGCTTTCGGTCGCACGATAACAAACATTTCTCCACACGACGACTACCGAAAGCAAAGATGGTGGTGCAACATAGCTGTGATCACGGTACGAGAACGAACAGTATTTATTCCAGTCAATATATTACTTTGTTTTACGATTCTGAATCTATACGTCATAGGGATTCCTAATATATCGAAACACTGAATTTTTAAATCATTAATAAACTATGTGGATCCGGTTGTAGTCACATGGCTACTCTCTGAATCAAGCTCGTCGCATAAACATAAACCTAACCGCTTGAACATTTTACCTGCTTTTTGTCAATACGTTGCAGTTATCAGCGCCTGTCGAATCAAACGAAAAGCAAATGGAATTACCATTGCCAAATGAAAAGCCACTGTATGGTACGTATGCCACATTGACGACACAGACTCGGTTAAGACAGCATACGACATCTTCTGTGCGCCAGATGGATGTGAAACTACACTATGCCGACGGAACTTTCAACGAAACATACAGTTTTGATGGGTTGTTTTATGCATCGCTACGCCGTCATACGCACGTTAACAGGGTGAGTAATCACATTGGGTAATCCCTTCCCGTACTGATCACGTGAATCGATTTTCTCTATTTTACGTGAGATGTTTCCATTAAGGGGCGAGATGCAGTCAGGGGCGTGAAAAAAAAGAGCATTGTCAATAATTTTTTTTTTAGTAATTAAGTTTGTTATACAAAAGTGGTTACACAGACTTTTTATGTTATCTTTCAACTTGACTTGTACACATTTTCAAAGAAAAATATTGATTATTTATAAAAATATCGCTATCTTTGTCGGACCCACTCGGCATGTAGTGCTTTGCGGTGACCATCATAAAATTGTACTGAATTGTCTGAAATAAAAAAAAAACCAAAAAAAAATCATTAGTATAATAACAAATCTGGTCCTTAATCGAAACCTTTTTTTCCAAAATTAACAAAATGGCGGCTTCCGACAGATAACGTTCGGTTTTCGACTAAAAAATCGCCCGTTTATTGTTAAAAAAAATATAAATTTTCAACACAAATAAAAATCCTTCGATTAAGAACTAGTTTTTAATGCTATCAGTAAGCACACAAAATTTCATCAAAATCCATCGAATGGTTTTTGAATTATAATGGTCACCGACTTGAAAAACATAGTTTCGAGAAAAACGCGTTCAAAGTTTTTCGATGTGGATACGGTATTATATGTTCGTGAAATGTTGAGCTCGATGGATGAAGCTAAATTTTTTTTATGTATTTTGATCCGCTGAATCCGAATATCACAATTTTTGCCGAAAAGTCGAGCATTCAATTGTTTA
The DNA here is from genome assembly GCA_944452715.1 of Ophion slaviceki. NCBI lineage: Eukaryota > Metazoa > Arthropoda > Insecta > Hymenoptera > Ichneumonidae > Ophion > Ophion slaviceki. The sequence continues at coordinate 27,407,147 of OX101788.1, forward strand.
TAGCCAATTGTTAAAACAATTTTTCAAAAAATTAAAGTTTTTCGGGATGAATTATTTTTTGAAAAACATTTTGGACAATTTTAAAATGAAAGTATTCTTTATGAAATTTCGCTAAAGTTCATAGTTTTTAAGTAATAAATTTTTGAAAATTTCTGAAAGAGTTTTCCAATTTTACACTTGATTTATGTATAGAAATACTAATTCAAAAATTACTTATATCGAATCATCAATTCCTGGCCCATATAATAGGGCTTCTGCCGATGTGGAAGCTTCCAAAATATGAATTTGTTGTTGTCTTCGAAGCATTCTGCCTTCCCGGGTATTATCGTTTGCGCGTTTGTCAGCCACGTTTATACGTTTGCCATGTCTATACGCGTTCACTAATTGTGGTATATCCCGGAAACTAATAATCGGATTGACTTGAATTTTTCAGGGAATATTTGCGAAACATATTTCAAGAAAATGTCAAAAAAATCGATTTTTTGAAAATTCTGCATTTCACTCTTTAAACGCTTGAAAGCACAAATGCTTCGGTAGGATCGGAGTCATTACCATTGTGCATTAGAACACACGTAGCTACAAAGAGTTTCTACTGACAAGAATGCAAGAAGTCACCAACGAGTGTTTGTCCACAAGCAGATGAGATGAACTCATTGTAGTATCTGTGGATGGTCAAGATCACGTTTCTTAAAAATAATCATGATGTATAGAGTAATGGGTTCCATTCCATTACTCTATAGTGTACAGAGTTATGGAAGAAAGAGTGGATTTCAGCATCTTCTAAAACAACATCATTATTTCGAAAGTCACAAAAAGTAGCTCAATTACAGAATACAATTTGTTTTATATGACATTTTAGATAAGCAAAAAAAAATGCTTGCACGCGAGTATTTCTACAGTTCGCTCGCTAAAAATCGAATGGGGACGACTTAGATTAGATTCTTTCTACTTTTCCGTCTGTTAGGGGTACTAAATCGGTCATCGATATGTACATATACTTGTAAAACTCATTTGTTACGTCTTTCATTACAGATTGATCTCGGTGCACCCATTGTTTATGAAGGGGCAATAATAGGAATAGTTTCGACGATATCGCGACGAAATAACAATGCGTTTTACGGTTTAAGCGCCTTCACATTCAAAACTTTCATAACAGAATCCATGGGAGAGGAAGCGTCTTTAAGTTCAGAAGCCTCATCTGAAATTCTACGACCGGCGAAACGCCCTCGTCTCTAACTCTGTAACATCGATATACATATTGTATCCCGCATGTAGTTTACTTACCGCACTGCGCTTGGATCTCAATATTTGTCTGTGAAAAAATTATGTAATATAGGTCAAATATAGCCAAATATATTCTTAATTTTCCGAAACATTTAATTGAATACTTTTCTTCCAAAAAATTCCCGAGTATCACCCAAATTTTCAGCATTCACACTGGTATAGCCCCTTAATAGCAAACGATTACAGTTGTTGTTTTTTGTTGACATTTAAACTTTATTTTCTACAGCTTGCCGTTTTCGTTATTTTCTAAATTTTAATACAGTACCTGATCATACGAAATTTTTACTATTGTTCTAAAAGTATTGTTCTAGAAGTAAGACACCGACTTGATCATGCAGCAACGGCGGCACTTTGTTTAAATAATAATCACTTGATTTTTTATCGATATTTTCCATTAAAAAAAATCACCTTGGCAAGACGACATATTAATTGCGTGTAAAATCCCGTCCTCGCCATCCCAATGCTCTCATCGGAAAAAAATATTGGATAATAACCTGCTTTTGGCACCCTAAGCTTATGCAGATTGACACTAAGCTGTGACGACCCGAAAGTATGAGTTATTAAAAAATAATAACTTAAAGAAATAAGTAAGACGATTGAAAAGTCCATGGAACATTTATTTGTATGTACATTGACAAAGTTGTGTACTAATGAATTTAATTTAAAAAGTTTCATAATTAAAGAAGTTATAAACAATCTCGTGAAGGACATTTCAACATGAGGGACTCAACGGTGTACTTTATTCTGGCCACCCGGTTGATCCGAAACAAAAAAACGATTTTTTTTCTTAAAATAGATAATGTCGGCTAAGACTTGACCGAGCTTTTTATTGTCATCGTGTTAGAGTCATAAAAAAAATTGTCGAATTTCTTTTTTCGACGTTTCGAGGAAAAATAACATCATTATCGTTAATAACTAATGAAAAAAAATGTTACGAAGAAAAACGTCGGTCAAGACTAAAGTACTATTACACTGAATAAGTATGCCAAATTTTGAGTCGATCCGTTTATTAGCTGTCGAGAAATAATGTACACCGTTTTAAAGAGTTTCGAGAAAGACGCATTTAAAGTTTTACCAGGAGTTCTATCGTTGTAATCATAAGTTTACCTTCAATCTGCGATAGCTGCGCCATATGATGAACCTTCCTCTTCAATTTGAGTTGCTTCAAACGAATAACGATTCTTGACATTTTAACGGTAGCCTAACCCCTTAAGGAAGTTAGTTTGAGAACACCCAAACACAAAGAAGAAAATTGTTCAATTTAGAAAGTAACAAATCTCCATCCTCTTTTCTCTCCACCATATTTATAAAATTTGCCAACCCTTGACTTCCGCTCTATTTTCCGGCACAACTTTGATCCACTTAACAATGTGGCTTCCCTGCCAGATTGTTAAAAGCGTTTTTATTTTTATTTTCAAGCATTAGCGTTCCATCGCCTTTATCCTACTGTTGAAAATAATATTAATATTCAAAGTAGATACTTATATTCATGTACATCACGTTACTGCGAAACTCACCATTTGAATCTCCCGCCATTTTTCAGTGGTTCTCACTTCCCTTGAACGTGGCCGTAACAAGACGGCAATCGATAAAACTCGATTGTTGAGGCGATGCACGGCGAATCAGCTTGTTCCCCGACACAATAATCAGCAGCAGGTGTATTGACTCCGATAACATATAACTTTTTTTTTCGATTGTAGAGGTTTCGCACACGAGATGTGACAATTCGATACGCGACGCGATGAATAATATTTCGCGTACGGCGCGCGGTGAATAATATAACAGGGATAACGCGATGAGCCCCGTTCGTCATTTTGGCTCAGAAATCACGAAAGCCGAGGAAATGTGTCAAAAACAACGTCTTTGTACAATCTAAATTGCGAGTGTCCCGTGCGCGTGCTGCGTGTTCCAAAATATATTCGGACGTCTCTCGCGAGTGTTGGGGGCCTCATATTTACATTGCCGGGAAAACAGCTGTAGAGAAAAAAATACTCGTTTCTTTATTATCGTTCGGTCGAGTGGGAGAGGGAGACAAATGATTGAAAAGTTTTTTCGTCGTTTATCCGAACGATAACGACGTTTAATATGGATTCGCGGGGCCCTCCCGAGGGGGCCCCTGGCGATCCACTCGAGATGTCAATTATGGACAGCAAATCTTCCGAGATTTCGGAAAACTGGCCAGCTACCAATCTCCTTGCCTCGGCTCTCGGCGATCATTCGAGAAAATCCAACAACAGATTATTATTTTTGACTGTGAGTATATAACGCTCTCCTACATCTCCAGTTTTTTTTTTGGAAAAAACAAATTCTGTCAATAATCCTGGTCAAATTTACACATGTCACGAAAAATCAATAAGAACGCTAAGTCACGTCTAAACCATTTTTAATGCACGGATTTAAAGCGAACATTTTTAACGTTATTTTATAAAATTTCGAATTTTTTCAGTTTGTGAGAATCGTAAACATTGTATAGTCGATAAACTAAACGTTTGCGGTAAGTTAATAATAATAAATAAAGAGGAATGAAAAGAAAAATTTGGGTTCGTTTGGTATCGGTAAAATTAATTTTTCCTCGAGAACAACAATAATAATGATTATTATCATTATAACGTATGGTTTTTAAGTTTGCATCGGGAGTACAACAAAAATTCTTTTTAATTTACTTATTTCCATTATTATCCAATTATTTTTGGCAAATTTTTTTGTCGATCGCTAAATAAGAGCGCTAAAAAATGTTGGCGTCATTTTTGCAGCTCGAATCTGAGAAAAGAAATTTGGGAAATGAAAAGACAATCATTTTCGTTGCATTCCACCGATGCAAACTTCAATGTCATTATAACGTCATATTATTATTTTAGAGGATAAAGAATAATTTTATGTCAACTAATACAGATAACTGAAAAATTTTCCACTGAAACTATCTTTTCTGTACAATTTCCAATAAAAAAGTCCATACCGATTAAAATGATCATCAATTAATCGTTCGATGAATCACTTTCCTGCCAGACATGGTTCAATTCCACAGAAACTAAAAAGCTCAACTATTCAAGACAAACAAAGTATCGTCGATAATTGTCTAAAATGGATTTCCACCACTAAATGACCGACTGCTATAGAACAAAAACATTTGGATTAGCTCGGCTACGAAATCCTCGGGAATTTGCAGGTCGAGTACGTGGAGGATCAGTCGAGGGATTATTCGAGAATGTTTCCGGCGTACGAGCAGACGCCGTTCTCTCCCCGAGCGGCGTCGCCGCTCTCGGACTTTGAGCACCGAGTAAGTCCGTTGGATCCGAACATGAGCTCGGCGGCGAGATACTCGCCTACTCCGGTTCCCCTGCCGCCGTTGCCGTTCCACAATTCGGTGGTGGTACTTCAGGATCCGCCTTCGCCGCTCGTCGTGCAAGCCGAGGCCGAGACCAACCCATCCGCGAATATCGACTTTGCCGGTGATCGGGCCCGGAGGGAGAGCGCTCGGGGGGGCGACGTCGTGGCTGATTTCGCGGATGCGGGTAACGAGGAGGAACTGGTAGCCAGTGTCGGAGAGGAATTGATCCTGATGCAAGGTGATTGAGAGATTCTGGTAACTTGCGGTGACTTTTTATTTTTTACGTTCCTTCCTATGCCCTAGCGAGTGATTTACGAGGGCTGGAGAACAAAAAAGGGAGCGCGGCAATGACGAAGTACAATAGAAATCGATGATTCAAGGTACGACGGCTGGACTGGAGGCACCCGCACCGCTCATGCTCGCGGGCATACCCGGCACGGAATTTGCTCTGACGAGGGACTTCCTCGTGATGCAAGACGACCAGATAAACGTCATAAGCACTCTGCGCAATCAGGATGCAAGCGTGGACGAGCGGGCGGTTTCGCAAAACCGAAACGACAATGTGGCAATGACGGTTCCGATGGCCCAGAGCATTCGGAACGGCGCGGAGAAGGAGCGAATAAAGGAGGAACAGCCCGCGAGGCGATTAGAGCACCAGGACACCGACGAGAGAATCGTCAGACGCTCGAGACGACAGATAAACGACAAGAAGACCTACTGGTGCGATCAGTGCGATTCCATTTGTCACAAATCCGGCGAATGCAGTCTGAACAACGTTCGCACCATCGCGGATCAACCGGTACCCTCCAGGGCCATAGCCACACTTCCGGGCTCCTACCTGTCGATCAATAAATTGTCGTGTTCCGCTGCTACGACCCACTCCACTCGAGCCACAAATTTCGGCGTTTTCGCCAAACGTAACATTCGCGCCCGAACTCAATTTGGACCGATCGAGGGCATTCTTTGTCCCTACGACGGTACGCCCTTCGAGGATTCATTGCCGCTGCTCTACGAAACGGAGAACGGAGAATTCTTCAAAATCGACGTGTCCAATGAAAGTACGTGAACGCTCGAAGCGAACTTTTGGCTAGTGTCGAGCATGCATAATTTGTATACAAGTCTTTGGTTTACCGTTACTTCAAAATCATTAGTTTCGGAGAAATGCAGAAGACTTTGAATTTTATTCCCTTCTAGCTGCCATCTTTATCGAGCTGTCTAATAACCGGTCACGTGTTGAATATTGATAATCGTCGGTGCTAAAAAAAAAACAAACAGATTGATTCGCAAAGCTTTCGCAAGTGATCGAGTCTATTGTCTATTCAAAATTACTTATGCTTTTGTGTAATCTTCCAGACGCCTCGAACTGGATGCGATTCGTCCGGCCCGCCGCGACGTCCAAGGAGCAGAACCTCGGGATCTGCCAACAGGGTGACGGTATCGTGTTTCTAACAACGCGCAACATTCTGCCGAAGGAGGAGCTCAAGGCTGGCCCCAATCCGGAATACGCTTATCGTAGAAGCTTGAAGATTCTCGAGCCCGAAACGAAAAATGACAGAGGTGAGGAACACAGACGACAAGCGTTAATTCGCTTACACGGCCGAATAACGTGACAAAAATAACTTTGACAAAGTCACTTCAAGACTTGCCCGGTTTTGTTTGGGTTGTAGATTTTTATTCTTAATAAATCCGTTGCCTACGATAAATCTCCACGTTATTCCTACGCGTGCGTTTTTCTACGTTTTTCCAGAGTTTTTTTTTTGATAGAAGTTATTTTGTCGTTGTTTAGGCGTTAGGCTACTGCGACGATATAAATATCAGTTGTTGAAAGAAAATAATTTTTAAGCATTAAGTGAGATAATTGAAAAATCGTTTGGATTTTTTTTATGTATGTACATTAACAAAGTTGCGTACCAAATTTCAGAAAACAATATTAATAGTTTTAAAAGTGATGAACAATGTCGTGAAGGACCTTTGGACGTGAGGGGCTCAACGGTGTACTTAATTTTGGCTACCCGGTTGATTTGAAACAAAAAATCGAGTTTTTTTCTTCAAATGGATAATATTGGCTAAGACTTGAACAGCCCTTTTTTGTTATTGTGTTTTAATCATCAAATAAACTGATTTTTTTTCTCAATTTTTCGAGAAGAAATGACATTGTCGTTAATAACTAATGAAAAAAGAATGTTAAGAAGAAGAACGTTGTTCAAGACTAAACTACTATTACACTGAATAAGCGTACCAAATGTCAAGTCAATTCGTTCATTAGATATAGAGAAATCGTGTACACCGTTTAAAAAAACATAGTTTCGAGAAAAACGCGTTTAAGGGGCTATACCAGTGTGAACGCTGAAAGTTTGGGTGATTTTCGTTAATTTTTTGGAAGAAAAGAACTCAATTAAATGTTTCGGAAAATTAAAAATATGTTTGGCTATATTTGACCTATATTACATAATTTTTTCATAGTAAAATATTGAGATCCAAGCGACTTATGCGCTGGCTTCGGACGGGCCAAAAAAAAAGTTCCCCCACTACTGACATGATTCCGGCCGATTGAGTAGCTGAAACCGAAAAAGAAAAAAAATGTTAAACTAGAAGGTATTTCCTGTACAATGACGTATGATTTTCGAAAAATATTAAAATCTAACAAAATGGCGTAGTTGTGGAAAAAAGTCTGTTTTCATTTCTATAATATGGTCGTTTTTTTTCAATGCCAAATCGTCAATTTTCATCCAATCAAAAATATCCTACGTCATTGTAGAGTAAATATATTCAAGAGTACTCAGTTCAAATTTCAAGTCTATCGGATTATTGCTCTTTGAGTTACAATGTCAGCAAATTTGAAAAATCTCATTTCCAGAAAAACGCTTTTAAAGATTTAACTATCGATTTTTGCAAGATAAAATGATATTGATATAAATGGTATAAATGATATTCTTGAAAGTATAAACTGTCGAAAAAGGCAACAAAAAAAATCGATTTTTTGAAAGTGTCACATTGGTACATCCCCTTAAGAGGTAACATCGCTGTAAACGTCTAAAACTAAGCGTTTTTCGCGATTTTTTTTGGGAGGAAATACAAGTAAAAGGATAATAATATTCAAGGATATTAGTCATATCTTCCAGTGAACACAAAAAATTTATATTAAAAAATTATACCAAATGGTGATGCTGGAGTCATTCGGAAATACGTAGGGGATTTTGAAAATATAAATTCTTTCTAATTTGCAAGCATTTAAAGTAAAAACTCAATTTTCAACAGAAAAAAGGACAATCATTTGTTAATAAATACTGTTATAAGTAAATCATGAAAATCCTGTACGTATTTCTCTTCGGAATGTTATTTTGAAGATGTGCTTAAAATGTTGAATGAATAGAATGAAAATTGTTGGCGTTACGCTGCGTGCCGTTATGAAAACTTTTTTTTACACGTACCAACCTTTTCCCCCTTATTCTAGATGGTTCAAAGCATCTCTTAAGCGAGTAAAAAAAAAATATTTTTTAAAAATTCTACAGTGTTGTTACCCCTTAAAGTTTTACTAGCCGTTCTATCGTTGTAATCATAAGTTTACCTTCAATCTGCGATTCCTGAACCATATGCTCGACCTTTTTCAGTTTAATTTGCCTCTAGCGAGGAACGAGTGTTCGTCATTTTCACAGTCGCCTAACCCCTTATTCGTCGACATTATTTTTGCTGAATATATTTAGACACGAAGCCAACAGTTCAGAGATGACGAATCGTTGAGAAATTCGTGTCTGGATTGACGTCGCATTGGCACTGACTTTATTAAAAAAGATTATTCCTAAATTGTCGCAGAGCCGAGTGATTCAAACGCGTGGCCGTGTTTCGAGTGCAATCAGCGCTTTTCAACGTCGGCCAAGCTGCAGAACCATTTGACGATCCACGACAGCCCGAAGAGCGAGACGAAGTCGAGAATGAGGCGTAAAAAGATGAATGTGCCGACAAAGTGAGTGATACTCGTACTCGAATTATCCTTAGAATTGTGGGCCAACACGACCGCGTTAGGCCCTGCCTCGGGCGGCAATTTAAGGGGGCTCCAAATTCATGTGTTTGAAAAAAAAACTTGATTCACTAAAGAGCCTAGGATACAGCGCGCTTTAGTGAAAGTGAGTTTTGATGGTCTCGTGATCCTAGCCATTGAAAATAAAACTGCCTATGAGACGAACTTTGATGAGGTAACAGATTCTTTCGCGGAGGAAAGCTCGACGTGTGAAGCTGTAGCAAGATTAGATAGTAAAATTTGCTGGGACCGAAGATTGGAGGGGTGTGTACAGTAGGCTGGCACAAATTTGAGCTCTATTTCTTTTCCTTTTTCTCACCATCCAATTATCTACTTTAAGGGGCTATACCAGTGTGAACGCTGTAAATTTGGGTGATTTTCGGGAATTTTTTGGAAGAAAAGTACTTAATTAAATGTTTCGCAAAATTAACAATATATTTGGCTATATTTGACCTATATTACATAATTTTTTCATCGAAAAATATGGAGATCCAAGCGACTTATGCGCTGCCTTCGGACGCGCAAAAAAAAACAGTTCCTCCCTTGATGACATGATTCCGGCCGATTGAGAAGCTGAACCCGAAAAGGAAAAAAATGCCATTAAACTGGAAGGTATTTCCTTTACAATGACGTAGGATTTTCGAAAAATATCAAAAACTCACAAAATGGCGTAGTTATGAAAAAAGTCTGTTTTCTTGTCTATAAAATGGTGGTTTTTTAAAACGCCAAATCGTCAATTTTCATCCAATCAAAAGGCAACCAAAAATTTGATTTTTTGAAAATGTCACACTGGTATAGCCCCTTAACGAAGAAAAAAAATTGTCGCGAAAGCTGCGAGCGGTCAACAAATATATAGAGGTCGCTCTAAATATTTTTTTTCGTCAACTTCACGCCGATAAATGTTACGTTTTATAATTTTTAAATTTACCTCGCGAAAGGTCTAGCCAGCCAAGGAATATTTAGTGGTCGCTCAAGAGCTTCGAAATTTCCAATTTTCGCCAATTTTTTTTTACTCTTCTCATCCACAAATTTGGCGTTTTGTAAATTATTCAAAACAATTAGTCCTTTTCCCTTTAGAAACAGATATTTCACATTTACCTCTCACTTCTAACCCAAGAATTATAATCTTTGTTCTCATCAAATAGTTCTTTGAAGCTCTTGTCCACAAACAAAATTATGTTGAGCGACCACTAAATATTCCTTAGCAGGCTAGAGCTTTTGCGAGGTTCATTAAAAAATTATAAAGCGTAAAATTCATCGGTGAGAAGTGGTCGAAGAAAAAAAAAACGATTTTTTAATGAAAATTTGAATTTTTGAGATGTTTGAGCGGCCGCTAAATATTTTTTGAGCGCTCGCAGCTTCGGCGACAATTTTTTTCCTCTAAAGAAGATAATTGGATGATGAGAAAAAAAGAAAAAAAAATAGAGCTCAATTTCGTGCTACCCTAGTGTACAGTCTGGCTTGTGCGTTGTCTACACTGGATGTATATATTCTATATTAATGTCACACATGGCGAAAAGTTATTAGCAAACAGGCGATAAAGAGCGCAAATTTATTTAAGCGTTTTTATTCTCCCGGTCACAAAAAATCGCACGCAGAATATTTATTTTGTAAGTTTTTTAAAATCATTGATCTCAAATGCTGAAGGGGAGGAACGCCAATGTCAAGTTTTTGTCCCGGCTCGGAAAAATCGTAGATTCGAGGCTGGTTAGGCCGAACTAATACGGAGAATGTAAAGGTTGATGAAAACAAAAATCAATCACTAAACCCAAACAAACTTAATGAGGCTTGGGTTTTTCTCTCTCGTCGCATTGTCGCAGCAAACTCTTCAAAGTCGTGGACGGACAGACCTCGCTGTACACGTGTCCGCACTGCCCGAAGGTATTCCCGCGAAGTTACAGCCTGAACCGTCACCTGCTGATACATCCGGGGGCGAAATCACCGCCCCGTTACGAGTGCTCGTCGTGCGGCGAAAAGTTTTTGCATCCCCGCAATCGCAATCGTCACGTGAAGATGTTTCACGCTAACGACACTAAGGAGAAGGAGAACTCCCGCCAGAACTCGAGCGAGTGGAAATGCGCGACGTGTAATTTGACATTCGGCAAGTCAACGCTCCTCAGTATCCACAGCCTGGCGCACACGAGCAACGTTATCGTTGCTGAAAATTTGGACAACGTTTGTCCCCAATGCGGCGAGGATTTCGGGACACGCGCCGATCTTATAAATCACGTTGGCAAACACGGGCGCGTGCAATTGACGAAGTCAACGAAATTGACGAACCTGGCGTCTCACAAGTGCAACATGTGCTACAAACGATTCGCCACGAAAGTGCGATTACAGCAGCATTATTTGGTACACGGTGCCGAGGACCAAAAACCACTGCCGTGCAACATTTGCCTGAAACGCTTTATGAACAACTCGGCTCTCTCGTGCCACTTGAAAACTCACAGAGGTAAGCTGACCGACAGACAACAACTACGACACTGCTCGTATTTTGAGACGTGCGAAAAATGTTATGTATGATAATGCCTCGATCTTTTCTTTAAAGTAGTCCTATCTCTTCACACTAGTCATACCACTGATCGTACTTGATATTTGTACAATTTATATTTTTAACATATGCAAAAGAATATTGTAACAACGAAATTTTCCATCCGTACACTGTTTAACGAATGTTCACGTTTAATTAGAAAAATGAAAAAATAGTTATTCCAACGATTCGCGCAGTATTTCTAGGTTTGATATTTGGCAATATTGGTTCTATCTCCGTCTCTTTTTACTCAACCGGGCGAGTTTAACCTCCATGCTTTTCAACGTCGATCTGTCAAAACAATGTCAGGTGCGGGAAATATAAAGCATTGTATTCGGGCCACGACTGGTGAAAAGCGTGAAAGATTTGTGTCGGCGAAATATGTCGGTTAAAAATGAAATATGTGTGGAAATTCGAATGAGTGAGATGAGGTTGGGACTACAGTCAGCTGTTGCCTTGCTGTCACGTCTCTTTATCGTAGCAAGTGGTAATAAATCCAATACCAGAAGTTCAAATTAAACTTGATATTACATACAAATTAGGTCAATAAGCGTAATTTTTTTCTGACAAGGAACACCCCTCAGGTGACATCCTTCGATTTTGTTGAAATTTGGATATGTTATAAAGCACCGAAAAGTAAGCGATACGTATTTTTTTTTATCGGCGGAAAAACGGTTTTAAGGGGTGAAACGAACCCTTGAAAATAGGGGTGTGTTTCGTTTTTCGTCGATAACGTTATCGTTCTCATCTCCAATGTATAGTGCACAAAAAAATAAACATTGTTGCAATTTGAATTTTTAATATCTCGTACCGTTAAAACGTTATCGACGAAAAACGAAAAACATCCCCATTTTTGAGGATGCGTTTCAGCCCTCAAAACCGTTTTTCCGCCGTAATGGACATTTTTTACATTACGAAATTTAATGTAGTGAGTAATGGAATTTGTTCACATTACTAATGTAATGTAAAACATCTCCATTGCTCGTTACAAGGTAATATGGATTATTATTCGTTTCCCATCGGGTCAGATCGACCCAGTGCAAAAACCGCTGCCCCTAATGGGAAACGAATAATAATCCTCATTACATTGCAATGAGTAATGTGAAAAAATTCCATCACTCATTACCTTATATTTTGTGATGTAAAAATATTCCATTCTTCATTACATTACATTTTGCAATATAAAGAAAATTCATTACTCATTACATTACATTTTGTAATGTAAAGAAAATCCATTACTCATTACATTACATTGGACTTGGTAATGTAAAAAATGTCCACTACCCATTCCAATGTAATGAGTAATGGCAATTGTTTGCATTACAAAATGTAATGTAATTAGTAACGGAAATTTGTTACATTACTGAATGTAATGTAATGGGCAATGCATTTTTTTATTACAAAATGTAAAGTAATGAGTAATGAAAAATACTTTTTGTAATGCATTATTTGCAACCCTGTTAATAACTAATGAAAAAACAACGCTAAGAAAAAAAACCTCGGTCAACACTAATCTACTGTTACACTGAATAAGTGTACCAAATTTGAAGTCAATCCGTTCATTAGATGTTAAGAAATTGTGCACACCGTTTTGAAAAACATAGTTTCGTGAAAAACTGGTTTAAAGTTTTACTAGCAGTTCTATGGTTGTGATCACAAATTTACCTTCAATCTGCGACTCCAGCACCACATGTTCACTTTCCTCTTCGATTTATGAGGCTGAAGTTTGCATCGTTGGAATGGAATGGAATAGATACCCTGGCAGTTTGCCTAACCGTTCATTCATACCGGTTTTATAACCAAAAAATTAACCGTTGTATTTCGACAAAATTCTGCCGACTTTTTAACCGTGTTTTTGACTACTATCCGTGATTTGCTCAAGTTAGAAAGATGGTTAGAAAGTTGGTTTGAAATTCGAATTACAACCCTGCCGAAAAGCAACCACTTGTAACCGAATTTATAACCGTATTTATAACCACTATCCGTGATTTGCTCAACGTAGATAGATGGTTAGAAATATGGTTGGAAATTTGAAATACAACCCTGCCGAGAAGCAACCACTCGTAACCAAATTTGTAACCGTATTTATAACCACTATTCGCTTTTTAACTTAAGCGAATCACGAATAGTGGTTATAAATACAGTTATAATTTTGGTTACGAGTGGTTGCTTTTCGGCAGGGTTATATTTCAAATTTCCAACCATATTTCTAACCATCTTTCTAACTTGAGCACATCACAGATAGTGGTTATAAATACGGTTAGAAATTCGGTTATAAGTAGTTGCTTTTCGGCGAAGTTGTAATCGAATTCCAAACCAATTTTCTAATCATCTTTCTAACTTGAGCAAATCACGGGTAGTGGTCAGAAACACGGTTAGAAAGTCGGCAGAATTTTGTCCAATTCCAACTATCCGAAAAACCTAACCGTTATCCAGTGGTTATGTAAACTGCCAGGGTATTTCTGCATTGCTTTTATTGCTTTTATCAAATTTTGCCTACGAAGAACCGGAAATTATTTTTCAATCCACTCATTCAGATATCTTCATTATAAATATGAAGTAATTAAGAAAATAAAGAAATTATAATTGAAAAAAAAACTTTCGTTGCCTTTCAACGTTGCAAACTTCAACACCATATTTAATTTGAATTGCCTCAGGTGGCTATTGATTTTTTGACATTTTCACTGTAACCTAACCCCTTAACTTGGGAGATCGCGACACCCGGTCCCCGAACCGCGCGTCCGACACTGATGATTGCTAACTCTCGATGTTCTTTTTTTTCCATGCGTGCTCCAGAGGACAAGCAAATATTCGAATGTTCGATGTGCTGCGAGCTTTTCAATCAAGTCTTAATGCTCAAAGATCATATCGAAACACATCGAAACGCGGACGAGACCTTCAGTTGTCCTCAATGCCCGAGGACCTTCGTTAAATATTCCGTCATCCGTAAACACATAAGAGCTCATCACTGTGAACGCAAGCACAAGTGTCAATTTTGCGCCAAGCGCTTTCCCACCGTTGACAAATTACGAATGCATCTGCTACGTCACTCCGATCACAGGTACATCTAACCCCGATCCCCCCTGCCCTGTTTTCACTTCCCAAACTTTTTCTCGAGATTCTCGCTGGAGGAAACGTCAGCGAATATTCTCCGGTTTTTTTGTTTTCTCGCAGACAATTTCATTGCGCCAATTGCGAGAAACAATTTAAACGCAAGGACAAGCTCAAGGAGCATATGACGAGGATGCACGATTCACAGAGAACGAAGCGCGATCAGACAGCCCAGAACAACAACCAGATGAAGAAGTTCGTGCCGAAGGTACACGAATGTTTTTTTTTCGAATAGAGAATCAATAGTTCAATTGACATTGAGAATTAAGGGGCTCGAAAAAAATGGCCATATTCCGATTTTGTTTCTAGATAAAGGTTGATGAAAAAAACGCATTTTTAAAACATGCAACTACTTATATTAAGGGGTCATCTCACTATAGACGCTAAAAAGGCCATTTTCATGAATTTTTTGATAGGTTTATATTATAGATATTGATATAAAAGTTGTTACACTTAATAAATACACTTTCGAAATACATTTAAAAAAAATTTTAATGTATTTATGTAACACAAACAAGCTTTAAACGCGTTTTTCTCGAAACAACGTTTTTCGACGGCTTGTTGATAAAATCTTCGAAACTACAGAACCGAACGTTATCATACGATTTTAACCACATATTCTTTATGACTATAGCTATAGCGCATATCAAGGATTTTTTTAAATTTCGATATTTACTATTTGTTTGTGCCAAAAACGGTGAAAAAACACGTTTTTTTGTTTTTTCGAAAAATGTCCGCCATTTTGTTATTTTTGCATATATAAAAAATCGTATGATATGCGCTGTAGCCTTTAACATACTGAACCTAAAACCATTTGATTTTTTTGTTTCGGATGATCCATCTCCAAGATTTCATCAACAGCGCAGACCTACAATTTTTTTAGGACATTTTTTTAACTACTATTTTATTTATGTAACAACTTTAATCAAAATCTATAATATAAACCTATCAAAAAATGTCTGACAATAGCCTTTTTAAAGCGTCTAAAGTGAGAAGACCCCTTAAGAGCCATAAAAAATCACCAAAAATTATAGAAAACAATAAAAACATGGCGGCCGGCAGATGATAACATAAGTTTCGACACGTTTGGCGTTGGACAGTCTCCAGCTTAATCGATCCATCCGAAATCTAAAAGCTAAATGGGTTATTCAAATTAACAATAAATCCGAGCCGTTGATGAGCGTCGTTTTTTTAAATATCGTTTTACAACGAGGTAACGAATTTTAACGCGTCCATAAAAAATCTATGGACAAAAGTCGTCATTTTTACGTAACTATTAAAAAATTAAAATCGATAAAAAATTATTGAATGTACTAAAAAGTAAAAAATAAACTCATATGTAAAATAATTAAAAAATAACAAGCTTTAATTTAATATACCAAAAAGTAGAAAATAATTTTTTTTTACTAAGTCACCTATATGTGACGATGTATAAAAGCTTGGGGCGCGCAACTTTTCAAAAGCTTAATAAATTTGATCAATTCAGTTTCATTAACCGTATTTCATTTGGCACAATAGTAATTAGAGAAATTATTATCACACGTTTATACTTAGTTTCAGGATTTTTATTTAAGAAATCTGAGGTTGTTATACAGTAAATTAAATACAGTTGATATGTTAACGGATTTATGTAAATTAAATATTATACGTCTACATTTTGAGCGCCTCAAGTTTTTATTTATAGTCACATGTAGATTACGTTGTGAAAGAAAATTGTTTTCTACTTTTTAGTACACGAAATAAAAGCTTGTTAAAAAAAATCACATGAAAAGTTAAAAAATGTATGGATATTTTTTGTTTGTTTTTTTTTTACGTTGAATCATGCATTGTCACCTTTAAGATGCATGTTTGCAAAAATCCAGAGCTCTAAGTAGTCGGGAAGTGGGTGAAATATCGATATTCCCTTTTGCATCTCACGGAAAGTCCAGTTAAATAAAAGCTTGTAAGAAAAGTGAGGTCTCCGACGACCTTTAAGGAATCATCGCAGTGTGACCGCCCGAAAAATAGCCGCTTTTCGCGATGTTTTTTAAGGTGGATAGCATAAACTAATCCGTCTAATTTTTACAAATTGAAGCGCCGATAATTAATACAAAATGATTTTTTTTAATTTCTTTATTTATTAACATTGTTTTTATTTGCGGAAAATTGCGTGGAAAAAAATGGTGTCCCATGGTGGCCAGGATTGCGGCCGCAAATTTTATCTGAAATAAAAATTTCAGAATGATTATTAATCTATAGGAAAGCCGCCATGTTCCTATGCAGTTTTTTTTGTAAAATTTGAAAAAATGGCGGCGGTTTGTCCAAAAGGTATCCAATTTTGCCTTTTTCCGATAATTTTTCGTAAAAAAAATAGAAAGATTAAAAAAAAAGCTTCCATAGCAACATAAGGTGAAGAATGTTCTGTTAACATTTCAAACGGATCTCTTGAAAACTCTTCCTTCGAGAGTGGCCACCGTTTTGAAAAATACCATTCCGAGAAAAACGCGTTGAAAGTTCGAAAAAAGGCTGTTAAGAAAGGATCAACTTTTTCTAAGGAAGGCTGTAGCGACCGGAATAATTCGAATTTCAATCCAAAAATTGGACAGAACGTTTACAACCATGTATACTATCGGATAATGCAAAAAAACTGGATTTTTTGAAAATTTTACCCTGTCATGATTCCTTAAATGTTTCTCGTCGTATCTCCTGTAAATTTGGAAACAATCCATCAAATGACTCTCGAGATATCGTGTCCACTGACTTTCAAAGCAGTGTTCCGAGAAAAACGCCTTTAAAGTTCGAAGTGTAGTGCTGCTACCGCTCGCCCGGCCGACTGTTAAAAGCTGTAGCTCATTCAATTATAGAAATATTTCAATAAAATTTTCAGGAATATAGCTAAAAGGTGATACTGTGGAATAAAATAATTTTCGAAAAATGCAATTTATTGATTCACCCAAACAGATGTAGCCCGTTAATGGCGATCGCTGAGAGCCCGATAGAAATTGGAAATTAATAGGAATTTGAGAAATTGTCGCTTAGTACGATATATTATCGTTTTTAATAAAGATTTGGTAAATTCCAGGTGAATCCGACGGATTACAATCGATTCGTTTACAAGTGTCATCAATGCCTGGTCGGCTTCAAGAGACGCGGAATGCTCGTTAATCATCTGGCGAAACGCCATCCCGATGTATCCCCCGAATCGGTGCCCGAATTGAACTTGCCGATTCTGCGACAGACCCGGGATTATTACTGCCAATACTGCGACAAAGTGAGTGCGTTGTCTCTCGAAGAGCACTTATCGCTGAATCGCAGTTTTGCGCATAAAAAAGTGTGAAAAAATGTTTAAAATGTTATGCAAAACCGTCAAATAACTTACAAGGTCGCGAGGTCCAACTGTCCGGTTTCGACGAAATTTGGCATGTTTGTAGAATGGGTCAAAATAGCCGACACGTATTTTTTTATATCTGCGGAACCCGACTTATAAGGGATGAAACGCACCCTCGAAGGGGTGTTTTTCGTTTTTCGTCGATAACGTTTTAACGGTACGAGATATGGAAATATTTCAAATTGCAACAACGTTTATTTTTCCGTGTACTATACATTCGAGATGAGGACGATGCAGATAACAACAAATTTCAATCGTAAAACACCCCTATTCTCGAGGGCGCGTTTCACCCCTTAAAATTGGGTTTAGTTGATATAAAAAATACGTGTATTTTTTACCCATTTTTTTCCCTGTTTTTACCTATTCTACAAACATGCCATATTTAATCGGAATCGGAGAGTTTGACCTCGCGATCTTTCCATGTCATTATGACATATAAATATACATAGTACATCATGAGAATTTTGTCATCAGTGTTATAATGTACTCCTTACGTTATCTGATCATAGGCACTCCCTATGCTCAAATTTGTTTTTCCAATTGTACATTTAATCGAAACGATGTAAACGATCGATTTAAAATTTGGAGAGTGCATTCAGCATATGATAAGGAATTTACTGTGTAAATCTAAAGCAAATGGTAACATTTCGTCATTTGTCCCGAAACTCCTTAAGGTATAACACCACTCTAGCGGCAGAAAATAAGGCCTAACTTTGACAATTTATTTTGGGAGTATGAAAAAAGGAATAGGATTTTTTTAGATGGTTTGTTTAACACATATTAAAGTATTTTAAAAAAATTATAATTTTCATGCAAATTGGCGGCGACAGAGCCCATCTTGAAAAACGTGTTTTTTTACAAATAGCTTCACGGGAGGACGGTTTTCTCATAAAGTATAAGACCTGGAATAGAAACCAAAAAATGTAATCTATATATTATTAGCTATGGGACTATGTAGGGATTTTTTAAATGAAATTTTGAAAAAATGGCGACTTTGAAAGAAATAAACCGATTTTTTGGCCAAAAATAAGTAGTAAATTGTTTATAAAAAAAAGTTTACATTTAATCAAAAAACGGCTACGTACCCCCATAGAGAATGTAATTGTGAAGCTACTATCAAAATTTCAAATCGATCCATGCAAAGGTGCTCGAGTAATCCGTCCTCCCAGTTTGAAAAAAGTGGTTTCGAGGAAAACGCGTTTAAAGTTGTACAAGGCGCCTGAAAGAAGTCCAAGGCGCTGTGGCAAATCGATAATTGAACCTTAAAAAAAAATCGCTGCAGGACCAATTGCATATTGTTTTTATGGCCCCAAAGTATGTTTTGAGCAAAAAACGATTTTTCCAAAATCTTAGAGTGGTGTAATTCCTTAAGGGGAGATATACACCTAGGAGCCGGAAAAAGGTCATTTTTGTGAACTTTTTCAAGGAAAACTATTTGAAATTTCGGATTGGGGTTTTAATTATCTAAAATTATATACATTCAAAAATATGTTTAAATTTCTTTATTTAAAAATATCAAAAATATACAAGGATATTGTATGATCCTTGGAGCGTCGTAAAAAAATCTGCGTATACGGTACCCATTGGCGTTTCTTCAAAAATCATCTGAAAAAAAAACCAAAAAGATTATTAAATAAGATACTAGAATCTAGTACTTGTCATAACCGATTTTGAAAATATCGATTAGTGACAAAATGGCGGACGTTTGAACATAAATAGTGATTTTTGGGCCAAAAATTAGTTATTATTTTGCCTATAAAACAAAAACTAAGTAACGGAGAAAAAAAATCCTATGACAAGTACTAGATAATGGTGTATAGAATAACCACAAAAAACCTCAACGCAATCGGTTCATTGGTTTTCGAGAAATTTTTGGTACCGATATGAAAAACATGGTTTTGAGAAAAACGCGTTTGAAAATTTGGGAATGAATAAATCATGAAATTTGTCAACTTACATGGAATCATCGATGCCAGGCCCATAGTGTAGGTTTTCTACAGTCGATGGAATGTTCATAGCTTCTAAATCCTCGACCTCGACCAGGTGTATATCTCTCCTTAATATAGTCAAATACCCTATTTCATCATGTCGCTTTCTCGCTCCTCGGAACTTGTCACAAAAACCCTCAAGCGTTCTACTCTCGCTTAGGTTTACAAGAGCAGCAGCAAGAGGAAGGCTCACATCGTGAAGAATCATCCGGGTGCTGCGCTACCGCCGAGCAATCGTCAAAAAGAGGCGGACGTGCCGGGTCTGCCGAATTTGACGTTCAGTCAGACGGTGGGC
This sequence comes from Ophion slaviceki, assembly GCA_944452715.1. Taxonomy (NCBI): domain Eukaryota; kingdom Metazoa; phylum Arthropoda; class Insecta; order Hymenoptera; family Ichneumonidae; genus Ophion; species Ophion slaviceki. The sequence continues at coordinate 27,427,068 of OX101788.1, forward strand.
AGCGTGACGACAACGCCGCAGGGCTGTCAATGGTGTCACAAGCAATACGCGAGCAAGGCAAAGCTCTTGCAGCATCAGCGAAAAAAACACTCGACCCTGATGGAGCCAGCCGACAAAGTGCCACGTGCCCGCAATCGGCCGCCACGCGAGCGTACGCAATCGTCGAGTCTCGTGGACGGTAATTTTCTCATGAGCGATTATCTGCAGGCTTGCGAGATCGACGAGGACTTTTTGAAGCCTAAGATTATCAAGATCACGGCGGACGTTGATCTCGTCGGCAACAGCGGCCTTGAGCTCGTCGGTCAGCAACAATTTGTACGTATGCGAGATATACGCTGAGAAACGACCTTGGGAACGCCGCAGCGAAGCGGCTTTTGCCGAAATTTCATCGGGATATGAATCTCGTTACTTTGTGCACAACGCGAGAGGCCGAGACGATACACGAGGGAATCGAAGGTTGTGCTTTTTGCTGCGATTCTCGGCACGAGGCACCCCCACCCCGCCTCCCCGTGGAGCCAGAGACGCTACGGAGAACTCTCAACGGCGTCTCTCGGCCGACAAATTGGAGAACAGCTTGTTGGCGCCGATGTCGAAAGCGTCGGCGCTCGTCCCGATTTATCGAAGGGATGCTCTGTTCTTTGATCAGTCGTTAGCGAGCTACGACTCACTTTTTCTTTCTTTTACTCTCGTTTTCCTCCTGCTTTGTTTTCGTCGACGAAGCTCGCGTCGTTACGACCCAACGGGCATGAGGGCCCGGAACGGAAACACGCGACAACGATGGGACGATTTTTCGTTTTTTTTCTTCGTCAAATACCCACAACTTCCGGCGAACAGAAGTTAATTTTTTCATTCCTACGGGATGGGAATTTTAGAGAGGGAGGAAGAGTCGGGAGGGTGCGTCTTGAGGATCGAAATTGAGAAGAAACGGATCTTTACGCGCAGTTCGTTGTTGGAATTGTATCGTTTTATCGAAATACTTCCGTCGGGAGAAAAAAAATTGAAGGCCGTGGAGCACGGTCGACTATTTCTGTCGGTTTTTTTGGGTTTCTTGAGATCTGTAGTTGCAGCTATAGCGACTAATCGGATTGAGACTTCTCGAGCAGTTTCCGTGTATGGCGAAGCACTCGCCGTTGAATTGACGTTTAGTGCAAAATTACCGAGTAGATCAATGACGCGGGTAGTCATCGGGATTCAATCCTTGTCCGTTTTCGACTCCGCGGGCAACTCGTGTTTTTTTTTTCTTCCTTTTGCCGTTTTCTTTTTCTAGTGTCAATCGTCGATGACCTTTGAGTAGTTTATAGATGGGAAAAGAAACAAAGAGGGAAAGCTCTTCTAATCACTTTAACGAAGTTTTCGCGACGACCAGGCTCTTCACCATACCATCAGTGCGAATAACTTTTCAAAGTCATCGTCATTCGGAGAATTTCGCCGGTGTGCCTCGGGAAAATGAGCAATGAAGACAAAATTGTACACACAATATCGCGACCAAAGTTAAATCATTCAGAATAGGAGAGATCGGGAGAGGGCAAGGGAGAAAAAGAAGTATTACGGGAATTGGTAGAACGAAGTATGGAAAACAAAAATTCTCTAGGCATGAATAGTTCGATGATAGTTTACAAAACCTCGACCAGTCTTTTCATTAGATAATTCGCTCGCTCGCAACAATCTTATCGCTTTTACTCAGCGACGATCTCGATCGATGTCACCTTCAGATTTATCCAAAAAATATAAGAAAATCCACCAGTTTCGTACGTTAGACTCGTCGGACGCGTTCGGAGCACCAGAACTCCGCGTGTCGCGTACTAAAAAAAAAAACACCCGAGAGAAAACAAATTTAAGTCCCCCGATGTGTGCTGTCTGATCATTGACGGATTTTTCAATCTGTCACGCAAATATCAATTTCGCTCTCAATTTTAATGGATTTCGAGCAACATGTCCGATCGTCAATGCTTTGAAATTTCACTCCAAATTGTTGTTTTTAATCAATTTATATTTCTTTTACATACGATTATATCTTTTTATATACAATTTTTTTTCCAATGCCGATCATTTTTTTTCTTCTTTTCTCTGTTAATTTTTGTCTTCAATTTGAATCTTATAGAGAAATTCTTTCGATGTGAACAAAATCTGGAACCTCAAACCTTTGACGTAAAAAAATAATCGATCAACTCTTATTTGATAAAAAAAATATTCCTTTCGATTTTTTTTCGAGTAGACGGAAATATTTATTTCACAGAAACAAACTTATTCTTCTGCGCAAGATTTTTGAGCGTTATGATCCAATTTACATTATTCCTTCTATCCTCCACCCATTTGTTGAATCTTCTGGGGAAAAATGTATGGCAAACACTGTACACGGGCATCATGATTGTATTTCTCGGGAGAAATAATAGAAATGTTCGAAGAAAGAAGAATGTTATGAAAGAATGTCGAACCATTGAAAAATACTGTAGAAACAGGCTGAACTTTATTTAACGCTCATCATTATATACACGTGCAAATACTATGGGAGATATTGCGAAGACAACCAGCTGTATGTTTGTGAATGTCGTTGGGTATAAGGTCGCGCAGTGATCGAAATACTGTAACAAGTCTTAAATAAAGTTGTGAAACGGCCAGTATTCAGTTTACGTTCTTCGATTCTCCTGAACAGATCTCGCGACCTATATTAATATGTACTGCGAATTTCGTTGATAACCAAATTTCTTTTACTACTAAACTATATATATATATATATATATATATATATATATATATATATATATATATATATATATATATAGACAGCTTTTGGTTTGTCGCATGACATTTCTACAAATTATAACTTTTTTGACCCGGTTAAAAAAAATACTCTTGGTTATTTGTTTTATCTAGAAAAGACTTCTTTTTAACCTTAAATGTTAAGGAAACTTTATGAAAAAAGATCTTATGCAGAATTTCATACAAATCGATTCGTACATCTGACTTTGATAGCCTGCGGTGTAAAAAAAAAGTACTACGCATATCGTGCCAATTACTTAAAAAATTTGCTTAGTTATTGTCGATTCATATCATTGGTAGAAATGGCAAGCGAAAAACCAAAAGCGGATGATTTTTTTTCAAAAAATAACATAATGCCCAAAACCTCGAAAACCGTGCGACTTTTACTAAACTCAAATTCCAGCATATAGGACATGATCTGACCTATCGACAGTTGCAGGATTATCCACTTCTAACAGGACACCCTGTATATATATATATATATATATATATATATATATATATATATATATATATATATATAATCGGGGCGAGTAGAAAAAAAGTTTAAAACGAGAATTTTTTTTCCAAACAATAGCATCCAGTGTCAAAAATGCATGCCGAATTTCATCTCCAATAACTCACCAATTCATCAAAGTTTGTTAAATCTGGTTGCAGATTCTCAGAGCTTACTTTTACATCTTTAAAAAGCTCTTTTAAAAATGTCGATGTCATTATATGTATATAAATCACAGCTGTTTGAAAAAAACGTGCATTTCTGACGAGAATGAAAAAGGCATTTGTTAAATAGCTGTAATTTGTGTCAAAAGATATTGAGATTGAAAAAAGAAAATAGTAAAACTGAACTCAGTTTGCCAAATCTGTTTGAGTCGCCAAACTTTCTGCGTTTTTATTTGCTTCTCAAAATAATTGATCCGTAAAATTTCAAGGATCAATCATTTTAAGAATAAAAACAGAATCAACGAACAAACTTTATGCTTTTTTATTTAATTCTTAAAATAATTCCAAAAATAACACGAACTTTATGCTTTTCTATTTGATTCTCAAAATAATTGATCCTTAATACTATAAAGATCAACTATTTCAAGAATCAAATTAAAAACCATAAAGTTTGTCGAATCAAACGGATTTGGCAAATATTGATTAGTCGTGTTATTCAAGTTTGAACGAGAAAAGCCAATCTCCATGTAAATCAAATGGGAGAAAAAGCCTGTCGAGACTTGAGTCAGAGAAGTCAAATTTGGAATTGTTTATACGAAACACAATTGTTTAAAGGGACAAACGTTCAATTCTTGTTTCGTCCCACCCTTAAATATAGACGACGAGTGAGAAGAAGAGGAACCTGAATAAGAAGATACCAGAAAAAAACAAAAATTTGTATTTCTTCGCCGTCATTCACCGCAATTTGGAAAAAGAGATTTTTTTACGTCTTTGTTCTATCTATTAACGTTGCTTCTATTTTCGAATTTTTCGCTCGCTATAGCCAGAGGCCCTACAGCCCCAGGCCTGAAGGTCGGTTGATGATTGGGAGTCGTCGAGACCGAGGCACCGCCGCATCCTTTCTGCAACTGTGCCGCCTCGTAGAGATGTTTCTGCATGACGGCGAGTTCGACTTTGTTGGAGGAGAGGAAATCCCTCATTGAGATCAATTCGCCGGACATACGGCGAGGCGTGTCGATCGCGCTCGCAGCCTCCGACTTCAAGGAGTCCCTCGGACCTATCCGGGTCGGTCTTCTGCGTGGATAATAGATCGCCGATACGGAGGACTTTCTTCGTGGCAAATGCGGCGCCGCGAGATCACTGCCCCGACATCGCAGCTTCCTTATCACACAATTCAACGCTTGCTTTATCACAATCGAGGTGACGTTTAGCAGCGAGTATATGCAGCAACATCCGAGGACGAGGAACGTAAAGTTGGCGAATCGATATCTGCAAACAGGTACAACACATTAGGAACCACCTTTATCAATGTCACTCTTTACCCCCAGCTGTTTCTCTCCTTTTCTTTGATTTAAAAAAATTGAATGCATTTTTGCTGGGTTTGTCGTGAGCTTGTGTGCAAAATTTCCCGCCGATCCGCTAACCCGTTGAAGAATTATGATATTTTTATCGTGCAGTGCTCTTCCATGCGTTGTTATGGGATGCTGTTTTACTCTCAGACACGATTAGAAGAAGCATTATTAAGGGATAACACCACTCTATGATTTTGGAAAAATCCTTTTTTTTTGTTTAACCCTCAATCCATGAAGGGGGGTCATTTTCGTCTGCGCGCTACCACACCCAGAATTATTGATAAAAAAATCTGTAAAAATTCATGGTTCATTCTTAGAATGTACCTTTGAAGGACGAACAGAAGTTTTTCGGATATTGTTATTTTCAATATATTTTTTTTAACAGATATCAAGCAATGCGCGGAAAAATGCGTTTTTCTAATTTTTTCCCGGACAGATTTGACCCCCTTTCATTGATTGAGGGTTAAAAAATACTTTGGGGTCATACAAACAATATGCAATTGGTCCTATAGCGATTTTTTTTTCAAAGGATCAATTATCGTTATTTTTAGGACTTTTTTTAGGCGCCTCGTACAACAGTAAGGAGTTAGGCCACAGTAACGGGTATAAAATCATGTGCGAACTTAACAAACTTTTTCGTATGAAAAAGTGATTCACTCATAAAATTAATTACACATCTATTTAGTATGAATATCAAGCTGTTAGAAAAGATAATTTTTTTTTCGATGTACAAAATGGCCTACTACTAATATTTTCTTTCGTTATCTTTTTTTAGGCGCTCCGCGGCGTAATATTTAGCATCCACAATTTTTGACCTAGAACAAAAAACAAAAATTGTCGTCAATCTACATTAGAATACCTAGAGAAGTACATACGGAATGTTAAAAATATTGTTTTATTCTAAAGTTGTAGATATTTGAATGAATTTTTAGTGAAAAATTTCGTATAAAACTGCTCATAAGGTGAAAAGTTTTCGATTAATCAGAAATTACGTACGTGCTTTTCTGCGAAATGCAATTATGAACATAACTTTTAAATTTAAAGTAAATCGAGTGAAAATTGTTGAAGCTATTTGTCACGCCAATTGGAAAAAAGCTGTTTCGAGAAAAACGCGCTTAAAGTTTTAGGCTTAAAGCTTTAGGCTTAAAGTTTTAGACTTTGAGCGTTATACGCTCAAAGTGAAAAAAATGTTCTTGCTATAAATCGAATTGTAAGTTATTCTTATGATGATAAAGCACCGCTTCAGCGAAAAAAAATCGATTTTTTGCAAATTCTACTGTGGCTTTACTCCTCAAACGCCTTTTTCTCGAAACCACTTTTTTTTAAACTGGGAGGACGGATTACTCGAACACCTTTGCATGGATCGATTTGAAATTTTGATAGTAGCTTCACAATTACATTCTCTATGGGAGTACGTAGCCGTTTTTTGATTAAATGTAAACTTTTTTTATAAACAATTTGCTGCTTTATTTTTGGGCAAAAATTGATTTATTTCTTTTGAAGAGCGCCATTTTTTCAAAATTTGATTTAAAAAAATCTCTACGTAGTCCCATAGCTAATAATATATAGATTATCATTTTTTTGGTTTTTGTTCCAGGTCTTATACACAAAAGTGTTAAAAATATGCGTTTCCTATTCACCACCCGCTTACGAGAAAAAAAATCGGAATTTGGCAATTTGTTTGGGGCCTCTATGGAGATGTAGCCCCTTGATCAAATGGAGAAAAAATGATCAAACGCGACCGCTCGGTTACATCCCTCCCCCATCCCTCCTAATATATATATATATATATATATATATATATATATATATATATATATATATATATATATATATATATATATATATATATATATTCAACAGTCTTCATCCACCTTAAAGATGTCGGGCGTTTTTTTTCTGTTTCAGGGAACTTACAGATGAACGTATGGATAGTGAGACTCTTGAGTGCTGACAAAATCGCCGAAACCGATGGTCGCGAAGCTCACGAAGCAAAAGTACAGCGCCTCGAAGTAAGTCCAGCCCTCGAGCGGCGCGTAAATGGCCGCGGCAAAACACGCGAGTCCGCAGGACGCGAGCGACAGATAAAGCATCACCCAGTAGACGCTCGGCTTCCAGTGCTCGAGACCGCAGTCGTCGTCATCGTCGTCGAGTATGTCGGGCAACGACGACCTCGCGTTTCCCGCTACCGATCTCATCGGAAGACGTCGAGACGCAAGAGTTGTTTTTCGCAAACGTTTCTTCAAGCGACGCAAATGGAGGGAGCGCAGTATCCATGCGAGAAACGTGATTATTCGCTCGAGAAAGAGATTGAAGAAGAGTATTCCTCCTATTAAGAATCGAGTAAGGCGTTTTATTGCGGTCGGATATTTTTCCTTTTAACTTTTCGCGGGGCGCGTAAGACGCTAATTTAATGTGAAAAAAATACGTCGGTAAAGATTGCAAGACAAAATTATACTTAGAAATCGAAGAACTTTTTCTTCGATTGCTTAGTATAATTCTGTGAGATTTTTTTCTACAACTTCTGTCCCATTTTTTTTTCTATGATTTTGCTTCCACGCTATTTTGATGTAATTTTTCACCACGAAATTTTTCTACTACTTTAAAAATAATTTTTTCCTCATTAAGGAATGAGGAAAAAATCATTTTAAAAGTAGTAGAAAAATGTAATATTAAATTATTAAAAAGTAGAAATTAGATCATATTAAAAATAGAATATCATATTCAATTTTTAATCACATTAAAAAGTAGAAAAAACCATTTTAAGAGTAGTAGAAAAATTCCGTGGTGAAAAATGACAGCAAAATAGCGTAATTTGATTACGCAAACACACTATTTGCTGCAATGTTTCACCACGGATTTTTTCTACTACTTTTAAAACGGTTTTTTTCCTCATTGAAGAATGGTGAAAAATTACAGCAAAATAGCGTGGAAGCAAAATCATAGAAAAAAATATGAGAAAGAAGTTGTAGAAAAAAATCTCACATTTTTTTACTACTTTTAAAATGATTTTTTCCTCATTCTTTAATGAGGAAAAAATGATTTTAAAAGTAGTAGAAAAATTCCATGGTGAAAAATGACAGCAAAATAGCGTGGAAGCAAAATCATAGAAAAAAAATACGAGAAAAAAGTTGCAGAAAAAAATCTCGCGGAAAATATTACGCGAGAAAAAAAATACAGAGACGTAATTGCGTTTGTGGATTACCGGAACAGCCTAGAAATCCGTAGAGGATTACCGTAGCTCTTCCCGCTGTCGTCTGAGGAGCGGTGCTTCCGTATCCTGTAAAGATTTCGCAACATATTTAGAGGGCCCTTCTTTCAACCCTTCCTTGACACACTTATATTTGGCCGCGGCTTTGACACACTGGGTCAGTTTGACCCTGATAGTACTTCACCCACCTGCCCTTAAGGTAGAACGAGCGCGCGCTCTTGATTTCTACAGATTTTGTTCAAACTTTAGCCAGACATTGTTCATATCATTGTGCATGTTTTAGTGAAATTTCAGAACAGTCGACTATTTGGAGTGGGAGATAATGGGTTTTAAAATTGCGACTTTTAACACTGCAGGGTCTGCATTGATCGAAAGTCAGGTCACATAATTCGTCGTACCATTCTTTTGTGTTTATAAATATTGAATAAAAAATTATGTTTAAATAGCAAACTAGTTAGGGAAAGAGTGAAAAAAGTTTGGATTGCCTTTACTATTCAGTTTTGCTAAAAACGTTCGGTAAATGCAGAATAATTCTCCGTAAAAAATATTTGTCCCCTATAATGAGAAGACAGATGGCAACACCGCAGAACAGCATTATTCAATATTTGGAGAAAAAGAATTGTGTTCCTAAAGTTAAAAACTTTTATCATAAAAAAAATATTTGCGTTGTAAATATTAATATTTTATATTGTTTATGTTATCTTCATTAACACATAAAAGTATTGGTTAATTCATAACTAATTAAAAACTTTGTTCGATTAAAAATTACTGCCAAATAAAAATTTGTGTTGCAGTATTATTTTAAATATGCCGCGCAAACTTACGTCCATAGATACGTGGAACGATGCGGCATTGCCATATGTCTTCTTATTATAGGGGACAAATATTTTTTACAGAAAATTATTCTGTCTAAATTTCAATGCAGACCCTGCAGTATTAAAAGTTGCAATTTTAAAATCCATTATCTCACAATCTAAATAGTCGACTGTTCTGAAATTTCACTCAAACATGCAGAATGATATGAACAATGCCTGGTTAAAATTTAAACAAAATCTATGGAAATCAAGAGCGCGCGCTCGTGCTACCTTCACGACCCTTCGATCGGTTTTTATTGAAAAAAATCCGGGATACAGTTTAAATATTTCTTTATATGTCTGTATAATTATAATTCGGAAAGCATAAAATTAAAGTGTAAAAAATTATCGAAAACTTTCAATTTTGGGAAAATGTGCATTTTATTTCAAATTCGTCCGGGTTAAAATGACCCAGCGTGTCAAGGAAAGGTTAACGGGTTACACGGAGCTCGTGCTTATCATTCATAAATCGTATAGAATATTTCGAAAATCGTATGGAAGAAAATCATTAATATTTTTATCATAAAATATTTATGATTTAATAAATCATAAATATTTTCATAATTCATAAACATTTTTCATAATTCATAAATATTTTTCAATACAAAAATTGCAAAAAAAAAAATTCCTTATGGTAAAAAAATCACGAAAATTCCCCTTTTTTCCGGCCACGAGGCCGGAAAAAAAGGGAATTTTCGTGATTTTTTTATGGTGAAACTTTTGCAGGTTTTCAATTTTCTTTTTAACCATAGAGAGTGTGGCTTTCGGTATTTTGTTGCAATTTTTGTATTGAAAAATATTTATGAATGTGGTCGATACAATTATTTATGCAGACCGCTGTTCGAAAAACATCCTTCGCGGTGACCACTGCTGTTCGAAAACAAATCATCCGAAATAAAAAATCAAACGCATTTGTTTTTTGCACGAAGGTATCTAGTGCTTGGACGAAAGCTTTAATAAAATATTGATTTTTGAAAAAATGGCCACAGTCCAAAGAATCAATTTTCGGTGAAAAAACGCTCTATTTTCGTTGATAAAAGAACCATGCATAAAAAAAATCCTTCGTTTAAGCACTGTTTTTTCATATGGAAAAGGGGCTTGTAAAATTTGAAGTTGATCGGCGCAGTGATTTTTGAGATACCGTGGTTACCGATTTTGAAAAAGTCATTTTGAGATAAACGTGTTTAAAGTTCGCGGAACCTACCTATAAACGCCCATAACTCTCTCAATGCTGAACTAATCGACTTGAAATTTTCTGTGAATATTTTTGAAACGTCATACTTTGAAAGTCCGCCAAAAACCAAAGATCGAGATTTCGAAAAATTACAAATAGGTGTTAATATTTACGAATACTTTAAAAAAAAGTTTTTTTGAAAAGTTTTCTACTTCATTTTTTATATTCAGTGCTTATTAACAACAATAACGAGCTGCAAAGAACATTTATGAAATTTTAAAAATTGCACATCGCTCGCGATTATTACTCAAAATAATTTTTTGATTTATTGGACGTTTTCGGCGTGATTTCAATGTCACTGCTTTTTGATATGTGAAAAAAGCTTGTATTTTTTAGATATCGTGGTCACCGGTTTTGAAAAAAGTCATTTTGAGAAAAACGCGTTTAAAGTTTGCCGGTTCGGGAAACCTACCTATAAACCCTCATAACTCCCTCAATTTCGAACGGATCGACTTGAAACTTTCAGAGAATATTTTTAAATTCTTATATTCCGAGAATGCGTCGAAGACCAAGAATCGACATTTCCAAAAATTCCAACTAGGTGTGAGCCATTAACGTCAGGCTGACAAGTGACACAGGTGGTAAATTAACATTACGCTCAAAGTCCCAAAAAATCTGATCGCTACATTTTTTTAGAATTCTTTTCTAGAACGCGACGAGCCAGCGGTCAAAGCGATCTAAATATATTACAAGGAACACTCAAAAACGTAATCAAGGATACCCGAGAGTAACTACGATCTATCTACAATGGATTTGTTCAATCTATCAAAACTTATCATTCAAAATATCGGATTGCTTCTAATTTCGTAGTTGACATTCGATGTACATAATAACGAGGGGAAGCAAGAAATAAAGAGGACACTGGGTCGTGGTGAAGATATTAACATTCCAGAATTCCCTTGCATTCTCAAGCGTGCCGTCGACCCAGCTTCCTCCTTTTTTCTTCTCATTCTCTATCTGTAGTTATCGTCAACCAAATTTTGTATAGTGCAAACGAGGAGAAACTTGTGACATGGATTATTTCCGTCCAATGTATATGTTATACAATGCTGGCAGGTTATTGCAGTTCAGGCGTCTCACGATTTAAAGTTTGGACGGATCGAAAAAAAAACATCTTTTATATATACAACTTTTTCATAGCAGTGCAAAAAAACATCGATTTTACGCATTTTGCAAAAAACTCGTTCAATTGTAAGCATGCTGCATCGTGTGCCCTAACGGGACTGGATTTAGTGGAATTTTTAGATTTAGACTGTTCAAATAGTGGCCTGTATTTAGAGAAGGCTCAAACTCAACGATCCATTTTCTCATTAAATACACAATAATAATAATATACCAATATTGATATATTAATCTTATTGATAATATCAACATTAATTATTAATGATAATAAGATTAGTAAAGTAAACATCAGTAACTTTAGTATCACAATGACTAAAATATTAATATTATCACATTAGATGAAGAAAATTAGTTTCAATTTTACTTTAAACGCTATAATTATAATAAATTGGCAAAGTTAATAAGATTAGTAAGGATTAGTGAAGTGAACATTACATTTACTAAAATATGAGTATTACTACATTAGTTGGAAAAAATTGATTTTTATTTTATTTTAAAGTTTATCATTATAATAAATTAGTAAAGTTCATAAGATTAGTAAACACGAGCAAAGTAAACATTAGAAAATTTAATATTACATTTACCGAAAAATGAATACTATCACAGCAGTTAAAAAAATGTATTTTAAGCTTATAATTATAATAAATTAATAAAATTTATAAGATTAGTAAAGATAAGTAAAGTAAACATTAGTAAATTGAATATCACATTTCCTAAAATATGAGTATTATAACATTAGATGAAGAAAATTGATTTCTATTTGATTTTCAAGTTTATAATAATAATAAATTAGTAAAGTTTATAAGATTAGTAAACATGAGTAAAGTAAACATGAGAAAATTAGTTTCGATTTTATTTTAAACGCTATATTTATAATAAATTAGTAAAGTTAATAAGATTAGTAAAGATTGGCGAGGTGAACTAAAATATGAATATTACTACATTAGTTGGAAAAAATTGATTTTCATTTAATTTTAAAGATTATCATTATAATAAATTCGTAAAGTTCATAAGATTAGTAAACATGAGTAAAGTAAACATTAGAAATTTTAATATCACATTTACCAAAATAAAAAAACTGTCACATCAGTTAAAAAAAATGATTTGAAGTTTATAATTAAAATAAATTAGTAAACTTTATAAGATTGGTAAAGATTAGTAAAGCAAACATTAGTAAATTTAATATCACATTTCCTAAAATATGAATACCATAACATGAGATGAAAAAAATTGATTTCTATTTTATTTTCAACTTTATAATAATAATAAATTAGTAAAGTTTATAACATTAGTAAACATGAGTAAAGCAAACATTAGGAAATTTAATATCACATTTACCAAAACATGAATACTACCACGTCATTTTAAAAAACATTAATTTTCATTTTCATTCTAAGTTTATAATTATAAAAACTTAGGAAAATGTATGAAACTAGTAAATATTAGTAAAGCAAACTTTAGTAAATTTAATATCACATTTCCTAAAATATGAATATTATCACATTACATGAAAATTGATTTCCATTTTCTTTTCAAGTCTATAATAATAGTAAATTAGTAAAGTTTAGAAGATCAGTAAAGATTAGTGAAGTAATCACTGGTACATTTAATATCACATTTACTAAATCATCAATCACATTAGTTGGAAAAAAATAATTTTAGCTGATATCCCTCCCTTTTTCAGGAATCTCACGAAACGAGACTTCCCTCAATACGACTTTCTACGATGGACGCCTGTACGCAATTTGCCCGAACTACAAAGAGTTCTCCGGACAACAAGAAACTCATACTATTCGCCGAGAGAATGGAATTGATTTCATCAGCAGGTTTTTTGCCACGCGGGAAACCGAGAGCCGGTAAGGAATTCAGCTCGGTGCAAATAGCGGGTATATTGAATCGAATACCTATGGTTGATACGATTGTGCCGACGAAGTGGAAACTTCCGGGAAAATCCCAGCGTCTTCGTTTGTTGATGATACCGGTCGTCGAGGCGTTCGCGTAAGCGTAGAGAAGCTCGTGAAGGCGTTGCACCGCTTGAGGCCCGTTGCGCAAATGGTGTCTTCGAAACGTGTGATATACCCGCCAGAATTCGGCCGCCTGTTTGTCCCCAAAAAACAAAGTAAACTTTTCGAATCACCTATAATTTATCGTTCAAAAATTCATCTCGAAATCCCCACTGATCGGTTGAAAATAACTGTTTGACCGGATGCGCACGAAATACGTCACGATTATTCAGGTTAATGATTTATCGTCCGTTATTCCTCAGATTTTGGATCAAACGAAAAGCCACAATTTTTTGTTTCCACACCTGGCGTATCTCAACGTCAGACTCGAGTCTTTGGAAGAGGGCTGCTCCTGCTACCATATAAGCTGCCAGAACAACCGCCAGAAGAACGAATCTCGCGTTGTCTTCCGCGAGTCCTCCGCACACGCACATCCCCGATGGCTCTCATCTCTCTTTGCCGTCCCGTCCCTATCTTCTGTTTTTTTTCTTCCTCTTTTTATACCCCACCACGAGACTTCGCGTTTATGCAACAGCATATATCTCGGTAATTCTCCGGACGCGCAAACTCGGCGAATGTTTTCCCGCACACGTACTCGCGACGGAAGATATGCAGGCCTCCGACGCGAGCTGACATTCTCGGTCATTCACTACAGCTCGTTCTTTTTTCTCCCCTCTTTTTGCCCCCCCCCCCCCCCCATCGCCGACATTCGAAGAGCTCGCGAGGTCGAGAGGAGAATTGGGACGGCAAGGGGAAGTGCGGAGTTAGGACGATCGAAAAGTCTTCACCGATTGCCAGCGTTATCGTAAAGTGCTCGTGGCGTTTTTGTTTTGTGCAAAAAAATGGTCGGGGCAGATTTCTCCCACGGAATATTTGAAAATTAAATTGATAGTTAACCGTTCGAGGTCACACCTTCGGTCTGTAAGTTCGTGGTCACATGGGGTCCGTGTGACCCCAGTAGGCCTATTTTGTAACTCGTTATATCTCGGTAACGACAGTTTTCGTTATCGTTAGCTAGAGACAGCCAATAAGAGGCCCCCTTTCGTCTTGGAACGTGCATGCAATTGGCTGTCGCAAGCTAACGATAACGAAAACTGTCGTTACCGGGTTATAACGAGTTACAGAATAGGCCTCCAGCCATGGTTAAATGATTGCCACGTTGATTCTATTGTTCCGAATGGCTTATCAAAATTCAGGGTGTTAGCTTGGACCTTCTAGAATGTGGCATTCTCGGTATAATATTGTTATAGACTTCAAAATGAAATGTAACAAAATAAAAATCAGGAAGGGATCAATGCGTGAAAAAAGCCATTTTTTTACTTAAAAAATCATAATTCTTGGAATTTTCAATTGAAAAAAAATTGAGGGTTGTACTCTTGAGATATGACAGTTGAGGGAAAAAATAGCTTATTAGTGGGCGTTTAAAAAAAGGTATTTATTGGGACATTTGAAGAGGGCCCATTTCGGAGTAAAAAGAGAAATTAAATTGTGTAAAATGAGCAATTTATTCGCAACAGCGGCTCGAAAAATTATGAGATCCTAGTGTAAATACAATATATATGAAAGATATACAAAAAATATTTTAAAATATCAATTTTTTGTTGAGTTTTGCACAACCTTTTCGCCTTTTTACAAGGCAAATACCAAATATTATAAAATCGTAAATAGATCAAGTTTGTCCCCCATGGACGACACAGACGAAAACTCTGTGCTTGTGGCACATTCTAAATGGTTTTATGGTTTTCCAGGTAGTATTCTAATGAGTTTTAAATAATATAGACGGAAGTCGCAAAGAATTTTCATTTTGGAGTAATTCATATAAACTTGATAGAAAACATTTTTACCCTTCTCATATTCATACTAACATTACATAGAGTGACCCCAGGCCGAAAAAATCAGTTTTTATGGAAACATATTCGTGCAGGTCACATGGGGGGTAAAAACGACCCCAGAGGCCGCCCGATATTTTCGTATCGACTACCACGATGAAACTGCTGTCGCGAATCGTCGGACCCTATCGGTACTTACAAAGGGCACTCCAAAGCACTCTTACAAGGTGGCCAACACCCTTGGCCGTTTAAAAATTATAGTAATTTTGGCTCAGTCGCGCGTGGGGTCTCCTGGACCCCACGTGTCCGGGGAGGGTTAAGGCGGGACATTCAGACAGGAAACATACATACATTCAGGAAACATACATACATTCAGACAGGAAACAAATAAGCAATATTGAGAGATTTTTTAAACTAAGAAATAATTATTCTACGATTATCAAACTTTAGGTATACTTTAATAGCGTACTTAAGTATACAAAACAATTTTTTAAAATTAATTCATTTACGCCCGCTCCGAATCCGAGCGGTGAGGCACGGCGTTGACGGGCTGTAACGTTTGAAGTTTTTCGAATTTCGCTTTGAAACTTTGGGGAAATATTCTACATGTATAGTTCGTTTAAAGAAGAAAAAAAGAAATGGATTTTTTATTGTTGTAAATATATATCCCGCCTTAAGGGGCTATACCAGTGTAAACGCTGAAAATTTTGGTGATTTTCGGGAATTTTTCGAAAGAAAAGTACTCAATTAAATGTTTCGGAAAATTAAGAATATATTTTACTATATTTGACCAATATTACATAATTTTTCATAGAAAAATATTGAGATCCAAGCGACTTATGCGCTGACTTCGGAGGCGCCAAAAAAAAGTTCCTCCACTGCTGACATGATTCCGTATTGATTATTGAAACCGAAAAAGGAAAAAATGTCGTTAAACTGGAAGGTATTTCCTGTACAATGACGTAGGATTTTCGAAAAATATCAAAATCTAACAAAATGGCGTAGTTATAAAAAAAAATCTGTTTTCTTGCCTATAAAATGGTCGTTTTTTTCAATGCCAAATCGTCAATTTTCATCCAATCAAAAATATCCTACGTCATTGTAGAGTAAATAAATTCAAGAGTACTCAGTTCAAATTTCAAGTCAATCGGATAATTGCTCTTTGAGTTACAATGTCAGCAAATTTGAAAAATCTCATTTCGAGAAAAACGCATTTAAAGATTTAACTATCGATTTTTGCAAGATAAAATGACATTGATATAAACAATATAAATGACAATGATATTTTTGAAAGTAAAAACTGTGGAAAAAGGCAAAAAAAATCGATTTTTCGAAAGTGTCACACTGGTATAGCCCCTTAATGTCGTGCGAAGGGTAATTTTACGTAGTTTATGTTCCTTCGTATGTCCTTATGCGCTTTCACCATCTCATTCGTCTGACTGTTAATCAAACTTTTTCCAGTTCCCCAGTGATCTTCCGGATTTCCGATCGCATTTCCACGAGGGCACAGGGAAACCGTGGAAAACCCGTGTCGGTAGAGGCTGCATTTCCACAGAGTTTCAGTTCACGATCGGCGCTCGGTAAAAGACTGCCAAGCGGTCACCCATCCGAGTATTGGCCCGGCCCAACGCTGCTCGACATGAAGATCACCGCAGCCGCGTACCGACCTCGCGTCCTATCGGTAATACGATCTTGTTATCTAACATTGCTCAAAGTCCACGATAAAAATATTCATAAAAATTATCCACGTTTCCATAATCCGATCCGGAATAATTAGCAGTAAAGATTAGTCGTGCGTGAAAAATTGAAGTTGCAAAAATCTTCCGTCATCCTACAGACGTAACGAAAAAAGCAATTAGCAGTGAAGATTGGAGGTACGCCGAAGAAAAAGAATCAGCACATAATCTCTGTTAGGACGTCTCGTTGTGAGAACTAAAAAAAAAGACTTGTCGCGACGTTTATACGTTCTTTTTCGACGTTTTTTCACCCGTCTCTCGTCGCCCCTTTAAAACCCCCCAATCGTTGAATTGTCGTCCGAGTGTATGGCATTGAAAAGTCTCGAGGGCCATAGGGGGATGTAGGGCAATCTAGCGGCCCCCGGCCCATTCAGAGCAGCCAAAGTTCTTTGAGCCGTTAAAAATAGAAACGTGTGTTTGCAGATGTTGCGTATTCAGGGATGCGTCCATTCGCGTTAACATTGAAAAGGGAGCGAGTTTTTTTGTGCTCGATTCGTTTTTTTTAAAGCATTCCCCAGAGGTGAAAAGTAAACGGTCGGGGTAATTATCTCCGGGTGGAAAAACACGAGAGAAGCGATACGGGGTGGATTGCTAGAATGTGACCAGGCTCCGGTGGCCTTGGTTCTTTATCAATTCTCAACTGCACGTGTGCGAATATATTTCAAGAGTCACTGTATGGGTAGCCTCGCGTCACCCATTTTCTTTTTGCTCAATTTTCTCACAAATCGCGTGCAATGGGAATTTTTAACGAGAAATCATTTTTATTTATTTCCTGCGGGCTGCTCCCATATCGTTCGCTTTTACTCCACACTTACGTCACTATTTCCAGGTACTTAGAAGAATGCCTGGGGCGTGTTGACAGCAATGTTGCCAGTTCAGTACAATTGTACTAAATCTGGCACGTTTACGAAGTATTTAGTACGTCAGTACGCCTTTCGTAAATTTATTACGATTTTCATTATTTCAGTACCCTAATGAGAAAATAAAACTCAAACATTGGTGAAAACCATGTAAATTGGTGAAAACCTTGATGACGGCCAATTTAGTATAAAAATTCAAAAGTTGTTACGGTTTGGCGCTGCCGTCCAGTACTAAACGATAGCTCACTCTGGCAACACTGGTTGACAGCCGCGCGTTTGCTGAACGTACCGCGTACCGCGTTTGCACGAGGGCACGGGGAAACTGCGGAAAACCTCTGGCGATGGACGCAGCTATATTTTCACTGAGTTCCCGTTGCGTTGTCGTTAAAAACTCTGTAAAACTGCAGTCCGGCGCGAGCCAGTGGCGACTGAGCGGTCACCCATCCAAGTACTGGTACAGCCGCCACGCTGCTAAACAAATATGCTGATTTTTATTATTTTTTTCAAAGCAACGATTTCTTCGCCATTTTTGAGACTTAGGGTACGTTTCATTGGTACTTTTGCCTTTTACATGGTATTTTTTTATTATTTAAAAATGGCGGAGGCATAGCACGGTCTTCTAAACTGCATTTTCGAAACTGACGTGACTTGTAGCTAAAAAACTAATCGACCGATTCTGATGAAATTTGGTATAAATATTTCTAACCTTATTGTGTAAAACGTGATTCTGAATGTTTTTGAACTTAAAAAAAAAAGAACATGTTTTATTGTAAAATGTGGCCATATTTGCGGAAAATTCAATCTTGTTTCAAAGCGTACTATTTCATCGATTTTCAACATTTCTTAATTTTCAAGTGTGTTAATGAGAGTAAAATCTTTGTTGATTTTTTTTCTTTATATTAATCCCGCCAACGCTTCGTGTCACGCCGTTTGACAACATCCGCCACAACCCGTTGAGAATTGTAAAAAAACTTTTTGAAATTCTAAAATTCGTTTGAATTAATAAAAAAATACCACGTGCCAGCTAAAAGTAGTAAAAGAACTTACCCTAAATCTAAAAAATGGTGAAGAAATGTTTCCTTTTAAAAAAACATGAAAATCATCATTTTTTTCCCCGCTTAAAGGTATCTCCCCCCTTAAGGTAGATCGAGCGCTCTTGATTTCTATAGATTTTGTTCAAATATTAACCAGACATTGTTCATATCATTATGCATGTTTGAGTGAAATTTCAGAACAGTCGACTATTTAGTTTGGGAGATAATAGGTTTTTAAATTGCAACTTTTAACACTGCAGGGTCTGCATTGACCGAAAGTCACGTCACATAATTCGTCGTACCATTCTATAGCATTTATAAATTTTGAAAACATTATATTTAGATAGTTTGCTGTCCAAATATAATTTTTTTTTTCAACATATATAAACACTATAAAATGGTACGACGAATTATGTTAAGGAAAGAATGAAAAAAGTTTGGTTTGCCTTTACTATTCAGTTTTGTTAAAAACGTCCAGTAAAGACAGAATAATTCTCCGTAAAAAATATTTGTCCCCTATAATAAAAAGACATATGGCAACACCGCAGAACAGTATTGTTCAATATTGCTTCAAATACGAAAAAAGACAGCGTCTCCAAAGAAAACCTCACATTTCTCTTGAAAAACAGCATGCTGAAATCATGGTTATTAACAAATGGTTCATCCAATTAAAAAATGCGATCGTGAACCGAAAATGACTACTGTTTGAACGCTAAGTGTGCAAATTCAAGTCAATAGTGTGAAAGTTATTCAAGATATCAATCCCGCCGTGTCAAGATATGTAGTTTCGAAATAATCGCGTTCAAAATTGGCGGATCGCGGTAAACCCAACGCACAGTGTTCCACTAAAATAGGTGTAACTTGAAATTTTTAGAATTCAGGGTCCGGTTGGTCTTAAAATATTCTTGTAAGTTCACACTATAACAATATGCAAAAAAAAAACGTTTTTTTGAAGTTTCCAGAGAGGGATACTCTCTAAAGTGTTTAGAACACGTGGGTTTGTTTTTTTGGGTTGTCAAAAACAAACATTGAGTACAATTTTTTATAACGTTCAACTTTAATGCGTTTTTCTGGAAACAGCATTTTTTAACGGATGAACCGATTTCCACGAATCTCTGCGCAATTGAAAGGAAATTCAATTTGACGGGCAAAAAATTCGGTTTTTTTTACGAACGGCAGCCATTTTGTTATCCGGGGTTTTTTTGAGAAAAAAACGATAAGGCCCCCAAATTTCGTTGAATTTCTAACCCGTTTTTTTTACTTCAAACGAACTAGGAAGACCGTACAGCGCCCCGCGCAGGTCAAAACACACCGTGCATGGCTTTATTCGACGGGCGCTGGAGCCGCCATTTTGAATGTTTTTTTAATTAATAAAATTAGCATTTACTCTCCATGGATAGAAGAATAAAATACGTTGAAACCTATTCCCAAAAGTATTTACTTTATATAAAACAAAAATTCCCGAAGTTCGTGCATTTTTCATGCCTCTCGACGGTAACCTCCCGTTATGGCGGAATATACATTTAGACAGGAAATAAATAAGCAATATTGCGGGATTTTTCAAACTACGAAATAATTATTCTACAATTATCAAACCGTAGACTTTGATTTGCAAAAAAGTTCAAACATTTTTCAATTAAAATGTAGAAAATTCAAATTAAAAAACATGGAGCGCATTTATAAAAAAAATCAACATTTCTATAAAATGTGGATTAAAAAACTAGTTTTTTCCCAATTTTTCAGAAACAATTCTCGTCAAGTAGAAGATACCAAAATTATCAGTGTTTCTACCAAGTTTCAACTCAATCGGCTTAAGGCCTATGCCACAGTAACGGGTACAAAATCATGTGCGAATTTAACAATTTTTTTCGTATGAAAAAGTGATTCACTCATAAAATTAATTACACATCTATTTGGTATGAATATAAAGCTGTTAGAAAATATATATATATTTTTTTCGATGTATAAAATGGCCGACTACTCGAAACTTCTCGAAACAGCTTTTTTCGAATTGGCGTGACAAATAACTTCAACAATTTTCACTCGATTTACTTTAAGTTTAAAAGTTATGTTCCTAATTGCATTTCGCAGAGAAGTACGTACGAAATTTCTGATTAATCGGAAACTCTTCATTTTATAAGCAGTTCTGACGAAATGTTTCATTGAAAATTCATTTCTTAAGTTCAAATACCTACAATTTTTGAATAAAACAATATTTGTTTAATTCCGTACGTACTTCTCTAGGTATTCTAACGTAGATTGACGAGAATTTTTGTTTTTTGTTCTAGGTAAAAAGTTGTGGATGCCAAATGTCACGCCGCGGAGCGCCTAAAAAAAGATAAACAGAATAGTAGTCGGCCATTTTGTACATCGAAAACAAAAAAATCCAACAGCTTGATATTCATACTAAATAGATGTGCAATTAATTTTATGAATGAATCACTTTTTCATACGAAAAAATGGTTAAATTCGCACATGATTTTATACCCGTTACTGTGGCCTGAGGCCTTAATATTCTTTGAGTAATTCTGCACGCCAATTTCGATAATGTAGTTTTGAGAAAAACGCGTTTGAAATTTTCCGAATTTCGCTTTGAAACTTTAGGAAAATATTCTACATATATAGTTCTATCGTTTAAAGAAGAAAAAAAAGAGATCGATTTTTTGATCGTTGTAAATGTATATCGCGCCTTAATATATTGGGAGTATCGAAAAACGGGTACCTGTTAACGCGAGAAAATAAAAGCGCAGCAATGATGAATTATAATAAAAAATAAACATTTATTAACAGTGTGTGCTATGGAAGGCAAGATGGCGCTACAAATACATAAGTTCGTGTACATAAATAAATTTCTATACGCCCGGCTGTAATAATTAACACCGTTGGTTACAATATGAAAAACTTGTACGCGTGTCTTGTGTGTGTGTTGGTTTTTCTGTGTTTTATATACATAATGTTATATATCTATTTATATATATATATGTTTCTAAAAATTCGTAACATCTTTACAACAGAAGGCACTATACATACAGCGTCGACATGTATACGGGAGAATAATACTAGAAGGCAATGAGAGTACAAACGCGCAAAACGCCCATCCGCATCGCTACAATTTGCCGTAAAAATCGGCGTATACAGAAGTCGCGAAAATTCCAATCCGATTAAAATTACGGTACGATTCGTTTAATCGGAAAAATGTATTTTGTCCCTGAATTTGTCCAGATACGAATGTCATCGCCGCAAACGTAGCATTCCGATGTTCCGTAAAGATTCTCACGTCAATTTCAAACGCAGTGCGAAGCTCGTATTTTCGTATCAATATTCACGTGTTTACGGAAGTGACATCGTTGCCACCGGAAATGCAAATTCGATAAAAATCCTCTTTTCGCACATTCAGAGAAGTACTCGCCGATTCGCAACGGATATATATTGCTTGTCTCACGAAACTGTGTACGCTAAATATTCTCGATAGTATTCAGTAACGTGGCAGATCGATATTTCGTTTTTCGCTTCGTTTCTCGTCATCTTTATGTTCTTTTTGTTTATATTACTTTGTCTAACGACCTAAACAGCAAAGTTGAGCTTCGTGCTTCGTGCAAGACTCAGCGTCTCGTTTGAGGTCCTTCCTCCAGCTTTCGCCAGACAACCTGCAAACGCGATGAAAAATTTGTATTTTCGCCTTTTCATCAGATTCCCGGCGTTATTATTGCGGGTTAAATCGCGTCTCACGTTATTCGTACGTACGTTGCACATCTCACGAACGAGTGCTTTTTCACCGTCGTGACCGGCCTCTCGCTCGAGCTGTTCCCTGACCTCGAGGACCTGAAGCGCTCGTACCACGGCCTCCGGACGACCGCCCAAATTCGCATTTTCGCTCGGACTCCCGGGACTCTCCCAAACTTCGCCCGGTTGCGCCTCCCAGGTTTGGGCGCGCGCTTGCAACGCGCTTTTGTCCTCCTCCAGTTGTTTCACGCGTTGCTCGAGACTCCTCACGTACTGCATCGTTTGATCTGCAACGAAACGCGGAAACGGGCGTGTGAATTTGTGGAGAAACGACGGTTCGGTCGGGGACGATACTCGGATGGGTGACCGCTTGGCTTGCGCGCCAATCACAGACCGGGAGGAAGTTTTGATTAACGTATTCACAATGGTGACACAATGAAACGCGGTGAAAATCTATATACAGGGTGATCCTGTTATGAATGGATAATCCTGCAACTGACTCAGTTTAGTAAAAGTTTTACTCAGTTTAGTAAAAGTCCGACGGTTTTCGAGATAAAAATCATCTGCTTTCGGTTTTTCGCGTGCCGTTTCAACAAATGGTAACTTTTTTGACCCGGTTTTTTGAAAAATACTCTTAGTTATTTGTTTCATCTAGAAAAGTCTTCTTTTTAACCTTAAGGGGAGGGTGGAGGTTTGCACTTTTGAAAAATCGATTTTTTTTGTCTTTTCTTATAGTTAAACATTTCGAGAATATAATCCCAAAATTTCAAGTCAATCAGAGCAAAACTCTCGAAGTTATTGACTATTTAGTCCCGCTCCTCTAACACTGTAGCTCCGACAGCTAAAACTTCAAACGCGTTTTTCGCGAAACCACTTTTTCAAAGACCGTGTTCACTGCCGGTTGAAAACTACATGACCGACTTATTTCAAACTTGGTACACACTTTCTAGATATAAAATACCTCCCCCCAACGGTTAGTTTGAGATTTTTTTTTACATTGAGGGGGTTTTCCACCCCCAAAATGGCGGAATTTTTCGTGAAAAATAGCACTTTTCACTTTACATGACCACCAAAAACTTAGAAATGAAAAAAAAAATTATCAAAGACTGTTGGGGGGAGGATTTGATGATACTTTGACTAAATTTTAATGGTACTTGATTTCAGATAATTTCTAGCTGAGATACAGTGAACACCGCAAATCGTGTTTTTCCAAAGGCGTTCTTGGAAAAGCTTTGTCACCGGCTTGTTTGTGGATATTTTCGCGTACAAATTTTATGGAATGTTCTTGAAATGACACTTAACAATGTACAAAAGGTTTCGATAAATTTACTCTATTCATATAGATGAAAAAAATTCGCAAAAAAGTGTTTTTTTTTCACGCTGAAACCCCTACCCTCCCCTTAAGGGATAACACCACTCTAGGATTTTGGAAAAATGATTTTGTTTTTGCTTAAAAAATACTTGCGATCATAAAAACAATATGCAATTGGTCCTGTAGCGTTTTTTTTAAAGGTTCAATTATCGATTTTGCCGCAATGCCTCGGACTTCTTTCAGGCGCCTCATACAACTTTAAACGCGTTTTTCTCGAAACCACTTTTTTGAAACTGGGTGAACGAATTATTCGAACACGTTTGCATGGATCGATTTAAAATTTTGATGGTAGCTTCACAATTACATGCTCTATGAAAGTACGTAGCCGTTTTTTGATTAAATGTAAACTTTTTTTTTATAAACAATTTACTGGTTATTTTTTGGGCAAAGAATCGCTTTATTTCTTCCAAAGTGCGCAATTTTTTCAATATATGATTTTAAAAAATCCCTATGTAGTTCCATAGCTAATAATATATAGATTATATTTTTTTTTTGATTTTGTTCCAGGCCTTGCACTTTACGAGAACGCCGTCCTCCCGTGAAGCTATTTGTAAAGAACACGTTTTTCAAGATGGGCTCTCGCCGCCATTTTGTATGAAAATCATAATAATTTTTTTTATACTTCAATATGTGTTAAATAAACCCCCTCAAAAGAAATCCTATTCCTTTTTTCATACTACGAAAATAAACTGTCAAAGTTAGGCCTTATTTTCTGCCGCTAGAGTGGTGTTATCCCTTGAATGTTAAGGGGTTAGGCCACAGTAACGGGTGTACAATCATGTGCGAATTTAACAATTTTTTTCGTATGAAAAAGTGATTCACTTATAAAATTAATTACACTTTTTAAACAATTTTTTACAATAAAAAAAATATTTATTTACTTTTTGAACGCGCCGTGATATTTAACATTGTTATACGGGGCAATTAATTTTTTGGTACGTTTTTAAGGACGTACGCGTAGTGTTGGCACTTTTTTTTAGATCGGTACTGTGTACCGATCTAAAAAAAATCGATTCGATTAGTAATGACTAATCGAATGTCTGGAATAAGAATATATGCTCGGTGAGCGGGGACTGAAATCCAAAAAAAAAATTATCTCGATATGTTTTTTCGCGAAACATATTACATTTTGTAATATCGAATCAAAATAATCAAGATTAATAGCGTTAAGGAGGAAAAAATTGCTGATTTTCATGATTTTTTTTAAAGGAAATATTTCATCGCCATTTTTGAGACTTAAGGTATGCTTTAGTTTCATTAATGTTTAAAAATGGCGGAGGTATGGCACGATCTTCTAAACTACATTTCCAAAACTGGCGTGACGTTTAGCTGAAAAACTAATCGACCGATCCTTATGAAGTTTGTTATAAATCTTTCTAACTTTGTTGTCTAAAACATGACCCTAAATGTTTTTGAAAATTAAAAAAGTTATTGAAAAATGGAGTCATTTTTTTTCGAAATATTCAATCTTTTTGTTTAAAAACGGACCATTTCATCGTTTTCCAACATTCACTTTTTCTATCTTTTTGAAAATTAAATATTTTTTATTGAAAAATGTAGCCATTTTTTCGAAAACTTCAATATTTTTGTTCCAAAATGTACCATTGCAACGCTTTCCAACATTTCTCACTTTTTCTTGGTTCATATTCCACGTATGAGTGTAATGGAAGAAAAATCTGCGTTGGTTTTTTTTTTCAGATTAATCCCGCCAACGCTACGTGTCACGACGTCTGGCAACATCCGCCGCAGCCCGTTTAGAAGACTATACCTCCGTGATTTTTAAAGATTAATTAAAAAATTCCATGTGGCAGCCAAAAGTAGTAATAAAACATACCCTGAGTCTCAAAAATGGTGAAAAAATCTTTCCTTAACCCTTACTTGCCACTGTGGGGTTCGAAAGAACCCCACCACTTTTTTTCTTATCCGAAAATGTATTGATGATGTGTATTCTGCAGAAGTGTGGCAAATATGGGTTTAAAAAAATCATGAAAATCAGCAATTTTTTCCTTGCCTAAAGGTCCCCTTGAATCGAGGACACATTTAATTGATTATCAGTAGATTATTGGTTCGTAGAAACCAACTTATTATCTCAGAATGAGTTTGTTTTCTCTCTAATCGTTTCCTCGAACCTAAAAACGGTCACTCCATTCCATCAAAGTCTTCAGGCACGTTTTCACGATAACATTCACAAATCTACAAGAATTGCTCGTTCAACAGCACTCTAGAATCTTGCAACAACTGATTACCTTTGATAAGTCAATTGTATGAAAAAATCGCCCCAATGACTTTAAGGGGTCTCCCGCTTTAGACGCTAAAAAGGCTATTTTCATCAATTTTTTTGATAGGTTTATATTATAGATATTGATATAAAAGTTGTTACACTTAATAAATATACTTTCGAAGTACATTTGAAAAATTCTTTTATGTATTTATGTAACTTAAACAAACTTCAAACGCGTTTTTCTCGAAACAACGTTTTCCGACGGCTTGTTGATAAAATCTTTGAAAATACTGAACCGATCCTTATGAAATTTTAACCACATATTCTTTACAACTATAGCTATAGCGCATATAGAGGATTAATTTTTTTTGCCAAAAACGGTGATAAAAAACGTTTTTTTTGTTTTTTCGAAAAATGTCCGCCATTTTGTTACTTTTGCATATATAAAAAAATCGTATGATATGCGCTATAGCCATCAACATACTGAATCTAAAACCGTTTGATTTTTTTTCGGTTGATCCATTTTCGAGATTTCATCAACAGCGCATACCTACATTTTTTAGCACATTTTTTTAACTAGCATTTTCGTTTATAAATAGTGACTTAAATAATTTAAAAAAATGTAGTTCGAAATTGTATTTATTAATTGTAAAAATATTTTTCTGTCACTAGGGTAGCGTGGTCCAAAACCGACCGGTGGTCCCATACCGACCTCTCCATGTTTCTCAGTACTTGTGCTGCAACTGAAACGGTCGGTGGTGGCATTTGAAAGCTCTCACAACACCGACAATTTGGAGGTAGAGGGCCATCTTTTTATCTCATGTCATTCTATGGTTTTGCGTCGCATTGTGTTTTGACAACGCGAAAGTTCATTTTTGAGCTGCACGGAACTGCAGTTTGGAGTGTTTTATTTTTTCTTGAAAAATCCAAAGGTAGGCTGTTTTGGTTGCTTGTGGCCTAGACTTGAACACGCAATAATAAATTTAGATCCCTTGCATCGTTGTAAGTAAACGGCGAGTCATTGTTTGAAAAAAGTCTCGGTGGTCCGAAACCGACCCCTACGTTTTTGCGCACTAAAGATTTTCTAGCGTGTTTTTGATAGTCAAACTGTGATTTCATAACTTCTGACGGTAATTACACATGGTTGTTTTAGAAATGGGGCGATCGTTCAAACGTCTAAAGCCAAAACGAGATCCGGCGATTCTGCGGTGAGCACTTGCCGCATTAGGACTCGTCCGTCGGCTATTCGCAGTTATTGTGAGGCTTAATATTACAGCTCAGACAGCGATTGAAATTTTAATTTTTGCATTAAGACGATCCTCCAGTTTCTCGGGTCGAAAAAATCGATTTTTTTTTTCAATAAATCACATCTACACATGTGTAGAAAATGTGTGCCAAAGGATTTTTCGATATTCGAAGTGGTTCACAAGTTACGGCCCTGGAACGGAGCAGGGATACGGAGCAGGTGTACTTTCAAACGCGTTTTTCTCGAAACACCATTTTTCGAAACGGTGACCACGATATTTCAGAAACTACTGCACCGATCTTGTTCAAATTTATACAGCATCTTTAATATGTTATAAGCCAGCGATTGAACTAGGATTATCATGATTGCTTCGATAGTTTTTTTTGTACGAGCGAAAAACTTAAGAAAAAATGAGTAAAAAATAGAATGTAATTTTCAAAAGTGTATAAAAAAGTCAATTTTTGTAATTTAGAATTCACTCTAGTTCAATCGCTAGTCTTAAATATGAAGATTAAAATGCCGTTTGGTTTTTTGATTTCAGATAAGCAGAACAGCCGCAATCTTGGTCACCGTCAAGCACCTCTTTTACTTGATGTCTTCCTGTCGGCCACTATAACTTTTATTCTATTATATATTTTGACTTCAAAAAATTTGTAAAGCTTATTTAAATGTTAATAAACATTATGCAAAAACAATGAGATTGATTATTTCGATGCTTTGCCCGTAAAAAATTATTGAAAAAGCCGTAAAAAAACAGCCGAGAAACTAGCGGACCGCGTTAAGCGAGTAAAATTGTAATCAATGCATTCATTCAATTGTATTTCCTAAAAAAAGGCCTTAAAATGTTCTAAAATAAATTTAAAAATTATTCCCAAATCGTATTGTTTTGTTAACAAGTCGCAAAATAAATTCAAAATTTTGCCTTTTCCCTTGATTCGCTGTAAAAAAATAGTGGGTCGGGTTCGGACCATGGGGTGGTCGGTTTCGGACGACTATTTTTGGAGAACGAACAATATTCAGACTTTCATTGCGGCCTCGGTATCTTAAACAAACGGTACCCGAAAACCTCGTCAAGCTGCTCAAAACTTAGAATAACGTTCCCTCTGAAGAATCAAAATTTGGTTCGAACAAAAAGATTAATTTGATGCGCTTTTATTGCCTTTGCTGATGATGCGGTCGGTTTCGGACCACGCTACCCTATCTATAATATAAACATATGAAAAAAATGCATGAAAATAGCCTTTTTTAGCGTATAAAGTGAGAAGACCCCATAATCATGACATTTTTTTCGCACGTATCCTTTCTGTAGAAAACAATTTCCGTATCAACGAATCACCGAGAAATCGACTGTGATGGATTTTTCGGGCTCGATCGCGAATTTAATGCTGCAAAGTATGATCGAGAGGTGCAAAAAAAGAAATAATAAAAAGAAAGATTACCGTTGAACATGGAAGTGTGCCGGGAGGATCTCGAGGGAGCCGTTTCCTCCGCATTCGTACTTGAACTCGAGCCATCGCCGTCATCCCTCTGACCACCGCCTCTCTCCTCGTCGAGATACAAGCACAGCTCTTTCAGCTCCAAATTGTCCTTTATCAATTCCTGCTGTTTGTTGTCCAGCTGGCGCAGTTTGTTCTGATAAGCCGAAACTTCCTGGCGCATTACACTCGCCGTGTAACGCCCGAATCTCTGCCACTCCCGTGCCAATTTCCTGCCCTTCTGACGATCATCGTCCAGGAAACAGCACAAGTCTCGTAGTTCCTGATTGTCGTCGCTCAAACGTTGATTCGCCTCTTTCAGGGATCTCAGTTCGCTCAGCTGTGAATAAAAACGAAAAATCTTCGAATAAACTTTCGGCTTTTCGAAAAATAAAGCAAGAAACCTCCATAAGTGTTTTTTTGTTTTCAAGTACCGATAACGAAATTTGATCTCTCTTATAAAATTGAATAATTGATCGAGAAAATTCGGAAAATTTTACAACGAGAATACACATTTCGTTTTGAACAATATGCACTCAACGTTGGTAAATTTTTTTCTTCGTGAATCGATTGTATTCGTCGCTACAACGCGTCATATTAGAAATTGAATGTGATCAAGTCTTTTTTCAATTCAATAAAAAGAAATTCGCGATATCGGACGAACGAGTACCTCGAGCTCTATATTCTTCGACAGCCCCGGATCTAGGATTTTTCCGAGCCGGGGCAAAAACCTAACATCGGCGTCCCTCCCTTCCAGCATTTGTGATTAAAGGGGGAGATCTCTTTAGACGCCCGAAAATAAGTCATTTTTCATGAATTTTTTAAAATGTGATAAAATAATCGCATCGAAAAAAATTTTGGCATTATCTTATTACAACTTTCAAGTGGTGAAACTTTTTTTCTTTGAAACCAAACAAAATGGCGCCGTTATAAGATGTTCCTTTAGGCATCTTTTGAAAAACTGCTCATTTTATAGCGCAAAAGTTATTGATCGATTTGGCTGAAATTTTGGGAGGTTTCTCACTATAACATTATTGGAAGGATAAACCTATAAAATATAAAAAGGTATAAAACTAAAAATTAAGTAGGCTTTGTAATCAAATTTTGATATTTTTGACCATTTTCTCGACAATTTTTACCCTAGAAACTAATTTATTTACGCGATAATCTTGAAACTTTAGGTATATCCTTCCAATAATCTTATAGTGAGAAACCTGCCAAAATTTCAGCCAGATCGATCAATAACTTGTTGAGCTATAACATGAGCAGTTTTTCAAAAGACGCCTGAAGGAATACCTCGTCAAAGTTCGTCTCATAGGCAGTTTTATTTTCGATAGCTAGGATCACGACGTGATTGAAACTCACTAAAGCGCCCTGGATACTAGGCGCTTTAGTGAAGCAAATTTTTTAAACACAAGCATTTGGCGCCCCCTTTAATTGCCGCCCGGGGCTATTCCTCGATCTTGGAAACATCGCAAAAAAATATTGTTTTCCCGCACCCGGATCTGTCCTGGAGAAAATCTGTTTCCAGCAGGTTCATCGGGATATACGAGGTCGAACGTGCGCGGCCACGTTCTTTGCCTATTCACCTCGTTATTATTACACGAGAAACGAGCGCTTTCGAAGTGACACACACGGTGAAAGCAAGGATATCGACATTTATATTTGTGCGAGACTTCTATAAAGAAACTATAGAGAAAATCAACGCAGCTCATTTGTGCACAAGTACGAACGTTTGCCTTCGTCGAATCGAAACTTAATCAAAAGCCAATTTTACATACTTCTATTTTTTTTAAATCTTAGATGTTTGAGGAGAGTACAACAATATTGTACAAGATAGACATTAAAAACAAAATCAATAAGTATTGAGTATTGCATGAAAATAGGTTATATAAATACGCCAAAGCATAATAATTATAGGTAATGAATAATAAATGACAAATCATAAATAAAATCTTGTAGATGATAAATTAGACATACATAAATAGTTGTAAACGAATAATTAATTACTAACAGTAATAGTAATGATGAAAATTAATTTGGATGTCTCGGATCAAATTATCCTTTTTTTACCAAACATTTAGCCATGAAAATTTATGCATGAAAATTTGTTATATAAATACGTCAAAGCATAATAATGATATGATAATAGGTAATAAATAATAGCTGACAAATAATCAATAAAATCTTGTAGATGATAAATTATACATACATAAAAAGTTATAAATAAGTAATTAATGACTAACAGTAATAGTAACGATGAAAATTAATTTGGATGACTCGGAGCAAATTATCCTTTTTTACCGAACATTTATGCTTCAG
Organism: Ophion slaviceki; assembly: GCA_944452715.1. NCBI lineage: Eukaryota > Metazoa > Arthropoda > Insecta > Hymenoptera > Ichneumonidae > Ophion > Ophion slaviceki. The sequence continues at coordinate 27,458,082 of OX101788.1, forward strand.
GAGTTAGGCTACTATGAAAATTTCAAAAAATCGTTCGTCGCTTGAGGCAACTCGAATTGAAGAGAAAGGTCCAACACATGATGCAGTAATCGCAGATTGAAGGTAAACTTATGATTACAACGATAGAACTACTAGTAAAACTTTAAACGCGTTTTTCTCCAAACTATATTTTTCAAAACAGTGTACTTGATTTCTCGACATCTAATGAACGGATTGACTTTAACTTTGATGCACTTTTTCAGTGTAATAGTAGTTTAGTCTTGATCGACATTTTTCTTCTTAACATTTTTTTCATTAGTTATTAACAATAATGATGTCATTTTTCGTTGAAAAATCGACGAAGAAATTCAAAATTTTGTTTTTGACGATTGAAACGCGTAAAAAAAGCAGGTCTTGGCCAATATTATCTATTTTAAGAAAACAAAACTCGTTTTTTTTTTTCGTTTTGAATCAAGTAAGTGGCTCACGTTCAAAGGACCTTCACGAGATTGTTTCTAACTTCTCCAATTATTAATATTTTAGAATGAAATTTGGTACACAACTTTGTTGTGTACCAAATGTATGTACACACAAATAAATGTCCAATCATCTGACTTAATCAGTTTTTATCAATAACCCTGAATTTCGGGGCGTAACAGTAGCATAACCTCTTGAATTACTGTCGAAAGTTGGAGAACATTGTAATAATTATCAACAAAACAGCGTCTAATGATAGCAATAATAATGAATAACCATAACGAGACCCATAAATGAATAAAACAATTTATAATCATGCTAATTAATAAATGAATCACATAATAAATAATCCTAACAAGAACTATAAATGAATAAAAAAACAACCATGCTAAGAAATAAAAGAATACAATAATAAATAATTTTAAGGGGAATTAATAAATGGAATATTAATTATCAACAAAACAGCGTCTAATGATAGCAATAATAGTTGTAGTAGTAGCTTTATTTCATGTATACCCTCGCGGGTTTTTACATTTTCCTCCCTAAAACCGTTTGACTTTTTTGTTTCATGCGATCCATCTCCGAGATTTCATCAACAGCGCAGTCCTACAATTTTTTTAGGACATTTTTTAAACTACTACTTTCGTCTATAAATAGTGACTTAAATAAATATTATTTTTTAAAAATGTATTTCGAAAGTGTATTTATTAAGTGTAACAATTTTCATATCAATATCTATAATACAAACCTATCAAAAAAATCATGAAGATAGCCTTCTTTTAGCGTCTAAAGTGAGAAGACCTTTTAACATAATAAAATTGATACATAATCAGCGAGTAGCTGTAAAAGGAAAGAATGAAGATGACGAAAAAACAAAATATATATATAGGTGAATAAATATACGTATATGTACAACTAACTTCACATAGCCTCTCCATATTAATTTACATGCTATCGCTGTTACCCCTTAGCTCTCTATTCGCCTTCTATTCTTATTGCTTTCCTTGTTGCCTCATTATTCTCCTTCCCCGCTTTCCCTCTCTTTCTCCCTTGATAGCAATAATAATAAATAATCGTAACGAAAACCATGAATAAATTGAAAAAAACACATGACCATGCTAATTAATAAAAGAAAAAATAAATAATCCTAATGAGAATTAATAAATAGAATAATAATTCCAAAACAACGACGCGTAATCTTTCCATCGTTCGTCGCTCGACCTCGTTCGTATATTCCCATAAACATGCGTAATGTTTATGGGAATATACGAACGAAGATTGATTCTCATTTAGATTATTTATTTTTTCTTTTATTAATTAGCATGGTCATTTGTTTTTTTAAGTTTATTCATGGTTTTCGTTACGATTATTTATTATTATTGCTGGGAGGCCCCTTATTTTTTCTTTTATTAAGGCCTTAGGCCACAGTAACGGGTATAAAATCATGTGCAAATTTAACATTTTTTTTCGTATGAAAAAGTGATTCACTCATAAAATTAATTATACATCTATTTAGTGTGAATATCAAGCAGTTAGAAAATCTATACTTTTTTTCGATGTACAAAATGCCCGACTCCTGGAATCTTCTCGAAATCGCTTTTTTCCAATTGGCGGGACAAATAACTTCAACAGTTTTCACTCGATTTACTTCAAATTTAGAAGTTATGTTCCTAATTGCATTTCGCAGAGAAGTACGTACGGAATTTCTGATTAATCGAAAACTTTTCATTTTATGAGCAGTTTTATACGAAATTTTTCACTGAAAATTCATTCAAATACCTACAGCTTTTGAAAAAAACAATATTTTTTAAATTCCGTACGGACTTCACTAGGTATTCTAATGTAGATTGACGAGAATTTTTGTTTTTTGTTCTAGGTAAAAAAATTGTGGATGCTAAATGTCATGCCGCGGAGCGCCTAAAAAAAAGATACGAAAAGAAAATATTAGTAGTCGGCCATTTTGTACATCGAAAAAAATATATGTATATTTTCTAACAGCTTGATATTCGTACTAAGTAGATGTGTAATTAATTTTATGAGTGAATCACTTTCATACGAAAAAAAAATTGTTAAATTCGCACATGATTTTATACCCTCGAAATGCTTGTAGACGATTGAAATTCATATCACCGAGAGATTAATTTAGGATGCATGAACTGTCCAAAAATTAATCCGTTTCACCACATAGTTTCGGCGATTTTTAAGGTTTAAGTTGAGTTTTCTTCGAGTATTATTAATGAACCAAGTGGAGAAACCGCTTAATTTTTTAACATGACATTCCTGACACCGACTGCAGTTTGTTAATTTTTTTAAGTTTCAATCAAAGCATTATTTTAACCCCTACAGCCTCGGAAACAATGTGGTGAAACGGATTAATTTTTGGACAGTTAAGGTATTCCTTTCGCGGAGGGCCGTATTTTGTGGGGGGGCATAAGGAGGGCCCTTCCGAATCGTTGGTTAAATTAAGTGACGCTTAATAAAAATAAATCACAATCAATTATCATATCCAACGATATCCTGGAATACAAAATTTCCCGCAAATTTAATACATTTAAACATTTTTACATTTTCTCTGTCGCGGCTACGAAAATTCTTCTGCTAATCACATTTTTCGACGTGTTGTCATCAATATTTGCGTTAAACATTCGGTGATCCCCTGTTTTTATTGTCGTTACAGAATCTTTAGATTTTTTTACACGCGTGAGCAGTTTCTATCAGGCGTCTAGAGTTATGTAGTGTATAAATTATTAGATAAAAATGTGGCCGCGTCTAATCTCCATACACCGCCGTGTAAATACGACGATTTTTAGAGTCGTAATTTTTCGTTCAAAGTTCGGTAACTTAGCTGGAAATTTTACCAGTATACTAGGATGTATTTTTAACTCGATTATAGACGAAAATCAGCTGATTGTTAAGAATTCGGGTTCGTGAAAGGAATACCTTAATGCATCCTAAATTAATCTCTCGGTGATATGAATTTCAATCGTCTACAAGCATTTCGATTTTGGTATCGAAACTCCTCAATTGGCATGATCATTTGTTTTTTCATTCATTCATGGTACTCGTTACGATTATTTATTATTATACCTGGGTGGCGTACACCAGCCCCTTATTTTTTCTATTATTAATTAGCATGGTTATTTGTTTTTTCCTTCATTCATGGTATTCGTTACGATTATTTATTATTATTGCTGGGTGGCGTACACCAGCCCCTTATTTTTTCTTTTATCAATTAGCATGGTCATTTGTTTTTTCATTCATTCGTAGTACTCGTTACGATTATTTATTATTATACCTGGGTGGCGTAGCCCCCATGGAAATTTATGTATGTAAAATATATGCAGAAAATATATGCTACATATATATATATATATATATATATATATATCGGTCGCATATATAGTGACGAAAAATAGAATAATACGCATATATTCAGTATATATGCACCAAATATATGACGCATATATGACCCATATATTTTCGATATATTTTTTTGACCAAAACATATATGCTACGTATAAACACTATATATAATGCATATATGAGGCATATACGACGCACATATTTTCGATATATTTTCAATCTATTTTTTTGTCACAAAAATATATCAAAAATGTATGCGTCATATATGACTCATATATGTGTCATTTATGCGTTATATATGACGCATACATTTTTGATACATATTCCTGACAAAAAATATATGCTGTGTATAAACACTATTACAGTTAAACTTAATAAAACTTAATACTTAAATTAAAAAAAACTTAACTTACAGTTAAAGTACGCTATTGCATATAAACACTATATACAGATATGCTACGCATATCTGTATATATGTGGCATATACGAGGGTGGGATGAAAAGTTTCCGGCCTGACCAAGAGATGGTGCCACTAGGTCTAGTTTTGGAGCGGCGTCCTACAGTACCATTCCTACCGAACTTGTATGTACAGTTTCAGCCCAATCGCTACGTTAGTTTGCGTTTGAGAGCACATTGCGCGAGACGCTTCTGTTGTTTTCGTAAAAATGGAAAAATTGGAAAAACGTGCTGTCATCAAATACTTCCATTTGAAAGGTTTTACACCAAAACAAATAAAAGAAGAGATGGATTCAGCACTAGGAGACTCCTCCCCATCATATTCAACTATTAATCAGTGGGTTTCTGAATTTAAAATTGGTCGTGTGAGCACCTCTGACGAGCTTCGCTCAGGACGGCCCGTTGAAGTCACAACTTCAGAGATGATTGAAAAAATCCATAAAATAGTGTTGGAAGACCGCAGGTTGAAAGTGCATGAGATAGCTGAGACCTGTAGGATGTCAGCTGAATGTGTGCGAAATATTTTGCACAACCATTTGAAAATGGAAAAGCTGTGTGCAAGGTGGGTGCCGCGTTTGCTAACGCTCGACCAATCGAGCGTTTGCTAACGCTCGACGTTACCGACAATTTGGCGCTGTATAGACGTAATCCAAACGAATTTTGCGTCGATTCATAACTGTTGATGAGACATGAGTCCACCACTACACTCCTGAAAGTAAAGAGCAGTCAAAACAGTGGGTTGGAAAAGGGAAACCAACCCCAAAGAAGGCAAAAACAATTTTATCGGCAAACAAGGTTATGGCTACTGTTTTTTGGGATGCGAGAGTTATGAGAAATGTATCAGTGTTAATGGAGATTATGTTGAAAAATAAAGCAAAAAAATTTTTTAAATATTGTTTTTCTTGGTCAGGCCGGAAACTTTTCACCCCACCCTCGTATGTACCATTTATGCAGTATATATGTGGTATATATGCAGGGTAAATGTTACATATATCATTGATATATGATACATTGATATACAGTAATACCACGCATATACATCTCATATATAAAAACGTTACGAAAATCAGAATTTGGCACATATATGCAACATATATTTTCAATATATGGCATACATTTCACATATATTACAATTATTAATAAAATAAATTTGCAGTATATTTTTGCGTATATAAATTTCCATGGCGTACACCAGCCCCTTATTTTTCTTTTATCAATTAGCATGGTCATTTGTTTTTTCATTCATTCGTGTATTTCGTAACGATTATTTATTATCATTGCTGGGTTGGGTACACCGCCCCCTCACGAAAAAATCTTACAACGACGATACGCGGGACTCACCAGACTCTGTATCTGTCGATTCTGTTCGGCGGCAACCCTGGCGATGTCACTCTCGGTTTTACGAACGAATTTGAGCATCTCCACGGGTCCAAGTCGAAGGAGTTCGTCGTCGGTGATTCTCTGTCGGGGTATCGTGACGGGTATTGCGGTCGGATATTGGCTGTTGGGCGGTAGATATTGTCCGTTGGTCAATTTGTTGGAGGTTGGATATCCGTGACTCTTCGTATTATTGGGATTGTTGGGGGGTCCGTTGTTGTTGTTGGTCTGTTGATTGTCCAAATTTGGTGGATACTTTACGTGGGCATCTTTGGCGGCGATCGCCGCTGCGGCGGCAGCAGCGGCCGCCGCTGTTCTCAGTGCTTGGCTGTGCTGTTGTTGTTGATGGCTTAGGCCGTTGGGTGCGAGGCCGACAGCGGTCGGGGTGAGGCTCGTCGGTAGACCGCTTACAGTGCCGAAGTGAGGATGATTCTTGAGTATGCCGACGGTCGGTTGGGGCGGCGGTTGATACTGCGGTGGTACTTGTTGATCCAACGGTTTCCCGATCACGTGACTATTCGCGCCAGGATGCAGATGCTGCTGATGATGGTGCTGTTGATGATGATGCTGCTGCTGCTGCTGCTGCTGCGGCTGCTGGGCCTTGCTTTTGTTTGACATGGCGGCTTATTTAGCTGCGGCCCTCACGGCGTCCCATTTCACCGAAATATCAAATGTCCCGTTCGTCGTTCGCGTCCCGACAGGGCCCTCCCACCCTCTTACGGGGCCTCAACGGGTCCGCCCGCTCGTGCGAGGACCAGCAGCCGATATTATCTGGGTCAGGTCAACCGGAATTTTCACCACGATCATCAGCCAAAGACTTTCAGCTACATCGTTGTACTCTCGCGATTTTCATGCTCGTATGATATGTATGTATGTATGTAAATGCACGATTGGTGTATATACTTTGTACGAACGTGCAGTGGTAAACGAGAGGGGCAACGGGCCCAATCTTTCTCCCCCACTCTCTCGGAACGATGAATCCCCTTGGGCACTCGACGCACCAGATAACTCGAATGGCTATATATATATATATATATGTTGGCTTTACGATAGCGCGGCACTCCGTTCCGCCCGATTATCACCTCGAATTCCTTGCGCGTGAACAAAGTCTCCGGTTACTGTCTTCTTTTTCGTTTCTCTCTCGGAAACATTATGGGCTACAATCGTAGAAGCACTTGCCTCGCAGTTTCGAAGTAATCGAAGCACGGCCTTCAAACACTTGTTCACACATCGTTCTCCACATAAATGTGTATACACATATATATTTATATATATATTTGTATATAGTTATGTTCAAAAATATTGATATATTATCGAAGACTTTATTTCCTACTGGGGTCTGACGAGTCCCAAAATTCGAATACTCGGAAAAATGCACGTTTGTCAAATGCTCGTGTTTGCGAAATGCGTTTCTCTCGTTGCTCGCAGGACGAGATGGTCGAGTGCGTATGTGACGGAGGGGTAGCGTACACTGTCGGTGGTGAGCGAGGTATACGACAGGTTTTACGCGAAGCGTGTACGAGAGACAGGGGCCGATCAGTGCGACACTCGTAGCCGAGTGAAAGGTGAGCCCCCAGTCAGAGCACCGCCGAGGCTCGTCGTGCATTCGAAATTTCCCGATCGCTTCTCGTCCAAGCGCATGAGACTTTCCTCCGGTATCGGGGACACGCGCAACATTTTTTCGCCTTTCAGTGCTCACTCGCCGGCTTTTTCTACCGCTTTTGCTTCCCCTCGAAATTCTTTCGAGGTACCGACGGTGGCATTGGCCGCGTGAGAATCGCGATTCCCTTACGAGGGGGGAAAAAAAGCAGCCGGCTCGTTAAGCCGATCGTGGAAAGTGCACGGGGGAGTCGATCCAATTATGGAGGCTCACACGCGGGCTCGTTACTCACGCCGGTGAATTTCTACTCGCCTTTCCATCACTTGTTTGGCTTTCGTGATATTTGCGTGGCTTTGAACGCGCGTGAAGGAAAAGGTGCACTGCGTTGAGGAGATTCTTTTGGGCTTGATGGGAGGCGGTCGACGGAAATCTTCCTGCTTCTCTCCTTCTCTCTCTCTTTCTTTGTATTATTATTTCTTACTGAAAATTTACGTTTGCCCGCAACCCAAACAAACCCAAACAAACTCAAACAAATCAAATCAATCAAATCAATCAAATCAATCAATCAATCTCTCTCTCTCTCTCTCTCTCTCTCTCTTTCTCTCTCTCTCTCTCTCTCTCTCTCTCTCTCTCTCTCTCTCTCTCTCTCTCTCTCTTGTTGTTGCCGTGCTCGTTTTTCGCAGCTACGTATATCGCGAGGTAAGAATGTGAGATATTAGTCACGTTGAACGTTCGTCACTCCAGTGCCACTTTCGAAACTCGTGCACGTATGTGTGTAGCTCGTCGAAGCGCAGCCGGCACCTGCAACGTCACAGAGCTACGGAACACGGAAGGAAAGAGACGCGTGAAAATCTCGCTGACATGGCCACCTCAAAGTCCCCACCTTGCTCGCGGCACTCTTCCGAATGGGGATTCGATGAGTACACAGCGAAAAATTCCAGCGATCACTTTGATTCCCTCGTGCTCTCGGTAGTGTCTCGTTTTTGATCCGCACAAAAGTTCGTTTTTGTCGATGATCGCTTGCGACGGAGTATTTGTTTGTTTCAACGGGACGTAACTTCACTCGCTTGTAACGAACATCGTCAGGCGCCTGCTGGCCCCCGACTTCTCCAATGAAAAGGCGGCGATGCCAGCCTCGGAATTCCGGAGAGCAGCAGCAGCCTGTACGAGAATCTGCCGAGAGTTTCTCGAGCAGTCCAATGAGTCCCCCTCCGGACCCCTCCGGATAGGGCACGGCGCTTTCAGAGCGGGGAACACCAGCCAGGCTCTCCCTTCTCCTACGCTCGCTCGGTTGACACGAAACAGACTTTTGTCGTTTCTTCGGTATTGCACACGCTCCCGGGGACTTCTCGCAGCCAGTGGGCATTCGCAGGGCTTGGAAGAACGATTGGAAATTGATGTTTTTGAATTTTGAGATTTGCAAGCGAGATTTGTCGGTGGATTGATCATTCAACGAGATTTGTCGTTGGAGTGATAATTGAACGAGATTTATCATTGGATTGATCAAGGGGAGATATACACCTAGGAGCCGGAAAAAACGTCGTTTTTGTGAATTTTTTCAAGGAAAACTATTTGAAATTTTGAATTGGGATTTTAATTATCTAAAAGTATATACATTCAAAAATATGTTTAATTTTCTTTATTTAAAAATATCAAAAATATACAAGGATATTGTATGATCCTTGGAGCGTCGTAAAAAAATCTGCGTATACGGTACCCACTGACGTTTCTTCAAAAATCATCTGAAAAAAAAAACCAAAAAGATTATTAAACTAGATACTATGATCTAGTACTTGTCATAGTCGATTTTGAAAATATCGATTTATGACAAAATGGCGGACGTTTGAACATAAATAGTGATTTTTGGGCGAAAAATTAGTTATTATTTTGCCTATAAAACAAAAACTAAGTAACGGAAAAAAAATCCTATGACAAGTACTAGATAATGGTGTATAGAATAACCACAAAAAACCTCAAGGCAATCGGTTCATTGGTTTTCGAGAAATTTTGGGTACCGATTTGAAAAACGTGGTTTTGAGAAAAACGCGTTTGAAAATTTGGGAATAAATGAATCATGAAATTTGTCAACTTACATGGAATCATCGATACCAGGCCCATAATGTAGGTCTTCTACGGTCGATGGAATGTTCATAGCTTCTAAATCCTAGACCTCGACCATCTAGCTGTGTATCTCTCCTCAAACGAGATTTATCATTGGATTGATTAAGGGATTAGGCCACAGTAACGGGTATGACATCATGTTCGAATTGAACAATTTTTTTTGTATGAAAAAGTGATTCACTCGTAAAATTAATTACACATCTATTTAGTATGAATATCAAGCTGTTAGAAAAAAAATATATATTTTTTTCGATGTACAAAATGACCGACAACTAATATTTTCTTTTGTTGTCTTTTTTTAGGCGCTCTGCGGCGTGACATTTAGTATCCACAATTTTTTACCTCGAACAAAAAAGAAAATTTCTCGTCAATCTACATTATAATACTTAGTGAAGTACGTACGGAATTTAAAAAATATTGTTTTTTTTTTCAAAAGCTGTAGGTATTTGAATTGAGTTGTAGGTATTTGAATGAATTTTCAGTGAAAAATTTCGTATAAAACTGCTCATAAAATGAAAATTTTTCGATTAATCAGAAATTCCGTACGTACTTCTCTGCGAAATGCAATTAGGAACATAACTTCTAAATTTGAAGTAAATCGAGTTAAAATTGTTGAAGTTATCTGTCACGCCAATTGGAAAAAAGCTGTTTCGAGAAAAACGCGTTTAAAGTTTTAGGTACTCTATGGCCGTGCCAGAGGTGGGCTTACGTTATACGCTCAAAGTCGGTGAAATTTTTTTTTCTTGCTATAAATCGAATAGTAAATTATTCTTACGATGATAAAGCACCGTTTTAGCGGAAAAAAATCGATGTTTTGAAAATTTTACTGTGGCCGTACCCCTTAAAGGAGATTTATCATTGGATTGATAATTGAACGAGATTTATTATTGGAGTTATAACTAGAGAGATTTATTGTTGGATTGATAATTAGAGAGATTTATCATTGGGATGATAATTAGCCCTTCAACTGCACACTGGGTCGTTTTGACCCGATTATTTTTTCAACTGACTGTATCGCAAAACGTAGTTATCTATTCGGCCGAAGTGCGGCGCTCGAATGTTCCCTCACTCCTACTCTATAAGTGAACACTCGGCCCCCATCCTACATCCTGCCCGTATACTAAGCACAGCTGTCGAAAGAGGACCTGGGGTCGAGTCGACCCCGTTTATGCAGTAGTGCGGTGAAAGCGAAAACATTTTTTGTTGTTGTTGTGAAATTTGGTGTTTTATTACTACATGTAAATGAGTTACGATAGAAAATGCTCAGTAGATATTTTTTATTTTACGCTACTATAGTAAATTGTGTATTTAGAATGCCAATCATAAAATTAAAAGCAAGTGTCCGTTATGCAGGAGGGCTATGTGCAACAAGCACCAAATGTACTTATGCGTCGATTGCGGTAAATGTAAATAATAATAAGTCATTGAAGTAAAAAAATGCGGAAGATATGCGTTTTCAACAATTAATCTGCCGAAGGAGTCGATTTTTTTCATTTTTCACTATCCTGAAAATACTCAAATTCAAACCTCCGAATGCACTTTTTGGAAAGACGGTCCACACTGTTCTTTTTTTCGTATCTACAAACCTTTCACTTTAAAAACTTCAAAGCATTTTTTTATATTTTGAGAACAAAGTTGTGGTCTTTTTCGTGCAAGTATGTATTTTTCAACGCATCTCCCACTTTGAACAAATGTTTGGTCACTTATTTTTTGTATTTCTAAAAAAAAATTCTCGCCCGTAAAATAAGGATAATTGACGACAAAAGACGTCTCTACAAAAAGATGCATATTTACCGAAATACAACGATCTGAAAAACGTCTGGGGTCCGACCGACCCTATATGCAGTCAGATGATCGTGGCGGAAGTGTGCAGGCGAAGGGTTAAGGGGCCAGTCCACTTTGAAAGTTTCAAAAAATTGATTTTTTTTTACTGTTTTAGAAAGTACATGCATTCAGAAATATTGTGTCAAAATTTTATGAAAATCCGAGCTCTCGCTAAGTATTTTTTTTTACCTGAACGTCAGGACCTCATTTGGTCCACCTGAGCGTATAACGCGCTCGGCCGACCCATCGGCCTTTGATAGTATAAACTTCAAACGCGTTTTTCTCGAAACAACGTTTTCAAAATCTAGCTCCATCGTATCTCTAAAACTAATAAACCGATTCTCTTGAAATTTGAACCACATATTGCAAACATGATTCGCAACAAGATGACCCTCGATGGTTTTAAAATTTTGATTTTTACTCTTTTTTTGTTGCGAAAAACTACGAAAAAACGCGTTTTTTAATACTTTTTTCGTTTTTCATCTGCCGTGTTTTTTATTTTTTGATAAAACTTTATATCCGAGGGTCACTTTGTAGCTGGTGTCATACTGAATTTAATGGACTTTGATTTTTTTGTTTCAGACAAGCCGTTGCCGAGTTGTAATGGAGCTACCTGGCCCATCTATTTTTGAGGGCGTCACGTTAAACTATAGTTTTTGTACTTAAAAGTGAATAAAAATGAATGGAATTTTTTTTTAAATGTATTTCAAGACTTTATTTATCAAGCCCAACAACTTTTATATCCATATCTTTAATAAAATCCTCGAAAAAAAATCGCGAAAATAGCCTTTTTTTCGTGGCTCCAATGTGGACTGGCCCCTTAAGGCGGGATATAGATTTATACAGGAACAAAATAAGCAATAATGAGGGATTTTTTAAACTAAGAAATAATTATTCTACAATTATCAAACTTTAGGTTTACTTTAATAGTATATTTAAGTATACAAAACAGTTTTTTAAAATTAATTCATCATAAAAATGATGGAGCTGTGGCAGAGTGTTACGGCAAGGTCGCCGCGGGAGTTGCGAATCGGCGTGCAGTCTAGCTTCCCGTAGACTTTGATTTGCCAAAAAGATCAAACATTTTTTCAGTTAGAACATGTATAGTTTCTATGTGACGGTAATTAAAACGAAGATATTGCAAATTTGAGAAAATGGCACGCATTTCCAAAAAAATATCAACATTTCACGCAACATTTCTGTAAAATGTGGATTAAAAAAGTTGTTTTTTTCCAATTTTTCAAAAAGAATTCTCGTCAAGTAGAAGGTACCAATATTATCAATATTTCTACCAAGTTTCAACTCAATCGGCTTAATAGTTTTTGCGTAATCCTGCACGCCAATTTCGATAATGCAGCTTTGAGAAAAACGCGTTTGCAGTTCACGCCCGCTCCGAATCCGAGCGGTGAGGCACAGCGTTGACGGGCTGTAACGTTTCAAGTTTTTCGAATTTCGCTTTGAAACTTTGGGAAAATATTCTACATATTTAGTTCTATCGTTTAAAGAAGAAAAAAAGAAATCGATTTTTTGATCATTGTAAATGTTTATCCCGCCTTAAAGAGATTTATCATTGGATTGATAATCGAACCGTTCATATATTCTGAGTCTGGATTGAAACCAGTGTTTTCTGATTTTTCATCTCGGAAAACAATAAAAACTGCCTTCAGTCTTGGTTAATTTTTTTTCCAGGATAAAGATATTTTCAAAATTCATTAAAAAAAAATGTATTGTGTCGGTTAATTCATACAGCTTGTCAATGGAGACGAACTGTTTTGAACACTCGGTTATGTGCTTGAAAAAGTCAGAACGGTCAGAGACTGGCAAGTATGGGAGTAGCCCATACTGGCAGGAGCAAGGAAGAGTTAGGGGGAAAAGTGCAAAAATTAGGGAGGATATTTAATTCCCCCATTATATTATCATTGGTAGTTACTTCAGTTGAGTGATTTTCGTCTCGAAAGAAGGAGCAAAGCTTTTTTATTTCAGTTTTTATTCGATTATCATTTCTCATTCCGAATTAAGTTTTTCACACGCTTTACTTCCAAAATCAAAGAAAAATAAAGTCGTCGGAAATGCTACATGTGTTTTTTTATTTTGCCTGAATGCCTGTTCGAAATGAAGGTTTATTTTTTTATTATAATGTTAATTTTTTAATTTAATTAATATTTAGTTATTATCATTAAAAATGTTTAGTTTGTACGTATTAGAATTAATGTTGGTGAAATATTAGAATAATATTTCATTCTTCAAAAACCAAATAGTAATATGAATCGACTACGCATAGCCCGGACTCAAAATTCGCGTTACGCGTTCGCGTTGATCAATGTCATATATTCCATATGAGAGTGATTTTACGAATAAAGAACGACGATGCATTTTTGTTTCACTTCTCATTTTTCGGTAACAGTCGCCAAATATCAGTTGTCGAATGAATTATTTCTTTATCGTGTCGATGAGTTTTACAATATATCCTGAGGATTAAAAAAGGAATGCTGAATCGTCGATTAAGTTGAATTTTGAGGGACTAGGCTACTGTGAAAATGACGTGAAAACCCAAACACTCGTTCGTCGCTTGAGGCAACGCAAATTGAATAGAAAGGTTCAACATATTGGGAAGGAATTGGGAAAGAAAACGATGTACACGATTTCTCGATATCTAAGGAACCGATTAACTTGAAATTTGGTACACTTATTCAGTGTTATGGTAGTTTTTTATTTGTTGTTTTTTTATTTGTTTTTCTCAATAATGTCGTTTTTCCTCGAAAAATCGAGGATTTTTCATTAGACGTTTGTATAATGGTTGAAACACGATAAAAGAAAAAAGCTCGGTCAAGTCTTGGTCAATATTAGCTACTTAAAGAAAAAAAAACTCGTTTTCTTTTCGTTTCTGATCAACCGAGTGGTCAAAATCAAGTACACTATTGAGCCCTTCACATTCAAAGGTTCTTTACGAGATTGTTTATAACTTCTTTAATTATTAATATTTATTCATGAAATTTGGTACATTACTTTGTTAATGTACATAGAAATAAATGCCCAAACAATTTTTCAATCGTCTTACTTATTCCTTTAAAACTAATTTTTTCAAGTAGACGTTTCGGTCGTCACAGTAGCCCAACCCCTTGAATTACTGTCGAGTTGGAGAATATTGTAATAATTATCAGCAAGACAGCGTCTAATGATAGCAATAATGGCAAATAATCCTTACGAGAACCATGAATGAATTTGAAAAACTAATCAGGCTAATTAATAAATGAATAAAATAGTAAATAATCCTAATGAGAATCAATAAATAGAATATTAATTATGAACCACTCCTTAATTTGGAATACGGGCTCGATATTCTTCCGTCAACTCTCTTTATTTTATCATATTCATGCTGCCATTTCTTAATTAATTATAAATGACTTTATAAAACTCGCAAAATTGTACTTTCATGCGTTGAGTCTTCGCGTAGAACAATAAAAATACCCGAAGTGGTACGCTATACAGTGAACTCCCAAACAATCGGCGGTAATTTTTTAAATGAATTGTAAGAAAACTACTCGTAGGCTTAACGGGTTATACGCAGTTAGAAATTTCAAAAAATCGATTTTTTTTATTGCGTTTTCGGAATGTACAAATATGTGAGTATATTCCCTGAAAATTTAAAATCGATCCAGCGAATATTCTCGGAAATACACACATATTTGTAACGACGCTCGGAGCGCGTCTCCGAGCGTCCGAGACACTTCAAACGCGTTTTTCTCAAAACGGTGTTTTCAAAGTCGGTGGGCACGATTTCTAAAAAACGGCTCAACCTATCAGTCTGCAATTTTAACACAACCTTGTCAGATATATTCTTCAGGTATTGATCGAAGGAATAATATTCCCGATAATTATTTCAATTTTTTTTCAACGATTTAACGAACAAATTTGGTCGAAAATCGAAATTGTTTCTTTCCGGAGCCACCATTTTGTCAAAAATTAAAATTTCGACTATTCCTTCGATCAATACCTGGATTCATCTATCCCCTAAAAGAATCTTTTTGGTTTTTTCATTTTAGATAATCCAAACCGGAAATACTTTGCTCACCGCCGGACACTTTTTTTTCGGGGACCTCCAGGAGACTTCCTACAGGAGCAATGTTAATGAATATTTTTGAAAATAACAAAATGCCAATCTAAAGCTAAAAGATGCCACTACACTGCCTAATACTTTTCGTTTTGCCCAAATGAAATCCTTTTCCAGAAACAATTCGTGAAAAAACGACTTTCTTGGCCTTGCAACTGCGTATAACGCCTTGATCAAATCTGTCTTTATTTAATCCGCAATTATCTCGACACGAGACCGAATCCGTTCAGTCGGCCAATATTCCGTTGCGTACTTTCCTCCAAGATAAAAATTATCGGAAAATGCATAGCCTCACTTTGTGCTTCTAACAAAGCGTAAATTAACCTCTTTTTTCAAAATTTCATTTATCTCGGAGAAATGTGGGCGTTTGCAGCCCTCTTTCCCTCGCTCACAAATTGCGAGGTTCATCTGCCACTTCGCATTGGTCGTGCGTGCGAGATTCGAGACGCAAAAAAATATTAGGAGTACAACTTTGCAGTGACCGTTTTACTTAGAGAGCCACTGCGGCCGAAGTAGTGGCCCTAGCTCAATAAAAAAAGTGGCATTTTAAACTAGAGGCTCTGCCAATGTAAACAATTTAAAAAAGCTAACGGATACGTGTATGCATTATAAAGTTATAGGCACTCAAACATGGCAACCTACGAACCGAATTCTCAGCATTTGCGGGAGGTTATGATTTAGTTCTTCAACATCAAGAAATCTGCGGCTGAGGCCCACCGTTTGCTTGTAGATGCTTACGGGGAGGATTCTATTAGTGAGAAAACGTGTCGGCGGTGGTTTCAACGGTTCAAAAGTGGAGATTTTGAGGTCGAGAACAAGCATGGTGGCGGAAGGCAGAAAGTTTTTGAAGACGGGCTGACAGCTGGGCGTTGTGTACTATGAGCTGCTCAAACCATCCGAAACCATCACAGGGGAACTCTACCGACGTCAGTTGATGCGCTTGAGTAAGGCACTCAAAGAGAAACGGCCACAATTCAACGAAAGACATGACAAGGTGATACTGCAGCATGACAATGCCCGACCCCATGTTGCAAATGTCGTGAAAAAGTACTTGGAAACGCCGAAATGGGAGGTTTTATCCCACCCGCCGTACTCTCCAGACATTGCCCCTTCCGACTATCACTTGTTCCGGTCAATGGCACACGATTTGGCTGACCAGCACTTCGGTACTTACGAAGAAGTCAAAAATTGGGTCGATTCCTGGATTGCCTCCAAGGACCAAGACTTTTATCGACGCGGGATTCGAATGCTACCTGAAAGATGGGCCGAGGTCGTAGCTAGCGACGGGCAGTACTTTGATTAAAAAATGTGTAGCCACTTTTTTATAATAAAGCCTTAAACTTTTGAAAAAAATGGTCACTGCAAAGTTGTACTCCTTATAAGTTATCGCACAAGTCGGATAAAAAAGAATTTCGTGGTCAAAGTGCACGTCGACGTTGCTCGTGCATGAGTATTTCTGACAAAAAGGAAAGGAGGAAGGTACAGCGAATTGTAGGTCATTGCGAATATTGCGAAGGGATGAGCCGACAAAGGGATGTACCTGCGGAAAACGTGGGCCTTCGTATACAAAAGCAGGTACATTTGTACATAGGCGTGGGAACCACGAGGATTCCCGGGTCTGTTCACGCTAGACTGCAGCTAATCGACTTTCCTTGCGCGTGGCACATCGCACTGCCCAAAACGATCCCCGTCCATTCTCTCTCTCTCTCTTGCTTCTTTTCAAAGACCACTCGCCCCGCGTTTCCACTTCGAAGATCTTTCCACCTGCGTCTTCTTAACAGTATTCTATAAATTTCTCCATCGCAATACAACCAAGTCCGAGCAGCGTTGCTTTCGACAATGGAATAAAACTTTTAACGTCGGGGGCGAAACGGGTAAAAATAATCGACGAAAACATGCTCCAAGCTGCATATGTATCTTAGCCTCGTGACGTCACAAACACAGCGTTTCCAAGGGTAACGATTTTCGGCTACCTGTGTGCCGGGCGAGCAGGTGCTTCGCAAAGGAAAAAAAGGAACCATCGCAGCCTCCGGACGTGCAGGCTCCGAATTTTTTCCCTCGAAATTCTTCCATCGAGTCAGGCGACTCTTCGTCATCGCAAAGAATTCGCTTGAGATTTTTCGTCTCTCCGTGTCTACCTCCGTTAGTGTAATTATGAGATTTTCCTACGGATATAACGATGAACACGTTTTCGGAGATTTCGATGGAACTTGAAATGGGGAAATATTTTCGCTTCCTGTTGTTCTTACCTCGGTCCGACATCTTTATTCTAATATGTACAAAAATAGGGGGAGGGTGTCGTCAGCGAAACGTTCAATACACGTATTGCTTGGCGAGGGCGCGGAAGAATTTTGCTTTGCGAGTGTTCGCCGCTTCCCTCTGAATCTCCTCGTTGTTGTTCGAGTTCAGTTCCAGCAAGCCGATCACGCGGATCTGTAAAATTATAGAAACATTTTTATCTGCAAGGATATATGGCGCAAAGATATGCGTAGATGAGAGTTGCAAAGTTGAGTGAAATCAGGGACAAAGTATTTTTTTCTTCTTCGTGTACAGATCTTTGCACTCTTGGCGTTGGTCGAATTTCCTGTTCCTTTTGGGGAAGGTCGAGCGTTTCGTCGTTTAAGGCGAGAAATCCCTTTAGAATTTTCAAAAAATCGATTTTTTTTACACATTTCGAAAGTATGATACCCAAAGAACATACTGACCGAAGGAAAACTCGAAATATTGAATATTTCGAGTTTTACAATTACAATTACAAAAAAAATTACAATTAATAGTTTTTACATGTTGAAACTTTAAGGGGGTACCCCCACTTGCGATTTTGAAAAAATCGATTTTTTTTGTTACATTTTTTTGAAGTGCAATTTGAAGTGCAGTTTTTTTTTTGATGCCCGGAATAGATGACTCTATGTAAGTTTACAAAAAAAATATTTTCTTCGTGTAAACTGAAATTGAAACTTTAAACGCGTTTTTCTCAAAATGGCATTTCTGAAGTCGGTGACCAAGATTACTCGAACACTAATGAACCGGTCTTCTTGAAATTTTGCAGGCTTATTTAATACATAAAAATGTAGTCTTTAATCGTTCGATTTTTTTTTCGAAAAAAATGGCCGTTTTATAGCCAAAAAACGGCCGTTTTTTTTTCGTTAAAATCGAACCATTAACTTTGACTGTCCGCCATTTTGTGAAAAATGAATATTTTTCAAAATCCTTCGATTAAAGACTAGTTTATACTTATATTTGACTAAATCCATCCGCATTTTTTTTTTCAGATGATCCACTTCGCCGCAATGTCGGTCACCGCAAACCGTGTATATAAAAACATTATTTCATTGACGGCCATTTGCCACTAAACAATGGAATATTTTTCAATAAAAAAATTACTGACAGTTCTTCAAGATGTGTTCTTTAAGATGGTATATTGATCGATTAAAAAAGTTTTGTAGTTTTCTTTTAAAAAATTCAAGAAAAAGGCCTTTTTTGCGCTACAAGTGGGGGTAACGCTTTAATCGCGATTATATCGAAACTACTTTTTCAAAAACTGCTCGTGTTGTAGCTCAAAAAGTTATCGACCGATTTGGATGAAATTTTGGGAGGTTACTCTCAGTAATATTATCGGAAGGATATACCTAAAGTTTGAAAGGTAGCGTGTAAATAAATATTTTTTTTGAGGTAAAATAAGTCGAAAAAATGGTCGAAAATTCGATCTTTGGAGTAAAAAGTCTCCCAAATTTTCAATTTTACACTTTTTCATCATTTTTTTGTATATCCTTCCCCTTAATATGTCAGTAAATGAATGAAACTTATTAAATCTTTTTCAGATCAACAGAAAAAGAGTGACAACTGCAGCACTTTTCGATGTCGCGGAAAACAGGCGTCCGAAGACCCTTAATAACGCCGCCATTTTGTTGGTCATTCCAAAAAAATATTTTTTTTTTAAACTTGTCAGTTATACTTAACTCATGTCCAAATTTGAAAAAAATCAGATTATTTTATCCCCTCTAAAAAAATTCCCGAAAAATACCTATTTTTCACGCTCCTAAAGGGATTTCTCGCCTTAATGTTAAGGGGTTGGGTTACTGTGAAAATGTAAAAAAATCGTTTGTTCCTTGAGGCAACTCAAATTGAAGAGAAAGGTCCCCAACATAGTGCAGGAATTGCAAATTGGATATAAACTTATGATTAAAAGATATGCATAACCTTGGAATTTGGACAAATCGATTTTCGGTTTATTGTATTTTCTTATTGCGTAGAGTCTTGACTTTGATTTGATACAAAGATTTTGTAAAAATTCCAAAAATTGACCGAGTTGTGACGATTTTCGTGGAGCAGGTCAGAACGTCCCGTTGCGGTACGGCTCTAGCGCTGCGCAGTGCATTGTATGGTTTCTAAGGGCATTGATATGACTGTGTCCAATCCGGCTGTCTGATTGTTGTACGGTGCAGGAATTGCAGATTGATGGTACGAAAAATAATTGTGATTTTATCTCAAGCAAGTAGTCCATAAACCGAGGCATTTTCTTACGATTAAATTTTTCAAATAAAAATTGGGACGAAAGAGTGCATTTCATACATAGAAATTTTAAATAAACGGTGTTCAATTTTTTTACTAGTTCTATTAGTAATGGAGATATAAGCGACGAAAATTAATCCCATCACCTCTCACTCAACGTTTCGGCCCTTTCACTCATCGTTCCCTCTTTCTCATAAAAATGTTCCTTGCTCATATCTCCATTACTAATGGAGCTAGCGAAAAAAAATAGACATTTTTTATTGTCAATTAAAAAAGAAACATCTTCTATTTCAAACTTTTTTCTACAAAACGCACTTTTTCGTCACAATCGTCATTATAACAATTAAATTGTTTATAACGGGAAAAAAACGATTCTAGAACAAAATAAATGTCCTATTTGTATTGCCCATACCCGAAACCATAAAGAACCACCGAAGATATTGAGCAGACCTAAACATTTATACGAAAAGGGTATACGGAAAAAGTGGATTCAGTACGTTTTCTCCTCTTGCGTTTATCTCGAAAGTATACTTTGCAATTTGGCGTACGTCATATCTCAAAATCTAATCGTCCGATTTACTTCAAATGTGGATTAGACATATTTGATAACATATTCAATCGACTGACCGGATGATTTTTTCATATGTTCCTCCATTTGTTAATAATAAACGTTTAAAGTCGTTATTTTTGGTCGAAAATCTACCTTTTCTTTAAAAATCGTGCGATTTATGTAATGGTTAAATTTCGGAAATGTATCCGGTGAATCTGTAGCTTTACCATTGTACTAAAAGTATATTTTTACATTTTTAACTTTAGATGAATCGACTTACCGGAATTATGTACGCGACCGAGCCGTGCGGAGGCTACAGCCCTGAGATTAAACAGCGATTACGTTATTTATATATATTTTGAAATTAAAAAAAAACGGTGACATGTCGAGACTAAGTACAATCTGTGTGCGAAAGATCGACCTTATCATCCCAATACCTGAGACGAAAAAAACAATTGAAAATCGATCTGTTTTTTTAACTTCAAGGTTATGCATACCCCTTAAAACGATAGAACTGCTAGTAAAACTGTTGAAATTTATATTTCATATTTTAAAAATATCTACGTTTATGTGCCTTTTAAGTACTTGCACCTATGGTGAGTGACCAAGGAAGGGACTTTTTTGTAGTTATACTGTTTTTATTTTCAATTTTGCTAAACATTATTTTCTACTTTTTAGCACCGCACCTTTTGAATGACTTGTTCTTAAAGTTTTTTTTACGTTAACTTTATTTTATACTTTTTAGTATTAGAATTTGTTTGTTCATTTGCCATGCCAGACCCCCATGTCATTCAGACATCGGCGTAATCAAAAACCTTGCCTTAGGTTATAAAGGTTTCGCGAGAAACTATATAATAGTGTAATTAAAAATAGTGCTCAAGTCAACGAAGTTAACGAGCCCAAACTCGATTGTCCTATCACTTGCCATTAGGAAATTTCAGTTCCCACCTCCCACCACCATTATCAGACTTTCGTTATCATGTGTGATGAAAAGTGGTCACGGTAACAATCCAAATGAGCACAAACTCGACTGTCCTAGTATATACTTTTAAGGAGTTGCATTGCCCGCCTCCCACCTCCATCGTCAGACCAGCTCCATGGTACCATATTATTGCATTATCACCCAAGTTACATAGAAATGCCAAATTTCAGCTCAATCGGGTCGCAGCAAGTGTTTGAAAAGTGGATTACAAATTTTAAGCCGGAAACACAAACATACGAACGAAGCAAGTTAAGGCCTTAGGCCACAGTAACGGGTATAAAATCGTGTGTGAATTTAACAATTTTTTTTCGTATTAAAAAGTGATTCACTCATAACATTAATTACACATCTATTTAGTATGAATATCAAGCTGTTAGAAAATATATATATATATATTTTTTCTATGTACAAAATGGCCGACTACTCGAATCTTCTCGAAACAGCTTTGTTCCAATTGGCGTGACAAATAACTTCAACAATTTTCACTCTTCAACTTTTCAACTTCAGAGAAGTACGTATGGAATTTCTGATTAATTGAAAACTTTTCATTTTATGAGCAGTTATAATATAACGACATTTTTCA
Source organism: Ophion slaviceki (assembly GCA_944452715.1). NCBI lineage: Eukaryota > Metazoa > Arthropoda > Insecta > Hymenoptera > Ichneumonidae > Ophion > Ophion slaviceki. The sequence goes on from OX101788.1 coordinate 27,480,017, forward strand.
CTGAAAACTCATTTCTTAAGGAGAGATATACACCTAGATGGTCGAGGTCTTAGAAGCTATGAACATTCCGTCGACCGTAGAAGACCTACACTATGGTATCGATGATTCCATGTAAGTTGACAAATTTCATGATTTATTCATTCCCAAATTTTCAAACGCGTTTTTCTCAAAACCACGTTTTTCAAATCGGTACCCAAAACTTCTCGAAAACCAATGAACCGATTGCCTTGAGGTTTTTTGTGGTTATTCTATACACCATTATCTAGTACTTGTCATAGGATTTATTTCTCCGTTACTTAGTTTTTGTTTTATAGGCAAAATAATAACTAATTTTTGGCCCAAAAATCACTATTTATGTTCAAACGTCCGCCATTTTGTCAAATCGATATTTTCAAAATCGGCTATAACAAGTACTAGATTATAGTATCTAATTTAATAATTTTTTTGGTTTTTTTTCAGATGATTTTTGAAGAAACGCCATTGGGTACCGTATACGCAGATTTTTTTACGACGCTCCAAGGATCATACAATATCCTTGTATGTTTTTGATATTTTTCAATAAAGAAAATTAAACATATTTTTGAATGTATATACTTTTAGATAATTAAAATCCCAATCCGAAATTTCAAATAGTTTTCCTTGAAAAAAATCACTAAAATGATCTTTTTCTGGCTCCTAGGTGTATATCTCCCCTTAAGTTCAAATACCTACAACTTTTGAATAAAACAATATTTTTTAAATTCCGTACGTACTTCTCTAGGTATTCTAATGTAGATTGACGAGACTTTTTGTTCTAGGCAAAAAATTGTGGATGCGAAATGTAACGCCGCGGAGCGCCTAAAAAAAGATAAAAGAAAATATTAGTTGTCGGCCATTTTGTACATCGAAAGAAAATATATATATATATATATATATATATATATATATATATTTTCTAACAGCTGGATATTCATATTAAATAGATGTGTAATTAATTTTATGAGTGAATCACTTTTTCATACGAAAAGAATGGTTAAATTCGCACATGATTTTATACCCGTTACTGTGGCCTAAGGTCTTAAATGAAAGCTCGTAAAAAGAAAATTGACCGAATCGTTCCAGTCGTTCCTGTGTTCGAGTCCGCGAAATTCACGCACTCATCTTACCGCTAAGTGTTTGCGATGATGTTCGCCCCGCTTGGTGTGCAAATTAATGAGGTATTCCAGTATCGTGGTGTCCCAAATGCAGTGATAATAAGCGTCCATCGCGTCGGCACTCGTCGAGCTCTTCTGATCGCTCGCCGCCATTTTGAAAGCCAGTGAATAATCGACCTCCTCCAAGAATTGGCACAACACGGCAGCCTGCGTGTAGCACTGAAGATGAGCGCAACTCTTGATCATACGACGATAAACGTGATCGTCGATGTGCGCTCGGGGAACTGGCTGGCTGAACAAATCGCTCGCTATCATAATCGCCTCGAGATAATACTTCATCGCACTCTCGTAGAATCCTAAAACTGCGGAACGCGGCGGATTACAAAGAAGCCCAGCGGAAAAAGTTCTCGTGATTTGTATTATTTCTAGATGCGGATAATTGTGGATATCGGAAATAGATTTGCTTCTTTTTTCCAGTAGATTACCGAAATTGAGATCACCCATGACTCGTAGCCACGGTATGTTGGTTGGATAATACTTGAGAGCCTGCGTGAGCAATTGGAACAACGTTTCGCTGATTGTCTTCAAGTTGTACGAGTTCGAACTGAAAATGAACGAAAACATTAATTATTCCGTCGTTTATTGAACAGCGATACTTTTCAACCCATGAATATCAATATTCGACATGCAACATTTTTCGAACCAAATCAAAAGCGTTTTCCTCCTTCTTTTGTCGAAACTAAATATTGTGCAGGAGCCGCAATGATTTTACCGCACAGAACTCACTGAATGCTATTTTCATGAATTATTTCCTATTTTTAAACCAAATGGTTCTGTGAAAAAAACCCTACATGTCGAAAACACGATTTAAAATAATGTTACTAAACAATTAGGTCGCAGTGCTTATGAAAGCTTTTTTCTTTTTAATTTCGAGACGTACTTTGGTACACCAGCTGGCCACAAAGAGAGATACTGGACGTAAAGTTCGAGGCTCGTTTCGTCTCGCAACACATTGTGTAGTCGTGCGAGCAATGATATCGCCACTGTGAGAACGGTGGGCTCGCGAAGTCTGCTCAACATTCCCGTTGCACTGACAATCGCGTCTCGGGCTGCGCTTCCACTTGGATTTCCACTGCTCCCGCGTTTTTGCGGCTGATCCCGGTTCGGAGCGAATATAGTGAGAACTGGTCAGGTGGCAATTAAACATATTAAAATATATATATATATTAGACAGGCCCAAAAAAAAATCTTGATCAACAAATTTCGAAGATTGAAAAGAAAAGATGCATGATTTCAAAGGCTTTAATTTGGGGTTATAAATCCGTTTACTACATATAATAATCCCACTGATTGGGCCAGACCACTTATTGATTGTATCTATCGAAAATGGTTTGCATTGGAAAAGAAAACGTTAATTTATCACGTGTAAATCAAATGGAGAATAAAAAAACCTCATGAGTCACCTGTTAGAATTAACGTATAGGCTGCTCCTTTCACGAGCTTCGTTGTTTCATAATCGAGTAATATTTGAAGGGGTGAGAGCCCGAAACGGGGACTTTTTTTTGAGCCAGTCTAATATATGAGGCTTTCCACGTCACTTCAGCCAGTAAAAAAAAATCCACAAATAATTTTGAAAAATCGAGTTACTTTATTGAAAAATGTTCACCGAGTGTCGAAATTTTTAAAAAAATTCTGGCGTTTTTTCTCGTTGATTACCATTTTTTTTAAATTTTTCCATTCAAATGGCTGTATCTTTGGCAGGATTTGACGTATTTACATTCGTGAAAAACGAAAATGTGCGTCTTTTTATAGCCTTCCAGAAAAAAATTAATTTAGATTTTATTGCGCAAGTCGAACTTCCGTTTCAGGGCAAAATATGCAAAAATATTTTTTTCTCAAGGAAAGACACTCGTTATTTTATTTTTTTAAATTTCCCCGAATTGTGAATACGAAAAACGGATTTTTGGTATTTTTTATAGTATGGGATTCCTAAACATCGTGAAGTAACAGCTATTTTTATTAAAATTTTTTTTTTTATTAATATTCGATTGAAGCGTTTGGAGCACTTCAAGGCTCCAATACATATGACATATGTATCATATGTATTTCAAAAACCTGGTAAACATAAAGTGAGTGCTCCACACTCTTCAATCGAATATTAATAAAAAGAAGTTCAAAAATGAAAATAGCTGTTACTTCACGGTGTTTAGGAATCCCATAATATAAAAAATTCCAAAAATCCGTTTTTCGGATCCACAATTCGGGGAAATTTTTAAAAATAAAATAACGAGTGTCTTTATTTGAGAAAAAAAAATATTTTTGCATATTTTGCCCTGAAACGGACGTTCGACTTGCTCAATAAAATCTAAATTAATTTTTTTCTGGAAGGCTATAAAAAGACGCACATTTTCGTTTTTCACGAATGTAAATACGTCAAATCCTGCCAAAGATACAGCCATTTGAATGGAAAAATATTAAAAAGTGGTAATCAACGAGAAAAAAAGTCATACATTTTTAAAAAATGTCGACACTTGGTGAATATTTTACAATAAAGTAACTCGATTTTTCAAAATTATTTGTGGATTTGTTTTTTTTTTACTGGCTGAAGTGACGTGGAATGCCTCATATAAATATGAGGTATTCCACGTGAATCCGGGGGGCTTTTTTCGTGACCCCCGCCAATTTGATTTTTTCAATCTGATTCCATTGACTCTAAAAGACGCTCTGCATTTTTTTACATTTTTCGTAACAACCGTTAGTCAAGAAAAATATTATTCTCCGAAAAAAAAACGCCCCGGCTTGAAAATCTGAAAAAAATCCCAAAAACGTGTGATTATATGTAAAAATTTTCAAGCTATCACCCGCAGTAGAAGTATGATGTTTTCTGTGTTTTCTGAGCGATTAACGTTTTAAAAAATCCGAAAAATTGACTGCTAACTGTTCAAGGTCCATGATTGTCATTTGGTTATTCAAAAATGTTCAAACAAATGCATTGTGGGTATCAAAATATTTAAGTATCCTCCCGAAGTAAGCGGTTCTTGAATTTTTCGGATTTTTTTAACGTTAATCGTTCAGAAAGCACAGAAAAAAATCATATTTCCACTGCGGTCGACAGCTTGAAAATTTTTACATATAATCACGCATTTTTGGGAATATTTTCAGATTTGTCATTCAGGGCGTTTTTTTCGGAGATTTTTTAAAAATAAGGGTTGTTTCGAAAAATGTCAGGGTGTCTTTTAGAGTCACTGGGATCAGATTAAAAAAAAAAAAAAACGAATTGGCAGGGTTCAGGGAAAAAGTCCACTGGATTCACGTGGAATACCTTAAATATATATACTAGTGTCGAAAAAAATAATTTATTACCCCTTTAAAGGGTTGGGCTATTGGGAAAATTCTAAAAAATCGATTGTGACTTGAGGCAATTCAATTTGACGAGGAAGGTCGAATATAAAGTGCAGAAGTTGCAGTTTGAAGGTAAACTTACGATTACAACGATTGAACTGGTAGCAAAAATTTAGACGTTTTTTTTTCTTCTCAAAACCATTTTTTTCAAAACGCTGTACACGCTTTCTCGACGTTTTTCTTCGTAACATTTTTTTTCATTAATTATTAACACTAATAATGTAATTTTTCCTCGAAAAATAAAAAAATTCAAAGATTTATTTTTTGATGATTTAAACGCGATACCAAAAAAGCTCGGTCAAGTCTTGGTCAATATTATCTACTTTCAGAAAAAACTCCTTTTAGATCGACCGGGTGGCCAATTCCTGGTCCTTCACGAGACTGTTTATAACTTCTTTAATTATTAATATTTTTAAATGAAATTCATCACACAACTTTCTTAATGTCCATTAAAATAAATGTAGAAACGATTTTCCAACCATCTTACTTATTCCTTCAAAATTTGTTTTTCTTATAATCGTCATGTTTATGTCGTCACAGTAGCCTAACTCCTTAAACAATGTCAGTAGGTATAAAAAAAGCTTGCCAAATTAATTCAGTGTGTCAGTTTACCGACAATCTTCTCGTATCGAATGACAGAAAGTCTTGGGCCAGATAAAATAACCCGTTTTATTATTAATTTGGCAGAGAATTCATCGAAATGCCCTATATTACCTAAATCCCAAGCTTCTCTCGGAAATTTCCGGGAGCCTTTGTTTCTGACGATATCCTGACAGACGAGGCTAATGGCCGCCGCGAATTCGCAGTGACTCCAACGTTTCTCAAGACTCGTCAGATAATCCCATTCGCTCATGTTCAATAGAAAGACCGTGCAGTACTCGATTATTTCTTGTCGGGGAATAACTTGATCGGTGGACTGTATGGACGCCAAGCACTGCTTGCATTGTTCTATCAAAGCTTTCCCGTCGCCTGAAAGAGAAAACAAAATTCCAGTAAAAAAAAACATTCGATCTACCGCGCCCAAATAGGGTAGAGATTTGGAAATAATTTATATGGATTCCACGTAGTGCATCAGCCAATGGTGGACACTATCAGACAAAGGTGACTTGCGTCCTCCAGCTTCGGTGCTGCCGTTTTGATACGAAATCTCGCGAAAGAAATTGTGAAGATACTTGAAGATATGTAGAATAAAGTTCAGTAAACGGAAGTTTTCATTTTACCAACTGAGTATCCGTAAAAAATTGTCGGAATTCACATTTTTTCCGATTTTTTCACTGCCAACTTATTGTAGCAAAATATTAATTATGTGTACGAATGAATGTCGCGAAAATGTTCAATTGCACGGTAAATAATCATAGTTATTATTTACATATATGTTTATTTGAAGAAGTTAGGGTTATCGGAAAATTTATTTTCGATGTTTGAAAATTCTTTTAAAATGGGCTTTGGCACCGTCACACGGTTCGCTCGAAACTCGAGGCTGTTAGAATGAAAACAGCTGTGTTAAGCGCGTTTCGTGCCGGTTGGGGTTTTCACAGGTTATGTAAAAATAAAATAAGGCAACAAATGATGTAAAAGAAAGAATAAGTGCGCTGTAAAGTTTCCGATGACAAAGACATAGACATAGTGAGTGCTTGTGCCCACAAGCATCGTACTATGCTAATCGAAGCTAGAAAAAGGGAATACATAATAATAGGTGAATGAATAAGTTCCCCTTACTCGCATTTGATTTTAATGTATTTGGAATTGGCGTGCTAGGTCTTCAATTGGCAAGGGTTACAGGGTCAATAAACATCGAGATATTCGTGATCCCGTCAATAATTATTGATGTCTAAACGCGTCAGCAACTATCTTGAGACGTGTATTGAGACGAATATCGCCATATTTATTGACTGCGTAACCCTTGTCATTACTCCTGGTTTCTAGATTTCAGATGGACCGTTTAAGCTGGAGGGTGCCCACCGCCAAACGTCGTGAAAAAAATGTCATCGTCTTCTTTTTAAACGTTCTCAATATATGTACTTTTGTGTTTAAGATAGACTTTGTTCAAATTTAAACCAGTCATTGTTGAAATCATTATGCACGTTTGAGTGAAATTTCAGAACAGTCGACTATTTAGATTGGGAGATAATGGGTTTTAAAATTGCAACTTTTAACACTGCAGGGCCTGCATTAAAATTTAGACAGAATAATTTTCCGTAAAAAATATTTGTCCCCTATAATAAGAAGACACATGGCAACACTGCATCGGTCCACGTATCCAATGACGTGAGTGTGCGTGGCATATTCAAAATAATACTGCAACACAAATCTTCATTTGGAAGTAATTTTTAATCGAACAAAGTGTTTAATTAGTTATGAATGAACCAACACTTTTACTTGTTAATGAAGATAACACAAACAAAATAAAATATTAATATTTATAATGCAAATCTTTTTTTATGACAACATTTTTAACTTTAGGAACATGATAATTATTTTTTTTCTCGAAATATTGAACAATACTGTTCTGTGGTGTTGGCATATGTCTTCTTATTATAGGGGACAAATATTTTTTTACGGAAAATTATTCTGTCTAAATTTCAATGCAGACCCTGCAGTGTTAAAAGTTGCAATATTAAAACCCATTATCTCCCAATCTAAATAGTAGACTGTTCTGAAATTGCACTCAAACATGCATAATGATATGAACAATGTCTGGTTAAAATTTGAACAAAATCTCTAGAAAAGATTGCGCGCTCGTACTACCTTAAGAGATAATCAATGTAAAATTGTCAAAAAATCGATTTTTTGCATTATCCGATAGTATAGACGGTTTTAAACGTAGACCTGGCATCGCCGATTGATCGTAAGTAGATAATTCATATGAAAATTCCGCACTCGAAACTTTCAACGCGTTTTTTCTCGAAATGTCGTTTTTCAAAACGGTGTACACTCTCGAAGGAAAAGTTTCCAAGTTATCCGTCTCAAATTTTGACACGACATTCTTCACGCCATTCTTTATTTTGCTATGGATTTTTTTTTGTTTTTTTAAATCTTCATATTTTTTGTAACGAAAAACTGTCGAAAAAATAGGCTAAATTAGATACTGTTTTCAAGCTGTCGCCATTTTGTCCATTTTAATTTGAAAAAACCTCCATATCAAGATAGCGGCTTTCATACTGAATGATAATCTTATTACAAATTTTGTTTCAGATAATATTTACGGCCACAACCGTGTACACGGTAAGGGCTCTTTTTTTAAAGACATTGTCAACCGTTAGAAAAAATTAAAAATAAACGTTTTAAAATTTGTTTGCGGTTCTTCGCGAGTGCTTGAAAAAATAAATAAAGAAATCAGACTGATTAGCGTATTTTAACAACCGAAAAAAAATTGCGAAAATCAGGTATTTTTCGACCCGTTACACTGTGATGATCCCTTTAAAAAATGCGTTTCATTTCCACCAAGCGTTTCCTACAAAAAATCGGAATTAGGCAATTTTTCTCGAGCCTCTAGGTAGATGTCGCCCCTTAAGTATTACGAACAACTTTTCCTCCTACTCACTTCCGTTGTTCTCCGGCCACGAGTTCAGGTGACGATATACTTCGACCAAGATCGATTCCCAGCCGAGTAATTTGCCAAGCTTGTACGTAAGATTGGCAGGGCCCAGAGGCTGTTGCTGTATCTCCTGTTCCAGCGCGTTAAGCAGTTCTTTGGCACCGTGAAAGTCCTTGGACATTACCAACTCTCGGCTCTTTGCGAGCAACACGTACGAATAATCCTGACGAAAGCCGCGCGGCAACGACATGACCGCCCCCTGAAGGGGAATCGGCAATTCCCAGCGACTGTTGACTCGCCAAAGTGGATTCATTGGATTACCGCCGTCCAGCAATATCAGCAGCTCTCGTATTTCTCGGGCGTCGTACGACAGTATCAAGCGTCTTTCCAATTCATACACCTTGAACTTTGGACTCTCTGCGGTAAAACGGATAACATAAGATTTAGCCTCAAAACGGTTGAAAACGAAGGGAGAGTTTATGGTTCGGCGCCTAGATCGAAATGGATGACAATTAAATTGTGAATTTCAATAGGGTATTTTACTCTATGTAAGAAAACTACTAAGAATTTATAAATAAGGTATTTTTCGAAATAAGCAATCGAATAATGTTGATTTTTATTTATAAAAACACAAAGTGAATTTTATAATTCATTGACAAAAAATGTTTTTCTTTCTGTTGAACGAACATGCGAAACGTTAGCCGCCATAATGGATTCCGACGTGACGTCATTGACATAGTAAGCAAAGCGGTAGACGTATTACTCTCTAACCTGTGAAAGAAAGCGTCAACAATTATACCGACGCTGCTTACGAAAAGTAGCATGGTTCAGCATTTTTACGAAAACAAGCACGTGTGATATCACCGCGAAAACTAGAATGCTTTGCCTTCCGACGCGAAAACTAGCAAGTTGCGGTTTTCGCCACGAAAACTGGCGCCTTTCGATATTTAACGCGAAAACTAGCACGTTTCGGCTTTCACCACGAAAAGAAGCAGTTTTCGATATTCACCGCGAAAATTAACATGTTTTAGTAACACTGGAATTGTTTCCGACTTTTCTTCCATGCTTTTTTACGCCTTGCCTCTATTTTTTTACTCCAATTCCTTTGACCGCAATCGGAAATTTACGATTTTTTAGACCTCTTAAGAAATTTTAATTGGACTTCAATTAAAATTGCAAGTATTCGGGAAATATCCATTCAACCTTACGTCGATACAATCCACGTTAAATATGATTTTGACCAAGGACGAGAGATGAAAATCTTAAAAAAAACAAAAACATGGATGATGTTCGAATGTTCCAATTAAAACAGACGTCAGAAAAAAATTGCCTCTTGCACCAAGAAAGAAAAAGATTTACAGGCCATGCTTGACAGAGGTTTAATTCCAATCGAACATCAGCAAGATTTTTCAAACTTATTCGGCGATAAGCATCTGTAAGATTACAGTAAATTTGTCGAATGATATTTTCAATAACGTTATTTTTTAAATAGAAAATCACAATAAATATTTCATTATATTTACAATTTCGATATTATTTTTTTTATAAAAATTACTATCGATTTTAATTGATAATTATTATCGAAGTGTTAATAAAAGCAACGAGTATAAAATAAAAATGTCATGACGCAAAAAACTGTCATATAAAAAAAATACTAATGGTTTATTTTTCCAGATTTTTACCTGGGCACAAAGGACTTTAAATTCTCACCAAAACTATTTTTGGTTAGATTGCACGAGCGATGAGATCCTTAAGGTTTTAAACTTACTCCTTCTACACTAGTTTTTACAGCGAAAATCAAACAAGCTAGTTTTCGCGGTGAATATGGAAACGTGCTAGTTTCTATGGCAAGAGCATATTCATGCTAGTTTTCGTAAGAACTTTGAATCGTGCTACTTTTCGTAAGCAGCGTCGATATATTCTCGTTTGTCATAGTTAATTGCAAATTTTCAAATAGTTATCTGTACTTCAAAAAAGAACAAATGAGTTTTTTTTTCGGACTACGACTTTGGTTCTCATCTCGCAAGTTTAAGGGGTTAGGCCACTCTAGAGGCCGAAAAAATAGGCTTTTTGGTAATTTTTTTTCAGAAACACTACAAAATAAATCGAGATTACAAAAAAGGGTATTTATCATACATATCAGTAACTGTATACAATAATTTTTTTGAAGCGATTAATTTCAAAATGGCGGCTGTATCGCTTTTATCTCAAAACTGCATTTTTTAAGTTGGCCGGAAACATAACTCAGACAATTTTCAACCGATTCACTTGAAATGTTGAATATATCGTGAAAAATACATTGTCTACGGAAGTACGTAGGATTTTTTTTTTATATTGCATAGTTCGTTTGTTATTAACAATTATCTGACGAAGTTTTCCACTTTCCAAAAATTTGCCTGAAAAATCGTCAGATAATTGTTAATAACAAATGAACTGTGCAATATAAAAAAAAAAATCCTACGTACTTCCATAGACAATGTATTTTTCAAGATATATTCAACATTTCAAGTGAATCGGTTGAAAATTGTCTGAGTTAGGTTTCCGACCAACTTAAAAAATGCAGTTTTGAGATAAACACTGCACAGCTGCCATTTTAAAATTGATCGCTTCAAAAAAATTATTGTATACAGTCACTGTATGATAAACACCCTTTTTTGTAAACTCGATTTATTTTGTAGTTTTTCTGAAAAAAAAAAAATCATCAAAAAGCCTATTTTTCGGTCTCTAGAGTAACCTAAGGCCTTGAACCGAGTCTTCCGCATATTTATATCAATTGGCATTCTAATCCACAACTTTCCCGGTGTTTTTACACTAGTATTCTTACATTTGAATCGACACACCAATGATAGGGATTGTAACTGACTTCGAACCAAACAAATTTACGTATTCACAATTGGCGCAGCGTCGATGGCTAGCGTTTTCGCGCGTAAATTTGAAATGTAAAATTTAAATGCATTTTTATGGCACTTGTAAATTTAATAAAATAGAAATAAAAATTCTAGTAGTCTATTACAACCAAAGGGTCAAATTGAGACACTTTTCAAAAGAGGATGTAATACCCTATTGGCAACTTACGAGTATACGTGACGAGGGAAACTCCCCAATCGTCGTCCAACAGAAGCGACGGTAATTCGACGTCGTCGGTCTTCGATCGTTTCTCAATTTCCAATATTTCCTCGTGATTGAACAGATTTTTGTAATTTTGATTAGCGAAAATTTTACGAGCCAGCTCGTCCATATCCCCCATCAGAACCATGTAGTGAAGATAACGAGCGATTCTACGTCTCTCAGTTTCCTCAGATTTGTCCAAAACGTGATCGATCGCCTGAAACACGATTGAGAAGCTTCACGTACTTTCTGTCGTGGCGAATATCATCGATATTCGATCATCGACTGAAATCCATCGGTAGTTTCACGAGATCTACAATTTTTTATATTTCATAAATCTTTACCCAGAAGAGAACGTCCAGACCTTTGTCCCCGGAGTTCTTTATTTCGACGATGTAGTTACCATGAATGACACTGCCATCAAGAATCTTTCGGAGCAAATTGAGACACTGAATTCTCAGCAACAAATCGCGGGCGACAATAATTTTCCTGTTCACCAACCCTCCCTGGATGTCCAGCTCCAAATTGTCTCGATACACCTGCGGTATCTCTCGAGAAATGTTGTCCATTTGCAAAATCTCCAAGATGTTCTTCGAAAGAGAAAAAAAGCTCAGTGCGGAATAAGCGTAAAATAAAAACGCTTATGAGGCATTCCACGTCACTTCAGCCAGTAAAAAAAAAATCCACAAATAATTTTGAAAAATCGAGTTACTTTGTCGAAAAATATTCACCGAGTGTCGAATTTAAAAAAAAAATTCTGACGTTTTTTCTCGTTGATTACCATTTTTTTTTAATTTTTCCACTTAAATCGCTGTATCTTTGGCAGGATTTGACGTATTTACATTCGTAAAAAACAAAAATGTGCGTCAAATCTAAAATGTTAATTTAGATTTTATTGAGCAAGTCGAACGTCCGTTTCAGGGCAAAATATGCAAAAATATTTTTTTCTCAAGGAAAGACACTCGTTATTTTACTTTTAAGAATTTCCCCAAATTGTAAATACGAAAAACGGATTTTTGTTATTTTTTATTCCTAAACACCGTGAAGTAACAGCTATTTTAATTAATGTTTTTTTTTAAATTAATATTCGATTGAAGAGTGTGGAGCACTCGCTTTATGTTTACCCGGTTTTTGAAATACATATGACATACATGTCATATGTATTGGAGCCTTGAAGTGCTCCACACTCTTCAATCGAATATTAATAAAAAAAATATAAAAAATAGCTGTTACTTCACGGTGTTTAGGAATACCATAATATCAAAAGTACCAAAAATCCGTTTTTCGTATTCACCATTCACGAAAATTTAAAAAAATAAAATAACGAGCGTCTTTCCTGGAGAAAAAAATATTTTTGCATATTTTGCCCTAAAACGGACGTTCGACTTGCTCAATAAAATTTAAATTAACTTGTTTCTGGAAGGCTCGAAAAAGACGCACATTTTCGTTTTTTACGAATGTAAATCCGTCAAATCCTGCCAAAGATACAGCCATTTGAATGGAAAAATGTTAAAAATTGGTAATTAACGAGAAAAAACGTCAGAAATTTTTAAAAAATGTCAACACTCGGTGAATAATTTTCAATAAAGTAACTCGATTTTTCAAAATTATTTGTGGATTTTCTTTTACTGGCTGAAGTGACGTGGAATGCCTCTTATGTGTTCGGCGGAGAAATGTTTTGCGCGGTTTACCGTGTATTGATCTTTGATCGAAGCGTACAACTGCTGCGTCAGACTCTGCTCGTAACCTTCAACGGGTACTTCGGTGGCCAAACAGTATCCATCCAAGTAATTCTTCTGCACTCTGCAGAACAACGACGATTCAATTGCGCCCAGCTGATCGAACAGCGATTTGGCTTCAGAAACGTGATGTCTCGCTAGTTTGTATTCCTCCCGCAGCAAATGGAACGAGGCGAGATCGTAGTGAATCTATAAAGTTGAACAAATTTTTCGCTTTTATGGTGCTTAAGTTTGCATCGCTGGAACGCAACGAAATTTTTTTTTTTTCATTGCAGAAGCATTGTTTCGGCGTATTTGGGCTACAAAAATCACTCGAACATTTTTCAGGATCCTCGCTGAAAATCTACAACATCAATCGGCAGGAAAATATTTTCAAAAACAAAAATTAAAGAAGGCAGAAGAATCTTCGTTGTGTTCCAGCGATGCAAACTTCAACAGCGTTAATTTTGCTTCTCCAGTTGGACAAAAAATTAACCATGGTGGCTAAGAAATTTTCACCTGACACTTGAATTCCTCCAATGAAATGCTGTACATGTCGTCCCAGTTTTGCTTAATTTCCATGGTATCCTCGGTGAGCATCTGGAAAGTATCAATCGAAGGGATTTTGGGCGTCAAGTCGTTGGACTCCAGGATGGTATTGAGTACGTTGAGGCTGTTGGGTATGTGGGTCTCGAGCTTTCTTATGATGTCGTCCGCAAGTCCGGGAGGGACGTACGTCGACTCCTGCGTGCCTGGCCTAATTTCAAAGGAAACGAGACCGTTGCAATGTCGAAGTGTCGTAGTTTTGATTAGGAAACGAATTAGAGGGTGGACGATGTTACATGTGAATGAACTGTTGCTTGATGTGCCTATTGAGGGCTCGGTAAACGATGGCTCTGATGTGCCATCTGTGATAGAGCACTACCGCGAATAGAAGTTGACTCGACATCGAGGATATCGGAAAGTCAGGCAGGACCGGTATTTCGACGACAAGATCTCCCGTAATGAAAAATAAATCTTGGAGAAGAGTCAATTGCATCGGCAGAGGAAGCTTCTTCTCGAGTATGTCCAAATCCCATTTCAAATGAGCGGCTACTTTGAGCGAGAGGATTTTCAGCGCTATGCTTTTGAAGGACCATTTTCTCAGTATATTCATCTTTGCTTCGCCCATCTCCGCGTCCAAAATCTTCACCTCGTTCTCCCGCTGGTCGGAATTGATACTCATAAATTTGATTATGAGATCGGTGGGCGATGGATCTGAAATTACATTTTATAAACAATCATCCAATTTTCGCATAACATTGAACGTGCGTTCAAAGTGCGAGTTTTCACATTTTTGAGGTTAGAAACGTGTTATCGTCATTTCGTTACCTGGACATGATTTCGACAGGTGTTTCTCGAGCAAAGATGGATTTAGTAAAAACTCGAACCACAATATAGTGTCTGGCGATATCGGCACCGTTCCCGGTCTCAATAAATCGACGTCCATCTTTCACCGACCGGGCGCAAGCCTGTTTGCTAGGTTATGTCATTGTTTTCACGCCTGTCGAGACGCCATTTGGGATTGTTGCATCAGTGGGGCGCTGACGCGCTGTGTTCGTTGTCGGTGGTGATGTTTGGAACAATTCAGTCGTAGGAATTTGCGAAGTTCAAGTCGATAAAAGCGGGAGATAAACGGACGCGTCAGTGCGATAAAGTCGGCAAGAAGTAGGTTGATGCATTGGTCAATTTTATTTGTTTTCTCATGCAGTCTTTCGCAATGAATTTCGTTCGAAATCTCGTTAATCGAATTGCTATAAATGCGAAGATTGGCATCTTGTGTGTTTTATCATTGACATTCTATCAGTATCATGAACTTAAGGGGTTAGCCTACTGTGACGCCCCGAAAACCAGAGTTATTGAGACATTTTATTTTGAAGTCATAAGGGCTAAACTTCCGAAAAGCGGAAACCGAATTTCGATCTGAAATTTGGCATACTCCTTCCTTTTAATATTTCAAGAGATCCCCTAGAAGGATTTTTGGCGACGCGCCATAGTTTACGAGATATCGATTTTTGAAAGTTATTTTTGGATAAACTGCCGAAAAGCGGAAACCGAATTTCGACCTGAACTTTGGCATACACATTCCATTTAATGTTAGAAGATATCACCTAAAAAGATTTTTGTCGACACGCCATAGTTTTCGAGATATCGGATATTGCGGATCTTCGTCTGGTGTACCCCACCCCCCCCCCGCCGCTGCCGCCAAATCCAGCCGCACTGTCGTTTTTGCTTTCATGTTTGATGGAGAATTTATCGATACCCAACAAACCGAAACTCGGATATGTAGAATCGCGAGGTGCATAAAACACTGGGGTGGGCACAGGGCACCTCGCATGGGCGCGTGGAATCGCGGGGTGCCCAACCAAACCAAACAAACAAACAAACTAACCCAAACAAACTTGGATATGTCGAATCGTGGGGTGCGTAGAACACTGGGATGGGCGCAGGGCACCTCGGATGGGTGTGTGGAATCGTGAGGTCGTGCGTAGAACACTGCCGTGGCCGCAGAGCACCTTTTCCGTTTTTTTGGGTTATCATTCGATTTTTTTTGTTTTTTTTTCGCTGCATTCTTTTATTATTTGCTTCATTTTTTCGTTTTTTTCTTTGATTGTCATTTTTGTAATTTTATGATTCGTATCTTCCGTATCATAAAGCGAAAGTTGGAGTCCGGAGGGCATGCACCAGTACAACGTATCCATAAAAATGAGAATTCGCTGTACGAGGTTTAAGGCGGTCCTCTAGTTTCTCGGCTGTTTTTTTACGGCTTTTTCAATAATTTTTTACGGGCAAAGCATCGAAATAATCAATCTCATTGTTTTTGCATAATCTTTATTAACATTTAAATCAGCTTTACAAATTTTTTGAAGTCAAAATATATAATAGAATAAACGTTATAGTGGCCGACAGGAAGACATCAAGTAAAAGATGTGCTTGACGGTGACCAAGATTGCGGCTGTTCTGCTTATCTGAAATCAAAAAACCAAACGGCATTTTAATCTTCATATTTAAGACTAGCGATTGAACTAGAGTGAATTCTAAATTACAAAAATTGACTTTTTTATACACTTTTGAAAATTACATTCTATTTTTTACTCATTTTTTCTTAAGTTTTTCGCTCGTACATAAAAAACTATTGAAGCAATCATGATAATCCTAGTTCAATCGCTGGTTTATAACATATTAAAGATGCTGTATAAATTTGAACAAGATCGGTGCAGTAGTTTCTGAAATATCGTGGTCACCGTTTCGAAAAATGGTGTTTCGAGAAAAACGCGTTTGAAAGTATACCTGCTCCGTATACCTGCTCCGTTCCAGGGCCGTAACTTGTGAACCACTTCGAATATCGAAAAATCCTTTGGCACACATTTTCTACACATGTTGTAGATGTGATTTATGAAAAAAATCGATTTTTTCGTCCTGAGAAACTAGAGGACCGCCTTAAGACGGAATGACACCTCATCGCGGTCGGTATGGTAGAACAATTATAGATACCCAAAAATCTCTGAAACGGCTCTTCAGATCCTGTCGAAACGTTGCCAAACGATGTCAAATAGATAGACGAACAGCTGTCTGCCCCTCAAATTTTCTGAATTTGAGAAAAAAAATGTAGATTGGCTTATGATAAGTCAATCAATTTTTTTTCCCTCAAATTCAGCAAATTTGAGGGGCAAACAGCTGTTCGTCTATCTATTTGACGTCGTTTGGCAAAGTTTCAACGGGATCTGAAGAGCCATTTCAGAGATTTTTGGGTATTTATAATTGTTCTACCATACCGACCGCGATGAGGTGTCATTCCGTCTTAAAGTTAATAAATGAACCCTAGAAATCTACCTGCAAAAAAATGAACTGCGGAAAAACAAAAAATGAACCTACGATGCTCTGTGTCTATTTTAATATTCCACGCACATCCGAGGTGACCCGCGTCCACATTAGTGTTTCACGCACCCAACCATTCCGCACGCACATCCGAGGTGCCCTGCGCCCACCCCAGTGTTTTACGCACCCCACGATTCCACACGCACATCCGAGGTGCCCTGCGCCTACACCAGTGTTCCTCGCACCATTCGCACAAAACGGAGAGCGCGATAACATATATAGGTATAGCCAGAGCTGAGCCGGTCAGCTATAGATAAAGTAGGACCGTAGTAAAAAAATAACTTTCAAAAATTGATATCTCGAAAACTATAGCGCGTTGCCAAAAATTCTTCTGGGGAATCTCTTAAAATATTAAAAGGGAGGCGCATGCCAAATTTTAGACTGAAATTCGGTTTCCGCTTTTCGGAAGTTCATCCCTTTTTCCAGTTTGGGCACGCGCTTACCAGCAAGAGTTCAAGACGTTTTCCACTTAATCGACAGCTGTTACGAGTTATCGGTGGTTTCAGTATAACGATTTCGTATATTCTACTACAGTAATGCCCCATAGAATCCTGTCGATCAGGAAGAAAACTTAATGACTTTGATTTCCATTCTTTTCGAGCGTTCATCTTGCTTATTCGCAGTCGTAAAAACAGATGTTCTTCTGTATTTGGTTGTCAACCTCACTCGATCAGCCAGTTAGTGAATGATTGTCTTTGTCAAGTTTACGGAGCTACCCAGAGTTGCCAGATTGGGCTATCTTGGGAGGCCATTTCGCGACCCAAATTTTTCAAACGCCCTAAAACGCGATTTGGGCTATATGCGAAAATAAAATGGCTTTCTTTGGGCTCTCAGACCATGTAACTACAGCACGCGCCACGCATAGTTCGCTTCAAACAAAACCATCCGCACATTTTTACAGGGAGTGAGGAAATACACACATACACACAATTTACTACGGTCACAAATTATCATCACGTATTTACTCACGCACATAAGAAACATATCATCACATAACATAATACAGCACGCTAACAAAACGATTATACAAAAATCATGTTCCTTTTTACACACTATACGTATGTGTGCGCCAAAATAGAAGAATAGAGGAGCACCCAAGTCAATAACGCAATCCTTAACAACTATTTTAGGGAGGTAACTTCCATTATGGGTTCTAGAGTAATATATTTTATACCTATAAATAATTGAAGGTAGTGAGTTCATATTTATTAAAATCTTAAATTGCGTATGAGATTGCGTCATGGACACAAAAAGCCTATGATTGTCCCGCTTGAATCCATGGTCACAAACAAAACGAATTTTAAATTTATGATTATGAATTGGAGGAAAAGTAAACTTCAAATGTAAAAAAGATAAACTGTTTATTAATTACGTATCATAAAATAAAAATACATAACGAACGACAAACATACAAAATTTCCTTCAGCCCGATATACTCATATACCCCCGCGTCCTCTTCTCAGCCGACAAGGGAAGCTGAGTTCAACTTGAATCCGGATTATCCGGACTCCGGCCCTGTCCCTGCCGAAGAGAATGTGCCAAAGAATATTGATGTACCAGAGATTCAAATTTCGAATGCAGAGGACCTGCTAAACGAATTTTATGTTTCTCTGATGGACATAGTTGATGTAGATTTCTAGAGAACGTAAAGATATTTACTTTAATATTCTTATTCATATATCATATATGAGACTGTGATTGAAACTGGGTGATTTTTGTACTAGTGTAATCTCAAGGAATAAGTATTTGTTCATTTATGTGATTGTTTTAGCCTGCTACAAAATACATATATTTGATCATGTTTGATATAAAAATAATCAAAGAAATAATTCAATTTCAAACTTATATCGGTGCTTTTCCTTCATGACCTACCAAAACCACGAATTTGGGCTATGTGCGAGCTTTTACCGCGCTATTTGGGCTTCGTAAAGTCCCGCGGTTTTTGGGCTACACGAGCGGCGTCTGGCGGCGGTTTCGCTCACTACACGTCTGGCAACTCTGGAGCTACCTACCTGTTTGATGATGGGGTAGCAAGCGAGTAGCCACGATACGAGCGGTGGTCGCAGCTCCGGATCACCGAATAGCTGCAGTTTCCATCGACGGTGGCCTGACAGATACGGCCACAACTACGGCAATTGATTTGTCGGGTCAGGGTCAACAACCGCCTACATTGAATTGGCGCAAAATAGCTCCTCTCTTCAAGCGCACCAATCGTCATTGAAGTTC
The DNA here is from genome assembly GCA_944452715.1 of Ophion slaviceki. NCBI lineage: Eukaryota > Metazoa > Arthropoda > Insecta > Hymenoptera > Ichneumonidae > Ophion > Ophion slaviceki. The sequence goes on from OX101788.1 coordinate 27,499,060, forward strand.
TCGACCGTTCTCAGCCATTTCCGAAACGTAGCCCATAGCAGGATCGAACTTTTTTGTTCCTTTGTTCTTTTTTTCAAGCGTGATTTCCGGCAAAGCCTGTCCCTCCGGCAAGAGCCCATTGCGAAACCGGCGTTTCGCCTGAATTCTTTCCGAGACCCGACATTTACTCTCGTAATTCGTTAAATTTTTACGTCCTTTCTCGAAAACTGTCGAAGATTCGTGGCTCTTGATTCGACTGAATTTACAGTTCACGCGGAGCAAATGCTCGCTTATTATCGCGAGGGTAAGGTACTTTATTTTTGTTGTTTTTTTAATCTTTCTTTCAATCTCCACTGCCGCGAAGGTTTCCCTATACCTAACTGTATTCTTTTCGAAGAATCACGATCTCTTTTAGCCTGCAATATGGTCTCCGGAACTTGTGGTTAGTTACACTGGGCAGATCCCGTTTTTGTTACGGATTTTCGACGAATGTTCTTGTGAAATATCAGATGCAATAGAAAAAAAACCAGTTTACCGGCGGATATATGAGATACGTGATCTATTTGACGATTTTGAGAATGGGAGACTTCCTCATTCTCGCAAGATTTACTGTTATTCCCTAAAAACCCTGCACCAACTCGACGTAACGGTCCAACAGTTGTATTATATACGTGTAAATGGGTGTGCGTGTGTGTGTGTCTACATATATATGTGGAAAAACGTAATTCCAAATTCGTTTTCTAATCTCACTTTCGCTATCAGCTCGTTCAGCTGTTTTAAGGTAGTACGAGCGCGCAATATTGATTTCTATAGATTTTTTTTCAAATTTTGACCAGACATTGTTCATATCTTTATGCATGTTTGAGTGAAATTCCAGAACAGTCGACTATTCAGATTGGGAGATAATGGGTTTTAAAATTGCAACTTTAAACACTCCCAATCTAAATAGTACTAAATAGTATCGAAATAGCACTTTTCACTTTACATCACCACCAAAAATATAAAAATGAAAAAAAAAAAAAAGATCTAAGACCGTTGGTGGAAGGATTTGATGATATTTTGACTAAATTTTAATGGTACTTGATTTCAGACAATTTCTAGCTGAGATACAGTGAACACCGCAAATCGTGTTTTTCCAAAGGCGTTCTTGGAAAAGCTTTGTCACCGGCTTGTTTGTGGACATTTTCGCGTACAAATTCCACGGAATGTTCTTGAAATGACACTTAACAATGTACAAAAGGTTTCAATAAATTTACTCTATCCATATAGATGAAAAAAAATTCGCAAAAAAGTGTTTTTTTTTCACGCTGAAACCCCTACCCTCCCCTTAAGATTCAAGTATGTTTCCTAAACATTTAAAGTTAATTTATTCATACTAACGTGGAGTCGTCGATTTCAGGGCCATACGGTAATCCTTCTGCATCCTCTGCAGCCTTTAAAACATTGATTTGATACTGCCTACGAGTCATTCTTCCTTCTCTTGTGGTTGCTTGCGCATGCTGCTCGGCGAGCGTAACACGTTGAAATACCTATAACTGCGAATCCAATGCTCCGATCTTTAGGAAATCGTGTGAGAATATTCTTGAGATATTGTGCTTGAAGAATATGCAATCAAAAAATTTTCCATTTTTCCGCCCATCACAGGTGTCCATAAGGCCTTAAGAATGATCCTTAAAACTACCTTTACATCCTTTAGGATATAAAGGTCATCGTAGTTTTAACCAAGGCAAATAAAAGTCCAAAAACAATATGCAACTGGTATTAGATCTTCATTGGATCAAAACGACAAAACCTCAATCCAGAGCAAATCGAAATCCATAAAACGATAGCCAATTCGTATTGAAACACTGTTTTAGAGAAATTATCAGCAACAATGATTTACAAACGACGGGTAAATCTTTGATGGTGATTTTTTTGCACCCGGGCGTAAGTTGTTTTTCTGTACAGAATTGACGTTATTTTTAGTAGTTTAATAATTGTACATTGTATGCAGAGTTTACTCCTAAATAGTTTTGATTATTAGCCTCGATGTTTAGACAGCTATTATTGTATGAATGACATTTGAAAAATTACGTCGTTTAAGGGGTTAGGCTACTGTGAAAATGACGAACACCCATTCATCGCTTGAGGCAACTCAAATTGAAGAGAAAGGTCCAACACATGGTGCAGTATCCGCAAATTGAAGGTAAACTTGTGATTGCAGCGATAGAACTGCCAGAAAAACTTCAAACGCGTTTTTCTCGAAACTATGTTTTTTAAAAAGGTATACACGATTTGTCGGTATCTAATTATTGGTTTGACTTAAAATTTGGTACACTTATTCAGTATAACAGTAGTTTAGACTTGAACGATGTTTTTCTTTTTAACTTTTTTTTATCAGCTATTAACAATATTCTGTTATTTGTACTAAAAAAATCGACGATTTTTTTTCGATGATTTAAACAAGATAACAAAAAAAGCTCGGTCAAGTCTCAGCCAATATTATCTATATTATTAAGGCGTTACCCCACTTGTAGCGAAAAAAGGCCTTTTTCATGATTTTTTTTAAAGAAAACTACAAAACATTTTTAATCGATCAATATACCATCTTAAAGAACACATCTTGAAGAATTTTCAGTAATTTTTTTTATTGAAAAATATTACATTGTTTAGTGGCAAATGGCCGTCAATGAAATAATGTTTTTATATACACGGTTTGCGGTGACCAACATTGCGGCGAAGTGGATCATCTGAAAAAAAATGCGGATGGATTTAGTCAAATATAAGTATAAACTAGTTTTTAATCGAAGGATTTTAAAAAATATTCATTTTTCACAAAATGGCGGACAGTCAAAGTTAATGGTTCGATTTTAACGAAAAAAATCGAACGATTAAAGACTACATTTTTATGTATTAAATAAGCCTGCAAAATTTCAAGAAGATTGGTTCATTAGTGTTCGAGTAATCTTGGTCACCGACTTCAGAAATGGCATTTTGAGAAAAACGCGTTTAAAGTTTCAATTTCAGTTTACACGAAGAAAATATTTTTTTTTTGTAAACTCACATAGAGTCATCTATTCCGGGCCCATACAGAAGTATGGGCCCGGATACTTATACTTCCAAACAATGCAATTAAAAAAAATCGATTTTTTCAAAATCGCAAGTGGGGGTAACCCCTTAATAAAAAAAACCCTCTTTTTTGTTTCAGATCAACCGGGTGGCCACAGTCAAGTACACCAGTGAGCCCATTACGTTCAGAGGTCCTTCACGAGATTGTTTATAATTTCTTTAATTATTAATATCTTTTTATAAAATTTGGTGCAAAACTTTGTTAATGTACATTCAGGTAAATGTAAAAAATATGTTTTCAATCATCTTACATATGCCTCCAAAATTAATTTGTCCAAATAACCCTGATTTTCGGGTGGTCGCAGTGGCCTAACCCTTAAAAAAATGACTCCTTTTACTGGGATAAAAAGTATCTTACGTGTTATTCAAGAGTTCCGGACCTGTGTGCCAAATGTCATCCAGATTCGTTCAGCCGTTTCGGCGTCATTGAGTAACAAACATCCAAACTTTGCCATTGATAATACTAGTTAGATGCTTGTATTCATCGAAAGCTGGTTTTAAATATATTGTGGTTCACATAACGTTATCCCTCCATGTGCACTCTATATTTTTCGAGACACGGTGTGTAAACTGGGTCTTTTAGGCAACAGTTGGGTTTTTAAAGTATTCAAAAGGCTTTCAAAAAACCTGAAAAAGTTCAGAGCTACTTGGTGTCTTCTACATGGTCCCGAAGTTGCCAAAATCGAAAGTTTGAAACCGCTATTGATCAAAATTGAAGTATAGTCGAAAATGCGGAAAAACGGGATACTTTCTCGTGCAAACTTTGCCAGTGTACACACGCAGGGTTAAGTATGAAAATGATATGCTGCTTATGGAAGACGGTCGTCGAAGTCGAATCTCTTGAAAATCAGCGTTCTCCTTGAGCGTAGCCTAAATACACGCCTGGGAAACTGTAAATTTTGGTTCCCTTGACAGGTATAGAATAACAGAAGGGTGTGTTCTTATTCGTGAAACCTCGACGATAATTTCAACATCCGGTTCTTCAGGAGTTCCACACGTACTTCCCCCAAAGCGATTCGACTGCCACATGGGTCATGGGGGCAGCGGAAGGGCTTTTGAAGCTGGGTGTTTCGTTGATTCGACAATTTTCGTGGCACGATTCAAGCCAAGGTACGGTTATAAAAGTGACACACGGGAAATTATCCGCTCACGCATCTGCCACCCGATACCGTAGCACTCGACCCAACGGATCACCCTTTTTTCCTTCTTGTCATGAACATTCAAGCTTGGGCTATTAAAAAGTCCTCTTCTCATCGGCGATATTGTAGTCCAGACAATAAGGATGAAAGTAAGCACTTTTTAGATATAAATACGCAAAATTGATCTAAGGGTAATTGGATGTCACTGAATCGAATGGCGATAATAATTTTGCAACTAACCCCCGAGATATTATTTTAAAATGTTAAAAACCGTTTAAAACCCGTTTAATCCGGAACCTAATAATTTTATCGAAAAACATGTCAAACAAAAGTTGTTTGGGACACGAAAGTACGTAAAAAATCATTCAATGTTCATCTTCGTATCTTCAAAAATAAGGGAGATAAAACGAAAAACCTTTCAATTGGGGGACGAAAGCCTCGAAGTTTCAAAAAATTAAAAAATATCACATTCGTAAATATCTCCGGTTTTTTTTGTTACACATTGCTTTAGTAAGAGTTAACCTACTTTTCTAGAGATTTTTTTATTTTTATTTATTGTATAAGTATTCAGAAATGACGACTGAACATTGACAAAATTACTGGTTGAGGATCACTGTCAGAAAGAGGCGCACTATATGGCTATGGGGGGGGGGGGCATTACAATATCTCTGGTGCCTCAATTTCATCATTGGATTATGAAACATGGCCGAAAAAAATACGAAAAACGAGAATACCTTTTTTCGTTTTGAGCCTTAGTTTCGGATTACAGCGCTACGAAGAGAAAAAAATTTATTTTTCCGATTTTCGATGTAAATCGAATTTTCCGCATGTTTTACATTGTTTCGTCGCACTTTGTCGTTGATTTAACGAAGTTGGCTGCAGATCATTAGCGTTATCCAGAATACACCACGTGGAGGTTGTCTGCATTGGTATTCTTCGGCCCTGAAGAGGGCTGTTTGTTTGGGTTTGTTTATTTGTTTGTGTTTAATACATACAGTAGAACCAACTACAACGTAGCTTTCTATTTTTTTTCGATTTACTTCTTACTGAAATATTCTGTTCTTGTTTTTTTCTCGACATAGCGCATTCCGAAGAAAGCTATATTAACGTAAATCAGTTAAATCGCTTAATAACGAACAATTCGTAAATTGTCCTGTATCTTTTAAAGGAAGCTAAAATCGCGATTTTTTAATTCTTGAAAAAGTGTTTCTTTTGGGCCAAATATGAATAATCCACGGTCAAATTAAGGCGCCAGAGATATCGTAATCATGCCGGCTACGGCGGTATGCGCATGCGCGCAACATGCTCCAATGAGTATCTTGCGTCCCCCCACTCCCAGTGGTGCTCCGGCTGAAAAGCGATTTTATCTTGCAAACAAATTTTCATTCGTCTTTTTCTCCCTTATTTGTGAAGATACGAAGACGAACGTTTAATACTTTTCTATGTACTTTTCAACCCTAAACAACTTTTGTTTGACATATTTTTCGATAAAATGATTACGTACCGAATTAAACGGATTTTAAACGTTTTTTTAAACATTTTTAAACACTTTCTCGGGGGTTCATTGCAAAATTATTATTGCCATTTGATTCAGCGTCGTACAATCACGCTTGGATCAATCTTGCGTATTCATATCCAAAAAGTGCTTACTTTTGAAATGTTTACTGGACTATTGGCGAATCGAGCCTGAAGAGGTTGGTCGAGGAAAAACAATAATTTCACCGAGAGGAGAGTACGCGTCAGTGAGAGGAGTGGAGGAGACGGGCATTCGCTCGACAAATTTGGACGGGAGAGGCCGAGTTATTTTTTGGTTGTTCCGTCTGGGTGTTTCGCACTCTTTGGCGATGGAGGCGCGAGAGGAGTCCAAAGTTTTGCGCAACCACCCAAGCCGTGGCTACCTGTGTGGTCGAGCGCTGCGCGTGTAATAATGGACATTTTGTAGAACGCAAGGGGCGCGATTACCCGCACTTTTGCTGCCGCTTTTATAGCGCTCGAACGAAACCTCGAGAGCTCGTGCGCTCTCGCGGGCGCGCGTTTCTCGTTAGCTCAATTTTATGATCTAAACCCAGAAAAGAACCACCTCGGCGGCTTGATCATACTTTTCCGTTCTTCGTTTTTTTTTTTTTCATAATTTTCGGAGAATTACGACTATACGACCGAGTGCGGTTTTTGGTCGAACTCTCGCGCGCCGAGGAACGAGGCGGTTCCGGAGACGCGATGCGCTTTTTGCATGGAATCACCTAATCGTTCGAATTAACCAGCGGTGCGGAAAGAACGTGGCTGGGAGAGATGTTTTTTTCTCGCTCTTTTTCACCTGCAATCTCGTAGGAATTACCCACCAACATCCGCACGCAGGCTTATCGTTGAATCTTTTCAATGAGATCGCAGATCGTAACTCCTCCAGGTTTCCCTCCGACAACGTGTTATTATAATCAGTTTCTAATATACGACCTATGCGGCGAGCTTTTTCGTTCTACGAGAATATGGGCAACCTGGAGTAGCGCCGAGAGACGAGGTCGAAAATCCCCGAGAGGGAGCAGAGAGGACCATCCACTCCCGTCAGATTCATTAGTCGAACGCGGACCAAAACGTGGTTTGCCAAGGATCCCAGCCTAATGGGAATTCCCGCGGTTTTTAAGGGGTCTTCTCACTTTGGACGCTAAAAGAAGGCTATTTTTATGAATTTTTTTGATACACGGAGAAAACAGGGGCCTCGAAGTTTAGATTTAATACTATGCTTCTAAAAAAAATATCATTAAATATAAAAAAGTATTGAATGGAAGATAAAAATTGTAATTATGGTATAGTAATAACGAAGAAATTTAAATTTTAACCTACGATATGGCACGTAAACCGATACAAATAATACATTTTATTCGGCATATTGTGATTTTTTGTAGTATTCAAAAAATATTTTGCCCACGTCATTGTAACAATTAGTTTCCAGTATACTACAAAAAGTACGGTATAAAGAGTCACATTTTACTAATAATTTCGTAATATTTTTCGCTATACGCCGAAGATTTATGATATGCGTATAGTGAAATGTATACATACACGAAGATTCATGCTATACGTATAGTAAAATCCATATGAAAATATAGCATATAGGACTCAGCATATAGGACTCGCGCCTATGCGAGAATAGTTTCAAATGTAATGTGCACGCATCATTTTTACTATACGGTGTGAGAATCATTTTTACACTTCTCCAACAACAAGTCTTAGAATTCCGAACTGGCAGTAAACTGCTATACTTTTCTAGCACTGAATATTAGAATTCTGGCAACCGGTGTTAGAATTTGGGGCCGTATTTTTGTCCGTGTAGGTTTATATTATAGATTTTGATATAAAAGTTGTTACACTTAATAAATACACTTTCGAAATACATTTAACAAAAAAAAAATTATTTACTCAAGTCACTATTTATAGACGAAAATGGTTGTTAAAAAAATGTCCTAAAAAATTGTAGGTCTGCGCTGTTGATGAAATCTCGGAGATGGATCATCCGAAACACAAAAATCAAACGGTTTTAGATTCAGTATGTTAATGGCTATAGCGCATATCATACGATTTTTGATATATGCAAAAATAACAAAATGGCGGACATTTTTCGAAAAAAAACGTGTTTTATCACCGTTTTTGGCAAAGAAAAATAGTAAAGGTCATAATTTGAAAAATCTTGATATGCGCTATAGCTATAGTTGTAAAGAATATGTGGTTCGAATTTCATAAGGATCGGTTCAGAATTTTCGAAGGTTTTATCAACAAGCCGTCGAAAAACGTTTTTTCGAGAAAAAAGCGTTTAAAATTCGTTTGGGTTAAGTAAATATATGAAAAAATCTTTTTATGTATTTTGAAAGTATATTTATTAAGTGTAACACGTTTTATATGAATATCTATAATATAAACGTATCAAAAAATAATGAAAATAGCCTTTTTTAACATCTAAAGTGAGAAGACCACTTAATTGCTCTTGGAAAATTGAAAATACGAATGAAGAAAACAATCGGCGCAGGATGCTGCGCTCTCGGTCATTACATTCCGGAAGCGAAACTTGTCCGATTGGCGGCCAAGCAGGCGCACAGGTGGCAAATGATGGATGATACGGGGGAAAATCCCTTTAGACGCCCGAAAATGAGCCTTTTTTCATGATTTAAAAAAAATAAATAATAAAGATGATAGAATAATTGCGTCATTTAAAAATGTTGACATTATCTTATTAAAACTTTCAAGTGTTAAATTTTGTCTTTCCTCTTTAAACAAAACAAAATGCCAGCGTTATTTTCCTTTAGGCGTGTTTAAAAAACTGCTCATGTTATAGCTCAAAAAGTTATTGATCGATCTGGCTGAAATTTTGAGAGGTTTCTCACTATAACATTATTGGAAGGATGCACCTGAAGATTTAATATTATCGCGTATATAAATTACGTTTTTGAGGTAAAAATTGTCGAGAAAATAGTGAAAAATCTGAAAATTTGATTACAAATCCTACTTAATTTTTAATTGTACACTTTTAAATGTTTTTATGGCTATACCCTTCCAATAATGTTATAGTGAGAAACCTCTTAGAATTGCAGCCAGATCGATCAACAACTTTTTCAGCTATAACATGAGCAGTCTTTCGAAAGACGCGTCAAGGAATACCTTATAACGCCGCCCTTTTGTTTTGTTTGAAAAAGAAAGAAAATTTAACACTTGAAAGTTGGAAAAAGATAATGTCAAAATAAAAAAAGCAATTATTTTATCGGCTTTAAAAAAATTAATGAAAAATGACTCATTTCCGGGCATCTAACGGGGTTTCCCCCCTTGAGGAATTAAAGGGGCGTATTTTTAGTAAGACACGAAAATGGGAAGTGGCAACTTTGTGAGATATTATCGCGAGTTAGGACACCCGAAGGGGTTTGAAAATTGATGATCGAAGGGCCTGTCAATGCGCCCGATTTTTTTTCAATCGCCTTCGTTGATTTTACATGCCTTCCAATTTGGAAAAACCCGTTAGGTCCACGTCTGAAGGATGTATGGGGGATACAATCGCAGGTAAGAGTAGTAATGGAAAAAATCTCAAATGGGTGTTACAATGTTCAGGTAAGGGCCTATGGCTACCTAGGTGGGCCGAAAAAGTGCAGTTTCCAAAAATATTTTCATTCGTTAGTATTACCTTTTAGCTACATTCCCTGAAAATTTCATTGAAATATTCCTAAACTTGGCACCATACTTTAAGCGCGTTTCTCTCGAAATACTGCATAAAGTCGATGGACATTATAACTCGAAAGCCACTTGATGGATTATTTCCAAATTTACAGGAGATGGGATGAGAAACATTTAGGGGTCGTTGACGATCTCACTTTTTTTTAATATCGATCTTCATTTGAGCTTGAGATTCAATACGTTGACTTTCAAAATCATTTTGAAAGTCGACGATCCTCAAAGACTCTGATTTGTCGTTAACTTGAATAACCCGTTTGGCTCTTGGATTTCCGATGGATCGTTTAAGCTGAACAGTGTCCACCGACCAACGTCGCGAAAAAAGGTATCATCCGCCGGCGGCCATTTTTGTTATTTTTCTGTATTTATATTTGTTTTATTTTAAATACTGTATGTATTTTTTGGTGATTTTTTTAAAAGGCTGTCAAAATGTACCTTTGGGTTAAAAAATGCATTTCTTATTCACCAACCGTTTCCTAGAAAAAATCGAATTTGGCCATTTTTTTCGGACCTTTAGGTTGATGTAGACCCTTCAGAGTGTTAAATTTTTTTTTAACTAATTGTCTTGCTCGTATTAGTTAATGTTTAACTTCATCAGGGAAAAATGCTTGCCAGTAAGTATGTCGCGCATTATATACGAATGAAATTTTCTAGCCGCTCGATTATTCAAGGCGCTGCCATGCAGTTTGGTGACGATATAGAGGAAAGCCGAGCGAAAAATAACCAGAATTCAAGTACGGTATATTTAATTACAGTGCATAGAGGCAAAAAATCGCTTGGATCAACGGAATTGTTCACAGGTGGCGAATAAAAGTTCGAGATGAAACACAAAAATATTTGATTATTCCGAGTACTCGTTAGTTCGATGGAATAAATACCTAATTCTTGAAATAACCTAATATGCTGTTTTTGAAAAATAATTCGTTGGCATCCCCCAATGACGGATTTGGTGAGCCAAAGTCATGTTTTTTAGCTTACAATTATTTAACCAATAATTAAAAGATTGTGCAACAAGTTTTTCTCATCTATAAATTACCCACACAAAAATCGAAACCGTTTCTACCATTTTGTGCGTCCAATTTTGGCACCATAATAGCATTTAATATCATTTTCGTTTTACTTATTGCTTATCATGATATCATTCTGTATGACTTTTATAGATCCTTGAATCTACGAGCATTTAAGGGGTTAGGCTACTGTGAAACTGATAAAGACTCGTTCGCCGCTTGAGGCAACTTAAATTGAAGAGGGGGTGGGGGGGGGGGGGGTCCAACATATGGTGCAGGAATCGTAGATGGAAGGTAAACTTACGATTACAACGACAGAACTGCTAGTAAAAATGTTGACACGTTTTTCTCGAAACCATGTTTTCCACAACGGTGTACACGATTTCTCGACATCTAATAAACGGATTGACTTAAAATTTGGTACACTTATTCGGTGTAATAGTAGTTTAATCTTGAAGGACGTTTTTTT